>CM060398.1:146768224-147368224 GCA_030545235.1 Helianthus tuberosus | reverse complement strand
GTGTCTCAGTCCGCTTTTCTTAAAGAAAGGTACATTCTTGATGGGCCGCTTATTCTTAATGAGATCATTGGGTGGGTTAAAAGGAATAAAAAACGAGCTTTCTTCTTGAAAATTGATTTTGAAAAGGCGTACGACAACGTGAGTTGGGAATTTCTTTTGTCGATTTTATCTCAGATGGGTTTTCCTCAGAAATGGTGTTCTTGGGTTAAAGGGGTTATTGGTTCTGCTCGTTCGGCAGTTTTAGTGAATGGATCTCCTACCTTTGAGTTCCAATGTCAAAAGGGGCTAAGGCAAGGAGATCCGTTGTCACCATTCCTTTTTTTGATTGTTATGGAGGCCTTGGATCGTATGCTCGGTAAAGCGGTCGGTTTAGGTTTATTGGAAGGGGTGAATTTAGCGGATGGGGGTATTGTGGTGTCCCACATGTTGTACGCCGATGATGCTTTGATTTTAGGTAATTGGAGTAAGGAGAATTTGGAGAATACGAGGCGGTTGCTGCGTATTTTCTATTTATGCTCGGGTTTGAAGATAAATTTTCACAAGTCGGTGATATATGGGATGGGTGTGGAAGAAGCGGAACTGAATAGGGTGTCTCATTTGTTGGGTTGTAAAGTTGGAGAGATACCGTTTTTGTATCTAGGTATTAAGGTGGGGGCTAACATGAATAGAGTTTCTAATTGGGATTCAGTGGTGGAATCGATTCGGAGTAGATTGAATAGCTGGAAGGCTAGATTGTTGTCTATGGGAGGTCGACTTACGCTTCTCAAATTAGTGTTATCCTCTATTCCGGTTTATTATTTATCTTTGTTTAAAGCTCCGAGTTCGGTTGTCAATTTGATTGAAAAAATCATGAGGAAGTTTTTGTGGTTCGGGTGTAAGGAAAATAGAGGGATTTATTGGGTGGCTTGGGAGGTAGTAACTCGGCCTAAAAAAGATGGCGGATTGGGTGTGGCCAATATTGTAGATGTGAATACGGCTTTGCTTGCTAAATGGGCGTTTAGATTTAAATCGGATAACGTTAGTTTGTGGCGAGGGGTGATCGAGGGTATTCACGGGGGCAAGGGCCGGTGGTCTGTTTTGCCGTTGAAAAGTGGATATACGGGATGTTGGAAAAGTATAGTTAGACTCTTGGAAGGTTTGGTTGTTGACGGGAAGTACTTCAAGTATTGTTTTAAAGGTAAAGTTGGGAAAGGGGATAAAATTAGCTTTTGGAAAGATATTTGGTATGGAGAAACTCCTCTCATGGTTAGATGGCCGAAGATATTTGCCCAAGTGGTTCATAAAAATGCTACGGTGGATTAAAGGATTAAGTTGGTTGGGGATAAAGTGGTGCTAGCTGATAGTTGGATTTTTGATTCTTTCACAGTTGAATTGATTTCCGAACACCAAGACGTGCAGGCTATGGTGGGTAATGTCCAGCTTTCCAGCTTTAACGATTCATGGTCTTGGACGCAAGAGTCAAATGGGGCTTTCTCGGTTGCTGCGGTGAAAAGATGGTTGCTGACGAAGCGTTATGAAGTTCCGGTTCAGTTCATGAAGTGGGAATACTGGATTCCGTTAAAGATTAACATTTTTATTTGGCGCTTGGAGTTAGACCGACTTCCGACACGTGAGGCGTTGTTTAAAAGAAAGTTGAATATTCCGGACTTGTCTTGCCCGTTTTGTGAAACTGTGCAGGAAAGTAGTATCCATATTATAGTGAGTTGTGGTTTCTCATTTGGGGTTTGGAGCAAGATTTGGAGTTGGTGCAGAATTTTTGGTTTGGGAGTGGATTCGGTTCAAGATCTTCTGCGGATGGATTATGTTTACAATAAGTCTAAGTGGGAAAAGAAGGTTTTAAGGGGTATTACCATGGCGACCTGTTGGTTAATTTGGCATGAAAGTAATAAGAAGATTTTCCAAAATTCTAAGCCCCAAGTGGTGGAGATTGTCGCGACAGTTAAGGCTTTATGTTTCTTTTGGCTTAAACATCGGTCTAGATTTAAGGATATTGTTTGGGATGACTGGGTAAAGTACCCGCTGTATATGTTGTAATTATGGGGCGTTCCTTGTTTTATAGGTTCGTCTGTTTTTAATGAAGTTTACTTTTAAAAAAAAAATCATATTAGACAATCTCTTATAGATAATTATTATTTTAGTTTAATTTTTTCTAATTAATTATAGATAACCCTCCTACTAAATATTATTATTTTAATATCTTATGGATAATTATTATTTAGTTTAATCTCCTTCTCATTTATAATATTATTTATTTGGATTAATTATATTTGAACGGAGTAAATTGTCATTTTAGTCCCTGAGGTTTGGTCCAAATTGTCATTTTAGTCCAAATAGGTTTTTTCTCTTATGGGTCCCTGACTTTTCCATTTTTTTGTCATTTTTGATCACATTGCTTAACTCATTCTAAAAATCTGGTTATAACCAGAGTTATTTTTGGCATAACTGTTATGTAATGATAACCAGGGGTAGTTTACAACATAATTTTATAAACATCAATAATTTAATGCCAAATATACCTCTGATTATAACCTGGTTTTTAGACTAAGTTAGGCAATGTGATCAAAATGACAAGAAAAAGGAAAAGTCAGGGACCCAGTGGAGAAAAAAAAAACTATTTGGACTAAAATGACAATTTTGACAAAAACTCAGGGACTAAAATGGCAATTTACTCTATTTAAACGTTTTGTTTAGTTTGGTATCAAATAGATTTTACGAAACTTAAAACAAAATTAACTAATATTATTTATCATTTATACATTTACGGATTTTTAAATAAATGGTTAAATTTATTGAGACTTCGTTAACAAATTTTGCAACAATAGAATAATCTATTTTTATCACGAAAACCAAACTTTGAATTAATCTATTAAATATTTTTATTTTCACTATACAAAATTACATTTACTCGACCCATGTAATACATGAGGTTTTTTAAGACATAACTTTTTATTATTTGATAAATAAAATTAGATTTATTCAATTCGTACAATACACGGGGTTTTTAAGGATATATATTTTTTATTATTTAGTACAAATTACATTTATTCAAACCGTGTAATGCGCATATTTTTAAAGATGTAATTTTTTTATTATTTGGTATATAAAATTACATTTATTCAACTCGTGTAATAAATGAGGTTTTTTGAAGATGTATTATTTTATTATTTGGTAAAGAATATCACATTTATTCAACCCGTGTAATACACGTGATTTTAAAGATATAACATTTTTATTTGGTATATAAAATTACATTTATTCAACCCGTACAATATGGTTCTTATAGATATAACTTTTTATTATTTAATATATAAAATTATATTTATTCAACCCGTGCAATAAATAAGGTTTTTAAAGATATATTGTTTTATTATTTAGTATATAAAATTTATTTATTAAACCCATGTAATACACGAGGTTATAACCTAGTAAATAAATAAAAGACAAACATTTATTCTTAATAATATCCCTCTAGCAGGAATCGGGATAGCGCAAAACAAGAGCATGACTTACTTAGATCAAAGCGTGAAGGACACTTTAGCGCGCGTCAGAAACGAGGTGTGGTGCCAAAACGGGGGTTGTGGGAAGGGGCGTGAAAGAGTGACATTATTTGACACGTAACACTTTTTTATAGATAAATTATATTTAAAAATTATATAAAATCTATTTAATTTAAAAAAACAATAATAGTAATTAAACTAATAACATTAATAATTAAACATTACATAGTTTAAAAATAAAAAACATTACATAATTAAAAAACACACACACAAAATAAAATAAAAAGGATTACATAATTGAAAAAAAAACCTAAAAATTAAACATTACTACATAAAAAATCTAATAATATGCAACACCGAAACGTGTTGGAAATCACGGTTGTAGTCGTGTCTGAAGTTGATGAGAGCGACTTGTATGATATCGTCCTCTCCAAGGTCACCACCTGCGTTTTCCACCACGGTATGCACTGTCTTAAATCTTTTGCAATCCAAACGGATAACCCTGAAACGAGAAGAAATCACGTCCACGGTTCGGGTGGTGTCACCCTTATGGACGCAAAACTGTTTGAAAATTCTCCCCCAGAACGGACCGCTCGAGCGATTACGTGGCGTGTGGTGGCTCAAGGCTTTGACCCACGACTCGCATAATACGATATCTTCTTCTTCGGTCCAAGGAATTGTTGCCATTTCCGGTTTTTTGAGTGGAAATGGGTAGAGAGTTTATATAATTTTGCGTTAAATGTGAGAGTTTGTAAAAAATGGAAGGAGTGGGAGGTTTATATAGGGGAAAGTTTTAATTTTTAACAACTAAAGTTTTTAAAGTTTTAAAAACTTACCATTGGCGTCAAACGGCTAATATCCATGCTAAATTATAACGTGCCACGTCAACGCGAATTTCATCTCAACACCTGTGGAATTTTCCCCGCCGAATGAGTCCTCAAGGCCGTGGGCAGCCCAGTGTGCATGGCGTTAACAAGCATCAACGTTGGTTTAAAACGCCCACACTGTGTGGTCTTAGAGCATTCACATCCTGGGAATCAAAATCAGTGTGTGGGGTTTTTAAAATATAAAAAGTATAAAAAGTGGGTGTGAGTGGAGGAGAAAGAAAATGTTACTGTTCATCTGTATATTTGGAGGGACACTGTTCACCCACTGTAATTTTTTAATATATATTGAAAGTGGTTGTGAGTGAAGGAGAGAGAAAAATGTAATGATAAAGGTATAAAAATATTATTTAGTTGAAAATGAGAGAGAAAAAGTATTTGTTTTTAGTGGAAATATATTGATATAGGAGTTGTTTTTTAGTGGAATGTATGTATATTTTTATGGAGTTGGATGTGAATGCTCTTAAGGTGGATAGGGTGATATGCGGCAGAAGCAAATCGGGTTCAAAGCCGCTAGGCAACACCGCCGCCACCCCTATGGTTTGCCATGCGGGTTCTGGTTTGCCGTAAACCTTTGCCGCTTAAACATCACACATCCACAAACCAATTTGAAGTTTAACGGCCATAAATTGGACTAGGGTAATTGTAGGTACTTGTAGTAGGCGCTACCAGTGTTTTGCCTCATCTAGGGTACTTGAGGTTGGAAATGACATGGCAACATCCGATTGGATGAGGCTCGAGTAATACCCTAGGGTTCCCTTCCCCCCTTAGAAGCATTCACAATCGATTCTATTCTTCATCTCTATAATTACACTAAAAAATTTTTTTCTCTCCTTTTCAATTAATTAATACATTTATACTTTTATTATTATCTTTTCTCTCTACTCTACTCACAACCACTTTCATAAAATATTAAAAAATTATAGAGGATGAACAATGTATCTTTAAATTTAGTGATAAAGAGCCTATTCTCATTAAAATAAAACTGCCACTCAACACGAAAAACTACAATTTACCAAAAACAAAACCTGTGTACAAAAGTTTTCTACAAAAATAAACCTTTTTTTGTAACATATTTTATCTTGTATTAATTGGATCCGTCGGGTGAATAATTCAAATATTTGGAAATACATTTATAAAACTATTTTACTAGTAAGTTAATTTGCCATTAAAAGTATTTTTCTATGTTGAGCCAGAAGCTTTACCACACTGGTGGCCATTTGTCATTGGGTTTCCTGGATGATCGGGTTTTATTAGTCGTTAATTAAAAAGTATGTCGTTAAAAAAAATTAAACTGACCAATGAGCTTTAGATCAACTGACATTGGCGTGGAAGTGAAGATTGTGGCTGAAGGCCACCTTCGGTCTCAAGTTTCAAATCTGATCCCAACCAAGTTTTACCGCATTAGGCTTTCGAATAACGGGGTTTCCCCGGAACTAGAGATGGTGAGCTTGGTTATCCAGCGCTGTCAACGATCGCAGACGCATAAGGTCGTCTTTTACCATAGGTAACCAGACTTTTATTTATTGGTCGTTAAAAAAATTAAAGGGAGTTTTTGAAAAATGTTGAGAGGGAGCAGTCTTGGGAGTTGAGCAGATGCTTTACTCTTTTGTTGTTCCCAGTAAAGCAAAAAACCAATAATGAAATCATTGATTGTAATCTACAAAATCTACTATGGATCCATGAATCATTCCTCCTGTTCACCTCTAAACACATAGGTTTCATCAATCACCACACACTACAGTTTCACCCAAAACATAGATAGATACATGGATCCTGCAACTAAATCAAATGACAAAAAACCAACACAACCAATACCAGTCCCATTGTCTCCATTAACAGAATGGCCAGAGTTTGTTAACACTAGCCGTTATTGTCAACAACAACCCGAGGTTAAACGAAGAGGGCGTAGTAGGCGAATGCTGTTCGGGCTAGGAAAAACAGCCAGATGTAATGATTCTGATGATGATGGTGGTAATGGGGTTAGTGAAAAGTGGAGGAATGTTAATGATAGGAGAGTGTTGTTGCTTGGAGTGTTGGGGTGCCCTCTTGCACCTGTTTCGGTTGAGCATAGTTGCGCGAGTGGTGATTTTCGGTACAATGCTAAAGACATCCCGTTTGTATGTTCTATCTTTCTGTTAATATTAATACCCATTTGTTTGCTATAACGTTAGGTTGATTTGTGTAATTTGTTTATCTAAACGAGTCAAACGGGTTGAAATTAAGTTGTAAACATGTTAAACGGGTCATAAAAGAGTTTGTTTGTAATAAATGAGTTAAAATTGTGGCGGGTTGTAAACGGGTTGCCCTTATATAATAAGATATTTTATTCAACAGGTCGACCTATTTAATCAACCTCGTTAAGCAGTACTTGATTATTTTTTTGTTTCTGGGTATTTCCGGTATTACTATTTATCTAAAAGTGTCAACCAGATTGGTGGGTTGTAAATGGGTTGTAAACATGTTAAACGGGTCACTAGTGGATTGTCATGTTGTAAATGGGTTGTAGCAACATCCCATTTGTATGTTCTATTTCTTTGTTACATTAAACAGTTTTTTTAATAGGTTATGGATGTGTTGACTGATATAGCTTAGCTTATGCACTTCAAATCGTGTAACCTGAATAAGATCCGTGTAACCCTTTTTATTTAAAAAAGCCAAACAACTATAAACAGGTTAATAGGTTATGTACGTGCAGTGATATAACCAACGGGGTGTAACATATGGGTTAATGTAGGGATGGACATTTTTTCCTAAATACCCGTACCCATACCCGTACCGTACCCATATCCGTACATGTACCTGTACCGATTTTAGGTACTCGGTACATGTATTGGTACCCAGTTTTATTGATTTTGGTATTTGGTACTTTCTGTATTGGTACGGGTACGGGTAAAAAAAGGTACTGGTACCGAATATTATATAGGACTTTAAAAGTTTTTTATATTATGTTATATTTCATACTATGGTATTTACGATACTCGTATTGATTTTTACCTATTTGGTACCCGTATCGTATTGGTACTCGTGCCAATTTTACCTATTTGGTACTTGTACTATGTTGGTATTCATGTCGATTTTACCTATATAGTACCTCTACAAGTGCTCAAAAACTAAAAAAAAACAAAGTGGTACCAAAGCGGGTACCGTACCGAAATACTTGTACCAATACCGTACCCTTACCCACACCATACTATATTCGGTACTAGGGATGAGCAAATCGTTCCCGGTACCGAACCGGTACCGAAAAAGTACCGAATTTACCAAACCGGGTACTTTTTCGGTACCGATTCGGTACATACTTTTAGCATTTTCGGTACCGGTTCGGTACCGGTCCGGTACTGTACCGGTATTTACCGTTTTTTACCCTCAAATACCGGTACTGAACCGAACCAAACCGGGTATATTCAGTACCGGTACCGGTACCCACTTTTGGGGATTTTCGGTACCGGACGGTACCGAGCTCATCCCTATTCCGTACGGTATTTGGGACCTAGTTTTTTTCAAATTCGGTACCGGTATTTTCAGTACTGGTACGGTACTGTACCAATCTACTGTACCAATCTCATCCCTAGGTTAATGAGTTGTCAGATTGTCATAAATGGGGCTATCTGGTTGTAGTAAATGGGTTAAAACTTAAAATGGTTGTATGGTTGTAATAAATGGGTTAAACATGTTGTCAGGTTGTAATAAATGAGTTAAACGGGTTGTAATAAATTGTTTAACGGGCCGACCCTGAGAAAATTTATACTTTTTATTCTAATTTTAAACAAAGTTGACCTTGATAAAATATACTTTTTTGTTCTAGTTTTAAAGTGGTTGACATGTTGACCCTGAAAAAAGTTATACTATGTTTAATTGGGTTGGCAGGTCAACCCGTTTATTAAAACAGGCTAAACATGTAAACTTGAACATGACGTATTTAATTAAACGAATTTAAATACCATCTCAGCCACGACATGTTTAATAAGCGGGTTAGACATGACATCCCAAAACCAGATAACTTTTGTTTCGGGTTTCAACAGAATTCTAACGAAATGTTTGTTTGTAGGAGAGGTCTACAGCACAATACATAATACAACAGTACTTAGCAGCAACAGGATGCTTAAAAATGATGTCCACCGGCGCACATCACCAGCAGCAGCAGCAGCAATCGGGTTATTACAAAAACATGTACACATCAGGGACCGTGAAAATGAAGTGTTGTGAAACCGAGATTTCATCAATACAAGGACAGCGTGTCACTAACAGTGGTGGTCGGTCACAGGAAACAGACAACGTTAGCGGCTGTTTTGTTCTATGGCAAATGGTGCCTGGAATGTGGTCTCTTGAGCTCGTACTTTCTTCTGGCAATAAGGTCTTGGCTGGCAGTGATGGAGATACTGTCTGGAGTCACACTCCTTCGCTCGGGAAGCAGATCGCTAAAGGTCCAAAACACCCCTTACGACGTCTTATTCAGGTCTCTCTATGCACTTCACTTCTTTACACAATTGATATCATGTGTTATACTTATGTTTTTTTATAAGGGGTGCCTCACTCTAGCTAAATGTCAATTGTACCCTTCTAAAACGTCCTTAACGCGACGTTCTTGATTACAAAATATAAATTTTATCTAAGGCACGAGTACGGTCTTGTGTTACTAAAAGTTCGCTAACGAGTATAATACAATGATGGGAAATTGTAGGGATTAGATCCAAAGAGCACTGCAATGTTATTTGCGAAGGCGGAACGCTTAGGGGACAAGAAAATAGGCGACGAGGAATGTTTCGTGTTGAAAGTTTGTGCATCGACGGAGGATTTGATTGCACGAGACTATGGACCGGGCCCTATCCTGGTTGAGGTGCTAAGACATGTACTTTATGGTTACTTTAGCCAGAAAAGTGGACTTCTTGTATACATGGAAGACTCTCAACTCACTCGAGCCATAGTCGGAAATGATCATATTAACGATGCTAATGTCTTTTCCGACGATCAAAAGATCGAAGAAGTAATGTATTGGGAAACGAGCATCGGTAGTAGTATGGGTGATTATAAGGCGGTAGAGGGTTTGATGGTGGCTCACCAAGGGAGATCAGTAGCCACTGTGTTCGGGTTTCCTGACTTATGCATACAAGACGAACAACCGTATATGTATAGGACTCGGTTTGAAGAAGTGTGGAACATTGATGATATTGCCTTCAACATCCATGGTCTATCGTCGCATTCGTTTCTCCCACCTTCGCAGTGAGATTTCGTGAGTCGGGTTTGATGTATATCGTATGAAACGCAGGATTCATAACGACGTGACTTTGACTTATATAGGAAAATATTATAATTTTCATTCGGGTTATGCTCAATGAAATGTTATTGTATGTACCGGATGAATTGAGGGTTGTAAACGAACCGAACGAAAGCAAACAGGACCTTGTTCGCGTTCGTTCGTTAAGGAATAAACATGTTAATGGACGGTTAACGAACGCTTACCAAACAAGATTTCTTGTTCATGTTCGTTCATTAAAAAAATGAACATGTTCATGAACACTTACCGAACGCAAACAAACACAAACAAATGTTCATGAACACAAACGAACACAAAGGAATTTCAATTTAAAATAAATTCAGCATTTTTCATCAGAAAAAAATACGAAGAATCCACCATAAATATATAAGTACTTAACATAACTATCCGAACATAGTTGACATATTATCATAAACATAATTAACACAAAAATTAAGACGTTTGTCAAGCTTTAACACAAACTGAAATTGAAATGGTCAAATGAGAGATGTTGGTGGAGGCATATAGTATAACTATGGTTTCAAAGTTCTAAAAACTAAATCCAATAAAATAAAAATATAACATAAAAAACCCTTTAAATGAACAAACACAAATGAAAATAAACGAGGAAACATAAATGAAACATTACCGAACGTTCACAAACATAAACAAACGGACAGAACCTCTGTTCATGTTCGTTAGTTTAACTTATTGAACGGAATTTCTTATTCGTGTTTGTTCGTTTAATTTATTAAATGAACGAACATAAGCGAACTTCCCGCCGAACAGTTTACGTATTGAATTTATTAACAACGTAAACGGTTTCCCTTCGAACATATCGAGTATATACAGTTAAAGTGATCTATGATCCACCCACTTGGGTGTTGGATTATTTACAAATATGTTAAGACTAGAATACTAGATACTAATACCTTTTTCTATGACAATCAATACCATAAACAATCATATGTATGAAGCCATTGCTTCTTCAATGCTTCTTATAACTACACTCAGACTACCGCCATTTTCTAAAGCTTTAACCGCAGCTCTATGAGCATTTTTATGCCATTTCAACAGATTATACGACTGTAAAACCGACCACCTTGCTTGATTCGACATCTATATCAACACAACAACAAAATCATAATCTATCATCATCATAATCATCATCTAAAAAGAGCAAAAACCGGACAGAACCGATCATATGGTTGGTTACCTGAGCAACGGATAATGGTGGTTCCAAAAGCAAACAAATGCTCCGAAATAAGTTTTCATCATTTTCTCCACCCTCGGCTTCACCGTAAACAAGAGCTTCTGCTGCTATCCCGCCAAATAGCACCATGCAGTATCTGAATAAAATACAAAGCCGAGCACATCTACTTTAAGACGAGTACTAATACTTATCATCAATGAGAAATTTAATTTTGGCAAAGCATCTACAGGGTATCGAATAAATTCATGACTTTATAGAACGGTCCACTTTGAATTGCACTTAACAGAAACGACCTTACCAATTTTAAGTAAAAAAACTACGAGAACCATATAAACAAGCGTATCTATCGCTGTAAATGGGATATGTATGACAGTTATGCAAGTGTAACTACATAACCGCCTCTCTTTCTCTCACCAACTATATCTACACAGCTTTACGTACAAGTGCTTATATTCATATGTTTATTTATATACAACATATACACACAGAGCCAGTTCCAATGCCACTGAAATGAGTCCAATCGGAGTTCGTTTTGAGTCGGTTCCCCACTTTTTTAGTGTTCCCCATTGAACCTCCCACTATGTATCTATATAAGTCAATGTTCAAACATCAATTACATAAATAAAAAAAAAAAACACCTGTCAAAGGCAACACCAGTGAGTCGGCCCTCCGCAAGCTCATTTTGAAGGTTCTCATCCCAAAACTGTGTTCCCGCCTGCACAATTGAAACAACCGTAACGCGATTAAACGTCTTAACTCTAACTAACCATTTACAACACAATACATTTGCAGGTAAAATTCAAATATCAGAATCACCTGCCCTTGAATCCCCATCTGCATCGCAACAATCGGATCTAAAATTACTCCTCGAATGGGGCATCCCATAAGATAAGCTGCAATTTCCAAAACAGGAAATTATTAATACATATAACAAAACATGAAGACTCTAATGAATAGCACATGTTTTGTTTTTTTATGGTTAGTCCTTTTTTTGGGCTTTTTGCGCATCTAACCCCCCCCCCCCCCCCCCAACTTTTAACATTGACACTTACACCCCCCTTAACTTTCTAAAAACTTTGTAAAATGTTCTTTTGATCCCCTCGAGGTTTACGTTCTTATTTTTATGTATGTGTCGTTATACATTCAAGTTGGTCTACGTCAACTCAAGTAAAATATAATACGTTTTTGTGCTTATTTTTATGTACATTTTCAGTTGGTCTACATTTTGACGTAAAATTTGTTCAGAAGTGTAGAGTCAAATACAATACGTTTTCATTAGGCACTGTAAATTCAAGTTACTTTACGTTTCGAAACCGCCACAGCGCGAGGTGAGTAAAATTGCTAGTTCATTAACAAAACATGTTTCTTTAATATCGAAATTAACAATTTTACAGATCAATATGCAACAGAAATGTCATGAATAATGATGACTCACCGACAAGAAGATGCCCTGCTTCGTGAACAAGAATACGCCGCTTGTATGGAGGCCAATAACTTGATATTTGGGCTAAACATGAACCACCGAGAAATATGGAATCCACCATGGATAGACCCAAAACTGCTGCCAGCTGCGGTCTGAGGTCAACTCCATGGTCAACAAGATATGATAATCCGGCGAAAAATGCAACGAGGACGATACTAGAGCTTGTAGAAAGACCAAATTTCTTTGGTGAAAGTTTGGAAACTGTGAAATGGATGAAATAAGAGAGTTGAAAACTTAATGAGAAACCGAACGAAATAGAGAATGAAGTTTACATTTTTCTTTCTTGAATTTAGCAACCAATTTCATATTAGTGATTAGTAATTTACTTGCAATGTATGACTGATTTTAGCAACTGACCTCAGTTTAACTTATTATACCTGTAAATTGCTGATGTGGACTGGCTGATGTCATGCAAGCCACCACATCAGATGCCACATATACAAAAAGTGCTTATGTTAAAAAAATGATTTCAAGTGTGAAAATTGTTCTTTTTTTTTCAAATTTAATATTTTTAAAAGTTATTAAATGACAAATTCAATACTGCATCGCATATAAATATACGCTATAATGACAAAAAAGGCGCTATGTTAGCGATTTTTGGAACGACAACAAAAAATGACATGCTAGAAGTTTTTTTTTTTTTGAAAGGTGTAATTCACAACAGACGGTTAATACACACCCGCAAGTCGCAGGCCCGCCCCATTTCTGTCCCAAGGACTATATGTTGTCTTAACGGGGCCCACGCCTCGGTAGAAATGGGACATAGCTTTCCCCGAGAAAATTTCCGACCCCCTGCCACTTGACAGGAGTTGCACCCTCCACACAAATCGACTGCCTGTTGTGACAGAGCGACCCGCTGGAGTAAATGCGCCGTAATAGAAAACTCGGGTTGAAGAGGTCAACCGTAGTTACAAATCTGCAGTATGAGATAAAATGTAACTTAATCACTAAAATAAGTGTAAGTTGGTTTTCATTTTGCGCCTCATTTGAAGTTGGATGCTAAAATTTGGAGAATAGCATAAACTATAAAGTTTGATTCAATTTCTTGCAATTTGCAACTATAAGATAAATTAACAATAACAAGCAAGATCATGCAAGTTTCAAAGGGAATGCATACCTTCTAAACCAGTTGCAGACTTCAAAACAGTTGGAGTAACATCTCTAGGTCCCTCAAGAACTGCAAATTATAAAACAATAATTCTAGAATTCAATCAATGTAGTGTTACATATGCATGATTGTATATAAAGCACACTAGAATAGTGAAACAAGAATTGGAATAATCATGAATAAGAATAAATATGTTGATGATAAAGTAGAGAAACTCGATATAACTACATGAGTGAGTTTATTGTTGCTATTTGGATCAAAGGACACTACAAGAATTACAAATGGAAATTGGTTCAAGAGCTTAACTGCTACTTGCTAGACTAACTTATTTAATTCGTATCTTTAACTCGATAGTGTTTGCATATGTTTATGTTGTAACAAAACACAATATTCATAAACATGTAAGCAGTTTGAATAAGAAACTACCAAATTATTTATCTCAAACTGCTTATTTCCCCTTAGATAACTGAGTCTATGCGGTTAACTAACCACTTTTAGTATCTTAGTAAGGTCTATGCAGTTGATGTTATTCTCTACTTGAAAGGCCCTCCAAGTACTTATATAGTTATATGATAATCATAAACAGTTTGCTTATATCAAAACACTCCAAATTCTTTCTCTGCTGTATCAATGTTTTAAATAATAACCCCTGAAACCTGTAATTTTGCCAAAGCATTCATCAACAAAAACAACCATAAGCAATAATCCACTCAAAATTATGTCAGCTTCTGGGACTGTCTGTGATCATTGTGGGTGTTAAATGGGTCGTGTTCGCTGGTTGGCAAGTTCAACACAACACGAACCCGAAATTTTGACACAAACCCGAACCCGAAAACGATGTTAGACGTATGAACTCGAACACGACACCAATATTCACGGGTTGACAGAAACAAGAACCATTTAACCCAACTTTTCCATTTTTTTTTAAATTTTTTCCGCGTATTAATACTTTAAGTTTACAATTTTACAACAAAAATCATCATCATCATACTCAGTAAATCCCACCAATAGCAAAGCTAAGATAGGGTTTGGGGAGGGTAAGATGTAGACAGCCTTACCTCTACCTCGTAGGAATAGAGAGGCTGCTTCCAATGAGACCCCCGGCTCCATTTTACAACAAAAATACAAAAATGCATATAAAATAATTATATTTAATCATAAAAACTTATGTCAATTTCTCTTTAAGCTTTAAATTTCAAGTTTAACAATTAAAAAACATTGTACACATAAGAAAACAACATAATAAAAGTTATCAGTAAGTGTGCAAACGACCCGAGCGGCTCAAGAAATAGCTCGAAACGAGCCGAGCCTTATCGAGCCCAAGCTTAAGCCTGGCATGTGAAGCTCGTCAGTCTCATCGAGTCTTATCGAGCTTTAGTGTAATATTAGTTTTTATTACTATTTAATAACATTTACCCCTTATTTAAAATTGTCTAGTAGACCAGCTAAGCCGAGCTTATTTAAACTTGTTAACGAGCCGAGCCGAACCTAACAATAAGCTTGTTTAGTAAACGAGCCAGAGCCGAGCCGAAACGAGTCTATTATTTACATTATTTTTATTTAGTATATTAATTAAAAGATAATAAATAAACAAGCCAAGCCCAAGCTTGAGAAACTGCCAACGAACCGAGCTGAGCTCGAGCTCACATAAGTTAATCGAGCTCGGGCTCGGCTCATTTGCACCCTATCAGGTTAAACCAGTCAATCCGCAAACCCATCCGGTTACTACCACCACGACGCGTTTAGCTAAACAGATTCGTGGGTTCAACCCGAAACTGACCCAACCCCATTTATTTGCCCAAACCCTGTCTTAGTGTCATAAATTTTCACCCCTAGTGATCATGTTCTACTCATAAATAATATATGAAAAATTACCAATACTGCGATACTTTCCGTACTGATTCAAGAACCCTTTATCCTTCAAAAAAACATAAGCAGAAGCAACAAGTCTCATATCATCAGCATTCAAGCACGTGTCCAACACCTCCCAATCTCTCTGCAACTCCACCAATTCACTTTGCAAATCATTAACCTGTGGAATATCCTGCAGAAATCGAAGAGCTTTACCCAGATCTTTATCCTTAACCGCTTGTTCGTACTCTCTCCATTCCGTTAACGCTTTGGGCGTGATTCGCCGTGAATGTTGACGGAATGGTAACGGATTGTGTGGGAATTCAGTAGAGTGGAAGTTGTAAGGATGTTGGGGTGAAAATGGCGACGGTGGAGTGCATCGGAGAGAAATCGCCATTGAAGTTGAAGAAGAAGAAAGGGGAAAGATTTTTGAATGGTTTTTGTTGGTTTGGATCATCTAAGATTTTTGTAAGGTGAAATGACACGAATACCCCTTGAGTTAACAAAACGGATGAAAATGATAAGATTTAGAAACTCGCTAGGAGAAAAAAAAAGATTTTGAATGAAAGTGACGAAAATGAGCAAAACATTGGGACGGCTATGGCGGTTTAATCATGTTTTCAACGGTAAAGGGAATTTTAGCTATTTTACATCTAGTTGATACAAAAGGTTAACTCTCATTCATGTGAGGGATTATTGGTGTTATATTTATGCATAAGTTAGGACGAGTGACATGGTTTCACAATAGACTATGAATCGGGCATGATTTGAACAACGAGTGTATGACATGTATGACATCCCCACACTTACATATGATTGTCCTCAAGCAAACCAATCCGGAACTACTCACCACAGTAACAATACCTATAAATCCCTTAACCAATGCAACAATCTAAGTTCCCAAGTCATACTCGTCCCATAGACTAACACAATCGAGATTGACAGTCTGACAAACAATTGGTGTAATTTTAAAACTTAAGACTTGTCTATTTAAAACTAACATGCTTATGATGCTAACACATGCCACACGCCCCTCACAATATATTCTCCACTTGGTTTAATATCTGAACTAGCGTGTAATGTGCTAGTATATATAACACTCAAAACCAAACATGAAATTCCGCAATCATAAGCTTATACAACAATCACACCTCCACTGTAACATGTAACACGACACATATCAAAAGGACTTTCAGGGTTTTGGGCTTAGGCTAAGGGTAGGAAGATTTCGGCTTATATTTATATATATTTTTTTATGTGATGAACAAACGAACAACCAAACCGTGACAACTTTATTTGCAAATATAATGACTCACGCTTTTGGCCTAAGAACATAAACAATATTAACAACAACTCTATTTCTGTTCTTTTTCTTTTTCTATTCTTTATTTTTTCGAATATTCACTACTTTGTCATTCACGGTTTGTATCAACACAATTCACATGGGATGGACAAACGAAAGGTGTATAGGCTCAACAGGGCTACTAAGGGTGATAGTTGGGCAAACATAAAACAAACACAAGCAGGTGTAAAGGACATCCTAATGCCTTTATCATTTACGTGCACATGTCAAATCCACAATCTCAGCATGTATCAAATTACACAATTTCTAACAAAGAATAACATATGGTCAGCTCTCAACAAATGAATTCATAATGTAAATCATTCTATCAGTTCTACAGGCTCAAGATCTCACCAAGAAAGGGTAAAAGGTTACCGACATGTAGTATATGCACTCTAAAGCATGTTACCCCTAAATAGACATCTCTTCTCCTTTCTCTAAAAACACCTATCAGACTTACTCTCATGAAACTTAAAGGAACGACCATGACAAGGGACTATGTTAGTTTACTACTATCAAGAAACCCATTAGTGATTGAAACTTTAGGTTTTCGTGTCCATTTAGTTCACTTAAGTCGATGAAATTTTTCAAAATTTTCATTTTTTTTCAATTTTCATCGTTTTCAATCACTTTCAACCTCTTCAAGCCTTTATTCGCATATCCCTTCCCGGGTTTCCACATCCCCACACTTGGGCGACATTGTCCCAAATGTATAGTGCTTTTAAAACAAACTCGGGAATAACAACCAACTATCCCATAAGCGGCTAATCCCTAACACACATAACATAAGCACATACCCTAAACACAAGTAGTTCAACACCACTAAACACACTTAAACACACCAAAACAAAACAAAGACAGGATAGAGAGACACATTGACTTGATCAGTAAATCAGCAGGTGTCGGTAGTGATGCAGCTGCTGTGATCGGACAGGAACGTAAACATCTCTTGGATTCTCTGATATCTCATCGGGGATGTTGCCAAACATTCCCACACTTGAATCATTGCATCCGTGAGAAATAAACGTAGTAACCTGCCAAACAGAACCAACACCAAAACAAAAACACAAATACAATACTCTACATCCTCGGGCTGCTTCCCGAGAGCGCTAAGTTTATAGGTCTTCAGCCAGACCATACCTGATATACCCTCATGGCGGTCGAGTGGGTTGCTTGCGTCCCAAGGCCTCTAAGTATGTACTCCGCCAATGATTTGGTAAGTCGTCCACTGTATTCCACTTTGGACCAAATAACTCCAACCTCCTTTTTGCATTATCACATTCAGGCGGTTTCTTTTCCTTCGTCACTCCTCGTGGCTCCCCTTTGTCTGTCTTGAACTCCTCATGAGCCACACTTTCCTCCTCTCACCGCTTTGCTTCCTGCCACTTCAAACCTGTCAATCATAAAACACTCATGTTTGGTTTGAATCTCCTTTGCAGGAGAGACATTTTCATCACCACTTTCAGCTTTTGAGTGTTCACCTGAGATAAGAGGATTAGTGACGTTTGAAAACACCTTTAACTGCAATTCACGGTCACCAAACTTCATGCTTACCGTTCCATCAACACAATTGATAATTGCATGAGCAGTTGCTAAGAACGGTCTAATGACTGGAGGTTGCATGTTCTTTGAACTTGTGGTACAATCAAGCACTAAAAAGTCAACTGGGTTGTAACACTCTTCTACCTTCACAATTACGTCTCTTACAATCCCCCTCGGACCATGGTTGCAAAAGTCGCTAGGCGCTCCCTAGTCGGATTCGGGAGTACTCGGCCTAGGCGAAGATTACTCGGGGAGTAATGGGCATAGGTGAACGGTACTCGGGCCTCGGCAGCCTACCTTGTAGCGAGTACTCGGAGCCTAGGCGGGACTTTTACAACCATGCCTCGGACACATGGGAGTCTGATCAGCCAACACCACGGTGGTGTTGACTTTTTGTAACGGACCAAAATCATATTGGTCATACAGACTCCCTGGTATAATACTAACACACACTCCAAGATCCAACAATGCCCTTTTTTTATTTTAAATTCACCCACTTGTACTGAAATGATGGGTGCTCCTGGATCTTGGAGTTTCGGGGGAAGGGTACCCAACAAAACGGCATTCACATTTGCAGTTAAATCAAGTTTTTAGGAAACTTGTGAAGTCATTTTTGGGAACTTAACTCTTTCAATCACTCAACATGAGCGGGACTCTTTTTAATCGCATCGAGTAAGGGTAGATTAATTTTAGCTTGTTTAATATTTCTCCACCTTTCATCCCTTGATGGGTCCCGTTTACTCAAAACAAATGTTTCAAATGGTTTTAATAACGCCATAGGAAATGGAACTTTAACTTTCTTACCATCAACTTCCCTAAACATTTCATTTTCACAAAAAGTTTTTTTTCAACTTAGTGCTTTCGTGATCATGTTGAGAATCCGATTCAGTTTCAACATCCCCCACCACTTCCTCAACTAATTGTGATGGGGGAGTAATTGTGACACTACCAATTTCAGAAGTTGGAAGAATACTTACCGCGTTGATGTGCACATTTCTTCCATTTTTCGAGCTAGATGATTGATGTGCTGGATTAACTGTGGTAGTGCTTGGTAACTTACCTGGATCTCTTCTCAGCTGAGCTAGGTCTTCTGCTAATTGCCTTAACTGCTTCTACATTGCTTCAGAAGTTTTGTCTCGAACTTTATTATCTTTCTGGATGTCCTTCATGAACTTCATAATAGCATCCAATTTTTCATCACTCGTTAGCACTTGAGAAGTTCCCTTGCTGATTACCCTGATTATACGGTCCCTGATTTTGGTAATTTCCTTGTGAGTAATTACCCTGACGGCTCTAATACTGCTGGCCTCCTTGCATGGGTACCTGAAAATTAGGGTTCATTTGATTAGCAGTATTTCCATAACTAAAATTTAGGTGATTTCACAAACCTGGATGATATGTATTCGATTTCATATGTATTCGATGTCATATCATATTGTTTTCGTTCACTGAATACTTGGTTCACTTCTTCATTCTGACTCATCCTTGCGGGGCATTGTCCAACCTGGTGTCCTAACTCACCATAATCCGTACACACCGCAAATATATTAGCTGCCCTAACTTCGATTCCCTTTCCCAACTTCATCTGCGCCACTTGTCACTCTAATAGCAAATTCTGGTGTTTTAGTTTCTCAACCAGTTCTTCAGCTTCATAATCAACTGATCTCGTTGACGCTGATCTTGCTCTCCTATTAGACTGTGCTTACCTCTTAGAAGTGGCACTCTGTCTCTCCAAGTATGCCCAATCCGCAGCTTCTGTATTGGTGAGAAATGTACCAATACTGACAGCTATAAGATCTCTAACATCTTCAGGAAGCAACCCATCATAGAATGCTTTAATTAATTCCCATGTCTGGATGCAATGATAGGGGCATTTCCTAAGAAACTCCTTAAACCTTGTGAACGCCTCATGGAAAGTTTCCCCTGAATGTTGCTGGAATGCTCTGATGGCATTCTGAGCTTCACTGGTTCTATTAATGGTGTAGTATTCTTCCAAGAATACTTGCTGCATCTCTTGCCAAGTATAAATACTACCTGGAGGTAATGTCGTGAACCACTGGCGTGTTTTGTCTTTCATAGTAAGTTGAAACAGCATCAACTTCACTTCATCCTTTGTAAACCCCGACCCCCAATAGTCTGACAAATTGATTCAAAACTTGCAATGTGTAAGTACGGTTCTTCAGTCCTTTTCCCATAAAACTTTGGGAGGTGGCCTAAGTATTGAGGCCTCACCTCAAAAGGTATATCATTGTCCCCAACAGGTGTAACTATAGTCGAAGAATTTGGCACAATAACGGGTCGACAGTGGCCTTCAAATCCTCGAACTGGAGCCCTTTGAATTACCTGTGGGACACCATCAACAAACTGCAACGATCGCCCCTAAACCGATTGTTAACCCTTTGGTTCCCCGCGTTGAACTACGGGACTCCATGTTGAACTTGGTTGTGTGGAATTGGGTTTGGGATGTGATTCCTATGATTTCCCTATTGTTGCAGTGGATATACTTGATCCATGTTGTACCATTCATCATACCTATAATTAGCATATCTCCCGTCATATTGATTCTAATTTTCCTCTTCTTCCCAACCAGATTCCCATGTGTAAACACTTCCTTCTCTGTATTGGGGACCCGCATTGTACCCGTGTTGATGTTGTGGTTGGTTAAGATGAACAATTTCCCCATGTCGGAGTTGTAGATTCCCAGGTTGGTTTTGTGGGCCTGGGTTAAATTGCGGAAATGGGTTTGGTGGTGGCTGATTTTGGTTTTGATTATTGGGCTGGTCGTGGTTTTGGTTTTGATTTTGAGGAAATGGTGGATCTAGAATTGGAGGGATTGGTTCATTTTGTTCTTGGTTTTGTGGCTCTTGATCAGCCATCTCGTGAGCTGCTTGTTCAAGATCTTGAGCAACGACTGATGACTGAGATTTAGCTTTTGCTGCCGAACGTAAGAGAACGAGATTCTGTCGAGCAGTCTTTTTGATTTCTGGATTAAACAAGAGTGGTGACGATTTCTTTGAAAACCTGGTATGCATGCAACACTAGAGTCACCTGCACACAGACAAACAAGAAACCAAGCGTAATACGGAACGAAACAAAAAGAGACAAACAAAAGGAAATATTTTTGGATTTTTGGTTTTTCTAATTTTTAGGTTTTTAATTTTTAAGGAAAACAACTAAGCACACCGATTTCCCGGTAACGACACCATTTTGATCGATGTCGTAAGGTCGGTCAAAAATATAATTAAAAGTGTCCTATTCACCTTTATTAGTAAAGAGCAAGTAGGGTGTTGAATCCACGGGGAATCTGTGGAAAGTGTAAAAGTTCATTGCTTGTGATGATTATCTAATTTAAAACTAATTGCTTTTTGCAGATTGTGAGAGTGATTATGGAAAACAAACTTAATTAATGTGGTTGTAAACAATTATGAGAAAAAGGGACCAATCTCCGGGTTTTCAGGTTGTGTAGAAAATCGGGTAACTTAATTACTACCAATTGGAAATCACATAGACATGATTTGCTAAACACTTGTTTTGCTAAATAATTAACAGATAATATATTTGATTGCAATGATCCACGATCAAAACCGAAAGATGGATGCAAATGAATAGTAATCCAATTAATTACCAATCCTAGATTTCATAAACATAAACAGGTTCAATGGTTAAAGGTTTAAGAACAATGACAACGTAGAATTTAATCCCAATTGTTGATGACCAACCAAATAACTGATGAATACGAATGTTTACGATAATCAAAAAACTGTTTAATCGAAACAAGCAACAATAAGAAAGACTAACCGAATGATTAATCCAATCTTAATCCAAAAAGTTGTAAAAATAAACAAACCCAATGTTTCAAACATGAACCCTAGTCCCGGAGATGATCACCGGTGGTTTAGCCACTCATGATGCACAAACGATCTTCAAAAGCTTGAGAGAAAGATGATAGAATGATTGATTCAGCAATTGATTGTGGGAGAATGATGATGATTGATTATGAATTGAGAGCTCAGAGAAGTGCATTTGCTACCAAAAATCGGAAGAGAAGAAGTCTTTTTCAAATTAGGGTTTTAAACCCTTTAAATCCGTCCAAAAAACCAACACTTGCGCGCCCCATAATACACGCCGTAAGTCACGGTCTTAGTACCATAACTTATGGTCCACCATAAACAGATTTCCTTCATCAGCCGTAAGCCCAGGTCCTCCACCGTAAGTCATGCTTGAGATTTGCTGTTACTTTCTTCTCAGAACCTACTCCAGCCGTAAGTTACGGTTGGTAACCTGTAACCTACGGCGTGTTTCTCAACCCACACATAACTCACATATAACTTTCATGTAATGTCATTTTCACCCCCTGGACTCCTTTCTTTCATATCTCTTGCACATCTAAGCATTATAACTCGACCTGAATGCTTCCGTTCACAGCAATTATCAATCTCGAGTGTTCTACTTCATCTTTAAACATGTTAACTTCCCTGAATTAAGCAATTAACCTGCAAAACCACAATTTCTTGTAGTTATCTTATTCAATGCATATAATTACTTAAAACCACACAAAACACTCAAGGTAAACACTTTAAAGCTCGGGTTTCACCCTCTCCATCAATAACTTGTCATTAACTTCATACAAGCCTCCTGTTAACATGTATAGCATTATAGGAGTAACGCACCACCCGTAAACTTGGGGTGTCACACCCTAACCAATGGCGGAATCATCGGAGTGAGACGAAGATAGATTGCTCATCACACATAACGCTAATTGTGACAATATTTAAATCAAAACTGTTTTCATTGCATAACTCAAACTATCAATTGCACCAAGAAATTCAAAGTACAACATAAAGGACAATACAACAAGTTCAAAACATAAAATGACTAATCTAGTAATTTGAGATGTGTTTCTCGTGTCGTCCCTACTAGATTTCGTCATAATCAACCTCATCAACCTGCAACATGTTAATAAAGTATAGTTCAACACAAAAATGTATTGGCGAGTACACAAGTTTAAGTATTAGTATAAGTATAAAAAGTTTAAAAACGAATCCACATGGCAACTTAAGTTATTCAAGATCAACATATCATGGCATGCAATATTTCTAGTCAACCATCTGTTTATGCAATAAAGAATGAAATTTAACATGACCTCTCGTTCATGGGTGGTGCGTTACTCCTATAGCGCTATAAATGTTAAATGGAGGCTCGTATAAAGCTAATGACTATTGTATCACATAAGAATCACCCAAGTATATGCATCAAGTATAACAACATAGTATTCATGCATTTAGATTGTTTTATTGCATTTGCATAAAGAATAAAGTATTGTGAATTTTGATAAGGTTAACATATTGCACCCAAAAGTGTTAAAATGGAAAATGGGTCAAGTGTACCCACAGTTTTGCAAGCTTCCACTTGTTAATCCGCGAGGAGTTTGTTAGTTGTTGGAGGATAAAACACCAAGTCCTTTTACACGAGGAAACGTAGGTGTATGAGTATTTGGAAGATAATGGGAGATTAGGAATTCAGAATTTAAAGTATATCGAAAGTAAGTATATGAGAAAATAACCATCTAGCACCTAATACTCTTTTTTGACACTATGAAACCCATAGGGGTTGGAATGTTTTCATGGGTTAAAGTACCCATTAGAATCGTAACGAGTACTAAGTTCTTAGATGATTTAACTTAGTATTTTGACAAATAACCATTAGGTTATCATCAAAGGTTCGGTTACTATAAGTATTATATATTCTATATAGTATATTTCATAAGTTTTACTCCATCAAGTGTAACAAGATTATCATATAAGTCATGCATAGAGGTAGGAAGACAAATCTTCCATTTTAAAACCTTTTGTATTCACCAATGCACAAGTTGTCATGAGACAACAAGGATGGTCATGAATGGATTATTATTACGGAAATGAAATACACACTAGCTAATAAGGAAAACATCAAGTGATGTGTGGATTTGTAAGTAGGATAGCCCAAGCTATCCAAATAAGCACACATATTCAAGTTTAAGACTTGTTCATCACTTGTGGGTTAAAACCCTTTTAAAAACAGAAAGTTTAGAGGATTAAAACCTCTGAATTTGTATGTTACAACCTTGTTTTTAAGCACACATAATCATAGTCTTGATTAGTGGCATAAGGACATAGGAATGTATGAAGAAAACATGAGTTTTCTTCCAAAACATGAAGATAAAAATGAGCAGAATTTAAGTGCACTTTGGACCTCAAAAATGGTGAGGTTTCATGTCACACCCCAACCGATGGCGGAATCATCGGGGCGCGGCACTGAGCGAAATAGATTGTCCAAGAGAATCCATAACACTATTAGTGACAATATATTTAACGTTCACGTCCCATACCATAAACATATAAAGCATAAATAGTTATTACAGACATTGTTCTCAAAGACAAATAAATTGTTCCGACAACTCAGATTTTATTTGGTTTGTTTCTAGACTCCCCTAGCTTGATTCCACAAAGATCAGCAAACATAACATCCTAAACACCTGTCACATATGTTAAAATAAAGTCAATACACGGAGTGTAAAGGTGAGTAGACAAGTTTAATAGCATATAGTAGCGCAAGCGATTTACGCATAACCAACATGTATCACGTGGGGTGCGAATCTAGTAAGTTATCGACAAAGATACTATCAATACCAATGACTGCGAGTTGTAGAGTGCGTAACACATGTTCATCACTGCGAACACGTGAAGTAAATAACCTTAACAACCCCTGAATAAACAGGTGTTGAGTCCAAGCTATAGTACTATCGTTGCTAAGGAAGGCAAACAACAATCAATGTGTAAACATAACATACAAGCATTCATCGAGTCACGTATAACATGCGAAAGCAGTTAACGTTAAAAGTGTTTGCGTTGTGTGTTCGATGTGATTTAATATAGTAAACGTATGTAACATCCAAAGTGCGTTAAAGGAAAATGGGGTCGAGTATACTCACAGAGCGTGTTTAGTAAATAAACACTTCCTTGGATTGAAGGGAGCGCTTAGAGATTAGCCTGAACAGGGAACGATAGTGTAAGCGTCAAACACCATGTAGCAGTGCGTTAGGTAAGAAATCTGCTATTCTTTGAGGTTTTAAAAATTGATTAAGTGTTGGGCTTGTAAAGGTAAGTCACCTGGTCGAATAGTCGTACGATCGGATGACTATTCGATCGAGCAACCTGATGTTTTGTGAACCTTGTAAAATCAGTTAAGTTGAAAAGTTTTGCGGTTTAACCGAGATGACGCGAAAACGTGTTAAACAACGAAACCCGCACCAAGTCCAGCTCAGTCGATCGGATGGGAATCACTCCATTTGATCAGACCTAACTGTTCGAGAGAAGTTTCATGTTCAACCCATGAATCGGTCATCTTCTTCGATAGAAATCCATTCTCAGCCGGTTCTCTACTAGAGAATGAGTAGAGAGCCTGAATGAGTCCAGATTCTACGGGTTTGAGTAAAAAGTGAAGAATGTTGAAGAAAAGTTTGAAACAACTGATAATTATTGAAAACTTGTTGAGATCTGTGTAAATCAGTGTTGAAATCCTTTAGATCGGGACTAGCTTTGATGAGCTGATTCCATAGTTCAATGTTCATAGGAACTTGTGATGACGTCACCCTTAAGTAGCCCAAATCAGGCGATTTCATGGTGAAAAGTAGTGATTTGATGGAGAAGATGATGAGAAAGTGTGTGGAGATGACAGAAGTACAAGATTTAGAGTGAAAACTTACAAGAATCGCGAGGAATCGAGGGGAAAGAGCCTGAGAGTGCGTGGGTCGAACGGGCCTGTCACATCAATGAACAGTTGATGTGACAGGAGGGGTATTTATAGGTGAAAGGGTGAAAGGCGGTGGAAAGTTATGTGGGTCGGACAGCCGTTCGATCGGATGGCCATCCGATCGATTGGTCATCCGGTCGGATGATCATTCGATCGGTTGGTCGTTCGATCGGATGGCTTGTGCGAGTTGATGATCATTCGATCAGTTGGTCGTTCGATCGGATGGCTTGTGCGAGTTAGTTTTCCAACTTTTGTTTCGTGCGTTGAGCGTTGCGTTTAAGCGATTTGTGAGTAAGCGATGCAATGAGATAACCATACGATATTTAACAACTAGTTACATAAATAACATAACTACTACACACTTAAAAATAAGTCTGCGTTTCGAGTTGCGATGAGAGTGCGATGCGATAGAGTTGCGTTTACGTTTTCGAATAACATCCAAAGACACACATAAAGCACACACAAGTAAAGCACATAATAACACACACAATAACAGTCATAAACCTAACATAAACATCCGCGTTTTGAGTTTGCGTTTGCGTTGAGATAAAGGTAGTAATTTTGAGATAAAGCGCGTTTAAATAGTATCACTCATTGTAAATAGCGTTTAGCGTGCGATAATAAGCGTAATTTTGTTAATTAAGTAAGAAAAGGCAGATCTGAATAACGTCATGTCTTGACTTTGACTTGTACTTTAACTTTGACTTGCAAAAGTCGGGTTGTTACAACCTCCCCTACTTTAGGAAATTTCGTCCCGAAATTAAGGCACAGGCGTAACGAAGAGTTGTGGATATTTAGCTTTCATATCACTTTTGAGTTCCCAACTGAACTCAGCGCTGAGTTTGCCTTCCGAGCGAACGTTCACTATAGGAATGCGTGAGCGTCAGAGCTTATTGGTCTCTCGGTCCATGATTTCTACTGGCTTTTCCACGAAGTGCAATGCTTCGACTACTTGTAAATCCTCAAGAGGAACATGTAAATTCTCTTCGGCTAGACACTTTTTGAGGTTGGAACGTGGAAAGTTGGGTGTACGTTACTGAGTGTAGGATCGTTTGCACAACCAAACGAGTCGTTCAGAAGAGTTTTTGCTCAATACGAAAGGCAGAAACAGACGTATCAAGTTAATTCTGCTTGAGATTCACTTTAAACTGTCTTTTGATTGATATAACAACGATTTACAGCGAGTAGACACTTCGGCAGCAGTTCGACTCTGAAACCGGAAAGTTACAAATGAAATCTCAAAGGCCCTATTTATAGTGTGTTGATTTCGTACGAAATGGGCAAGACTCATTTCGTGCGAAATGGACTCTGTCCATTTCGTGCGAAATGACCTTGTGTCATTTCGTGCGAAATGCCCACAAATACACATTTATCGTTTTTCGAGCCCTGATCTTTCTAATCTAATACACGACTTGATACAAGACGAAGTCGACAGACATATGCACCAACAGACTCCCCCTTGGATGTCGACGAGTCTTCAGTACTAGTCTTCAACGTCTTCAATCTTTATCAGTCTTCTTTCTTTCTCTGAAGTATCTAACAATGTAAAGCATCCTCATTCTTCTCTCTTTTCTTCTCTCTTCCAGGATCTCAATCTGACTCTATCTTCTCTTGATCAGATCTCTTGATTCCTAAAGTTCTTTAGCATTAGCAGATTCCCTCTTGATGTCTTCAGACTCCCCCTTTCAATAAACTAGGATCATAGTCTGAAATAGTTCTTGTTCCAAGATCGTGACCTGGCTCATTCAGCTCAGGTATCAGAACCTAGCTAACCTGCACATTCTCTACCTCAAAGTAAATTTCACAAATTTAAAATTTGACAAATTTAATCTCTGCTTGCCACATGTAAAATCAATATCAAATAATCACTTGAAAACATCATTCAAAAAGATTTAACATTTTATAAACTCGAATGACCACTTGTAAGAAAAACTTTTTCAAACACAATTTCCCAAACCTGATCATCATGTTTAGCACTCGGAATTTTGAAAATCAGCTCTCCAACATCAGTTGTCGAAAATATTTTTGAATTTTTCAAAATTTATGCTAAAACACACTAAAAATCTTTTTGGATTTTTGAATATAAAGAAATGCAGTAAAGAAATATTTACAGACAATATTTTTGTGAGTTTGTGTAAGAGGATCATATCAGTTTAAGAAACAAATCACCAACACCGTTAAGCTTTAAACATTTTAAGTTCTAAACAATTCACTTAGATTGTCAGTATACTGATCCACTTAAATTTTCACACAAAGTTCAACTCTTTCGAGATACGAGATTAATGTTTTAGAGACTAAAACTTATTCGCGTGTCCCACCTCAGAATATACTCTCGTATCCAGATCCCAATATTCAGTCTTACAGGTGAGTATACCTAGATGATATCTGTAAAGGGTTAAATGCGAGGGCCATGAGAGCTCAGGCTATTGCTTTCGCAAAATCAGAGAGATGATGGCTTCGACTTTAGGTGTGTTCCCTTTAGAGAATATTTTCTTCAACAGCACATGATTAGCATTTTGCAATGTTTCATCATTTTTTATGCTGAGGGTGGTGCTTTTATTTCAAGCAAGCGAAAAATATTATACGGGGACTATGCCATTGCTTCCGCAAAATCGGAAGTCCCAGGATAATACCCCATATATCACTAAGCATAAAGACCTAGTATCTCAGAAAGAGGGATCTTTCAAACAAGATTTCGGGGGTTACCCATATATCCGAGAGATGTTCCCCACGAGATAAGTAAGTTTGAAATTTAGGTTTATATATCGAACACAATCTACTAAATGTGCAAAAACCTACTGGCATATCATCAGTGAGACCGTTTATCACATTTTAACTTTCCAATTCTTTAGCGTGCTGTGATAGTCCACTGATGTACTATCATTTCCTCTTTTTACAACAAAACTCATTATTGATTTTATCATGTTTTTGGCTTTTTCAAATTTTCTAATGTTTTTGGATTTTCTGAAAATTTTTACTCCCCCTAAAATTCAAAACCATTTAAAAATTTTGAAAACAAACTGTACACAAAAAATGACAACTGTTGTGAATTGCTTCAAATCGCCATCCACTTGGCATAAACAATCAGAACTCCCCCTTTCAACAAACTATTTTTCCATTAAGATTTCAAAACACTCAAGTTTGTTTTAATCGAAATAGTTTTTCCGGAAAATTAGTTTTGTTGGGGTTTCATCACATTGCTTTTCAACCACTTGAATGAAAGTTAAATCAAGTTCAACTTAATGACCATGATTAACCACTTGTAGGTACAAACATCACAACTGTGAATTTCTCAAGAAAGATGCCGATTCATGCTCCACGATTACCAACTTGGGAGCTCCGGCAAGTCATACTTTTCACATATGGAATACAGACATCCAAGCCTGACCAAACTTGGAGGTGACCTGTTCAGTTTCACTTGAGGTTTCAACATTTCTTTTTTCTTCATAAAAATCCTTTACCCCTTTTACCTTCCCCTCGACCATTTTCCCAAAAATATGTTTTACTTTTCCATTAAAAGCTTTTTCGACATCAAATTCTTTCTTTTCAGAATAGAATTGATTCGAGATCTCAACCTTACCAACTTTTTGTTTAAAATTTTCAGCCCTCAATGGTGGAAAGTTTACATCATCCATTGGTGGAACTGAATTTTCTCTTTTAACCTCAACTTGTGGCTCCTCTGACTTTGACGAGTCAGATTCATCGCCAGATTTCACATCAGATTTCTTAACAACCCACATTTGGTTGTCAAGATTTACCCTTCTTGTGTAAAACCTTTTTGAACATTCACCAACTTCATATGTTGAATTTTTAAACACTTTGAATTTTTCAGTTGGTGGTTCAGTTTTATCAACAACTTTTTCTTTGAGTTTAAAAACAACTTCCTTTTTTGTGTTGGTTGCCTTTGGACAATTCCAGGCGATGTGACCAACTTCTTGACATCGGTAACAAGTTCTTGTCTCTTTTCTCTGATAAACTCCATTCTTCTCAAACTTTTGTTTTTCGGCAAAGAACTCTTTGTTTGATTGCTTCAAGAATGAGCTCTTTTCTTCTTCTTTAGAACTTGCTCTTGAAACAAATACAGTGTTTGGTTTATAAGTTTTCTCATTTTTATGATTTTTCGGTGGAATAAAACCTAATCCCTTCTTTTTGAAATTACCATTATGGTTTGGTTTCTTTCGATAACCTGAACCAGAACTGTAACCTTTTTTCTTGTTTAAACATTGTTGAACTCTTGAAGTGTACTCTTTAGGTGTTTCAGTAAGATTTACATCTTTTATTTCAGAAATATTAATTTCTGTTAATTTGAAAACCTTTTTGATCTTTTCAATTTGAACACTTCTTATTGGAAATTCCTCATCAGAATATAATTTGTCTGAATCAATCAAAGTATATGCCACTTTGATTGGTTCGTCATTCAAATTAGATTTTGATAACAGAAATTTTTTATTGTAAACCCTTTTGACCGACGACTTTGAATTGTTAACTGATGAACTCGAACTCTCGGATTCGGACTTTGACTCTGACTCCTCATCTTTATCCAACACCTGATCGACCACTTTCTTTATTAACTCAGACTCATGATCAGTGTCAGACGATGTGAATGTGACATCAATGTTGTCTGGTAAATCATCAGTTGTTTTGGACTGTAACTTTATATTGACTGCCTTTTTGACTTGCTCCTCATTTGGTTTTCTGGGAGAATAACCTTCCCAGATCGGAGGCGGACACTTGTTATAATTTGCACTTAGTTTCTTACCAGTATCCTTCTCTTCCGATTTCTTGTCTTGAAATGCTTCAAAACCTGCAACAGTTGGATAAATTCTGTGAATCAAATAATCAGAACTAGAATAACTTTGCAGCAATCGTCTGATTCTTTCATTCTCTATTTTTCTGTTTCCAACTCCTGCTTCAACTTGGCACATTCTTCAATGTAATGGTTAATAGCCTTCTGTTTCGACATCATCACAGCATTCATCATTGTTAATGCGTCTTCTCTTTCAGAATTTGTCCTTTGTAGACCATTTACTGTTCTATTCAACACATCATACGATTCTTTGACATAATTGAGATCGAACAGTAATTTTTCTTTCATCTTATCCTGCTCACTCAACTTCTCATCTTTTTCCACACATTGCTTGCAAGATTCTGAACACTTTAAACATGGCTTGATGAGTTCAACAATCTTGTCAACTTCAATCATTTTTTCAACTTCAATTATCTTCTCATCATCAACTACCTTTACAGTTTCAACCACCTGCTCAGTAACTTTAACTTCTTCACTTTGTTCAGAAATCTTTTCCTGAGTAACATTCTCACATTTCACCTTTTTCTTTTCTTTTGCTGCTCGTTTCTCCTTCAACTTCTTCAATCTATCTGCAAAATAAAATTCAAAACTTTCAGGAGATAATACAGATTTTCCAATATTTATTTGAGTTTCTTCTTCATCATCACTGCTATCAGATGATGATTGATCAAAGACTGTTGTCTTTTCTAAACTATCATCTGAAGAAACAAACTCTTCATCTTGATTCTTCTCAACATCAGCAAACCCTTTCATCCATTCCTTCATCAAATCTGGTTCTTGAACTATCTGAGCAATTAATGCCACTGTCTTTGAATCAGGCGGAATGTATTTGTCCCAACTGAAACCTTCTGCAACTTTTTCATCATCTTGATCAATTATACCAAAATAAGCTTTCTTATTTGATTCTTCGATTGCTTTCCTAGCATGTGCAGTTTTTGAATCTTGTGGTTGATATGGTTGTTGAGCAACTTGTTGATATATTGCTTTCCGATAGTAATCATTATTCCCGAACGGATTCTGTGCTCCTCTTGCTTCTCGATTGGTACATTCTCTCTTGAAATGTCCTTTCTCCCTGCATCGAAAACAAGTAACTTTAGATTTATCAAAACCCAAAGTAGAAACATTTGCATCTCTAAAATCATCTCTTCCTGTAATAATTTTAAATTTTTTAGCTCTTCTCAACACACTCGCTAAACACCACTTGATATCCATAAGCTCCATCGCTTCAGTATCTATCTGATTGTAGTCCTCTTTTGTCAGCATAGGATTTCCGATCCTTCCAGCAACCAATCCCTCATATGATTCTAACACAGTAGCAAGTAATGACAAATGACCTCTAGCAACCTCTTCAGAGAAATTTTGACCATTCTGAAGATGCAACACAATGTTGCAAGGTAACACATGACCATTATTACTGTTTGAACTTTGAAACTGATGGCTTGAAGTGGAACCTTTTGGATTAACAGTTGGATATGAAGAAAATCCACTGTTGCTGTTTGGACTTTGATTGACTGATCCAGATGAGTTTTCTGCACTGAAAGCAGTTTGAACCTTCGGACTTACTTCAACATCCTGAACACTTCCTTTGTAATACATCTTGATGTCTTGTTGACCATTCGGACTATTCATTCTTGCAATTTTCTACTGTTCAAGATCTTGTCCTTTAATCTTTTCGATGAACTGGGAAATTGTCAATTTGTCATACTCTCCAGTGTTCTTCAAGATCATCAAATAGGTACCCCACTCTTTCTGAGGTAAAGCATCAGCTAGTTTGTCAACCCATTCTTCTTGATCTTTGACAATTTCTAACAAAGACATAGATCGCACTAAGTGACAATATCTTTCGATCAGTTTCTTTGAAGATTCACCTGGCAAACTCGTAAACAAGTCAAACTCTTTCTTTAACAATGATTTCTTACTCCTTATCATCTCCTCACTTCCCTCAAACTTAATTCGAAGTGCTTCCCAAATCGAACATGAAGTATTGTCGTGTTGAAGCAATACGAAGATGTCTTCTTTCACAGCTTGCTGGAGTAGACTAATCATTATTTTTTCAGCTTTGTACATATCTCGTTCTTTATCTTTCATTTCAGAAATTGCTTTGATGACTCCCAAATCTGTACGAGGTTTAACATACTTTTTCTCAATACACTCCCAAGTTCTCAGATGATTAACTTGAACCCAGTTTTCAAACCGATCTTTCCAACCATAATATTCTTCTATTCCCATAAGTTTTGGGGGTTTTTGCAAAGTTCCTGTTTCATTTTCCATATTCATACTCTGAGCGATTGCAACAGGAGTACTCGGGGCAGTAGCAAACACGTTATAAAATTCCTCTTCCATGATTTGGTAAACAAGTTTCTCAAATTCAGACACTTTCAAGCGATATCAACACTTTCACATGATATGACTCCTTCACACGAAATGCCTTTTGGTATGAAATAACCTGCAAGACAACTTCAAACGAAATGAAAATTTTCACCCGAAATAAGAATTTTGGTACGAAATAAGTGATTTCGCATGGAATAGTTCACACGAAATAGTGATTTCGTACGAAATGAAGGATTTCCACACGAAATGAGGTATTTCGTGCGAAATGAAACAAATTTTGTCAATTCGTACGAAATGAACTGACTGTTTCGTACGAAATGCCTCACAAATGTGATTTCGTGCGAAATGAAGTGCTTATTCCACGCGAAATGCTGCTGACATCATCATATCGATTAGATTTTTGTCCAATTGATCAATTTTCAGGTTGATTTTAGATCCAAATCTTTCAAGGCTTTGTTAAAACAATGTTTCACTTATAATGTGTGAAATTCAAACCATTTTAAGCGTCAAAACTTGTAAATTTTGAAAAAGAAGGTGTAGAAATCAGAATTTTAAGCTGAATCGGTAAGAACTTTTCCTCCTGAGCTCTGATAGCACTCGTAGGATCGTTTGCACGACCAAACGAGTCATTTAGAAGAGTTTTTGCTCAATACGAAAGGCGGAAACATACATATCAAGTTAATTCAGCTTGAGATTCACTTTAAACTGTCTTTTGATTGATATAACAACGATTTACAGCGAGTAGACACTTCGGCAGCAGTTCGACTCTGAAACCGAAAAGTTACAAATGAAATCTCAAAGGCCCTATTTATAGTGTGTTGATTTCGTACGAAATGGGCAAGACTCATTTCGTGAGAAATGGACTCTGTCCATTTCGTGCGAAATGACCTTGTGTCATTTCGTGCGAAATGCCCACAAATACACATTTCTTGTTTTTCAAGCCCTGGTCTTTCTAATCTAATACACGACTTGAGACAAGACGAAGTCGATAGACATATGCACCAACACTGAGTTCCTCCGGTAATTCGAGTCTGTAGGCCACTTTGCCAATTCTTTCCAGAATCCTAAAGGGTCCAACATATCTAGGCGCTAGCTTTCCTTTCTTGCCGAATCGGACCACCCCTTCCAATGTGAAACCTTTAGGAGTACGTGATCACCAACTTCGAACTCAAGGGGCTTGCGGCGTTTATCGGCGTAACTCTTTTGATGACTCCGAGCTTTTAAGAGATTGTCTCGTATCTAGAGGATCTTGTCAGTCGTTTCTTGTAATAACTTAGGACCGGTAATTTGCGCCCGTCTCCAATCTCGTGCTATACAATAGGCGATCAACATTTTCGTCCATATAAAGCCTCAAATGGTGCCATTTGAATGCTAGAGTGATAACTATTATTGTACGAGAATTCGATTAAAGTTAAATGTGAATCCCAGTTGCCACCAAAATCTATAACTCACGAACGAAGCATGTCCTCAAGGGTGCGAATCGTGCGTTCAGTCTAACCGTCCATCTGGGGATGGGAAGCGGTACTGAGATTAAGAGTAGTACCGAGAGTAGATTGAAAAGTTTCCCAGAGGCGCGAAGTAAATCAACCATCGCGGTCAGAGATGATATCACAAGGTGTCCCATGTCGACAAATGATTTCGTCGGTATAGATTCATGCTAATCGTTCTACCTTAAAGTCTTCTCGTATCGGTAAGAAGTGGGCGGATTTAGTAAGTCGATCAACGATAACCCAAATGCAATCGTGACCTGATGGCGTGCACGGAAGTTTCATAATGAAGTCCATAGCTATACTCTCCCATTTCCACATAGGGATCTCGGGTTGTACGAGTAAGCCAGAGGGTCGTTGATGTTCAGCCTTGAATTTAGAACAAGTTAGGCATTTCGAAACATAGATGGCGATATCTTTCTTCATGCCCGGGCACCAGTACCTAGAGCGAAGGTCCTGGTACATCTTGTCGGCACCAGGATGAATGGAATATCGGGACTTGTGGGCTTCAGTTAACAATATCTCTCGGAGATTATTGCGTTTGGGAATCCAAATTCGGTCAAGAAAGTGAAAAATACCATTCTATTTATTCACTAGTTGGTTTTCAGTTCCAAGAATGCGTTCTTCCTTCAAAGTGTGTTCGGTAAAATAGGCATGTTGCGCGTTGCGAATGAGTGCTTCGAGGTCGTGTTGGGCTTGAATGTTACGAACACTATGTAAATAGCTTTGTCGGCTAAGAGCATCGACAACGACGTTTGCTTTGCTTGGGTGGTAACGTATCTCATAGTCGTAATCGTTGAGAAGCTCAACCCATCTGCGTTGGCGCATATTTAGTTCTTTCTGGTTTAGGATGTGTTGTAGGCTCTTATGGTCGGTGAAGACCGTACATTTGGAATCGTAAAGGTAGTGTCGCCAAATCTTCAACGCAAAAACAACTGCACCGAGTTCGAGATCGTGGGTTGTATAGTTCTTCTCGTGGATCTTGAGCTGACGAGAGACGTACGCGATAACGTTGTCCCGTTGCATAAGGACACAACCAAGACCAAGGTTAGAGGCATCACAGTAGACTACAAAGTCGTCATTTCTGTCGGGTAACACGAGTACGGGAGCTTTACAAAGCATATGCTTAAGGGTTTGAAAAGCTTCCTCTTGTTCGGTTCCCCAAACAAAAGTCTTGTCTTTATGCGTAAGAGAGGTAAGAGGGACATCGATTTTAGAGAAATCGGTGATAAATCAATGGTAGTAACCTGCCAATCCGAGAAAAGAACGAACTTCAGACGGGTTTTTCAGTGTAATCCAACTCTTGACTGCTTCAATCTTCGCGGGGTCAACGTGAATACCTTGACTATTAACAATGTGACCGAGGAATTGAACCTCCTTAAGCCAAAATTCGCACTTGGAGAACTTGGCATAGAGGCGATTCCCTTGGAGAAGCTCGAGAACCAAACGGAGATGTTGCACGTGTTCGGCTTCCAACTTCGAGTAGATAAGAATATCATCGATAAACACGATGACAAAATGGTCGAGAAAGGGTTTACACACGCGATTCATCAAATCCATGAAAACCGCGGGTGCGTTGGTAAGTCCAAAGGGCATAACGAAAAATTCATAATGGTCGTAGCGGGTTCGAAAAGAGGTTTTAGGTATATCTTCCTCCTGAATTCGTAACTGATGATAGCCAGAGCGTAAATCGATCTTAGAAAAACACATAGCACCTTGAAGTTAATTAAACAAATCATCGATTCGGGGCAAGGGATAGCGATTCTTGATAGTAAGCTTATTGAGTTCCCTATAATCAATGCACATTCGGAACGTTCTATCCTTCTTTTTAACAAAAAGGACAGGTGTGCCCCAAGGAGATGTGCTAGGGTGTATGAAGCCTTTAGCAAGTAATTCCTGGAGTTGACTCGAAAGTTCACGCATTTCGGATGGAGCAAGACGATATGGGGCTTTGGCGACAGGGTTAGCTCCAGGAATGAGATCGATACAAAAATCGATGTCATGAGTGGGAGGTAAACCTGGTAAATCATCAGGGAAGACATTAGGAAAATCACGAACAACGTGCACCTATTCCGTTGCCTTCTCTTTCTTTTCCTTCTCCGTTACTACGATGTGTGCCAAGAAAGTCATGTATTACTTTCGGAGATACTTGCTTGCTTGTATGCACGACATGAGTTTGAGTTCCTTTGAAGATACTTCGCCATAGACACAGAGTTGATCACCGTTTGAAAGAGAGAAACAAATCATTTTTTCGAAACAAACGATTTCAGCACGATTTTCACGAAGAAAATCCATGCCTACTATGATATAAAAACTGCCAAGTTGCATGGGAATAAGATCGATCGGGAAAACGTAATTGTTGAGTTCAAGAGTACAATCACGGAGCACAGAATTTACGGTGACGATTCTTCCAATGGCAATTTCTACGTCTAACGCCGTTGGGAGGTTAGCGCGTTTACAGTGTAGGAGCTTCTCGAATTCAAATGACATAAAACAGTTATCGGCTCCAGTATCAAATAAACACGAAGCATAAATATCGTTGACAAGAAACGTAGCATTGATAACATTGTTGTCAGTTTGAGCCCGGCGGACGTTGACGTTGAAAGTTCGTCTGCGGGCTGCTTATTGTTGTGGTTGCTGCAGCTGCTGTTGCTGTTGAGGCTGTTGCTGTGGATGTTGTTGCTGCAGTGGCTGCTAAGGCTCTTGTTTCACCATTCGATTTGGGCAGACATTTGCAAAGTGGTTGGGATCGCCACATGCATAGCAGGCTCGTGCATGAGCAGCAGGAGCAGGAGCTGCTTGGTTAACCTGAGGAACGGGAAGTGGTGCTGGCAGTGCAGGAGGAGCTTGAACTTGAGCTTGTTGACGAGGACTAGTGCGACAGTTTGCGGTAAAGTATCTGTAGAGGTTGCAGTGGACACAGAAACGGCAAGCGATCCCAACTGGGTGATGGTAAGTACAAGTAGGGCATAGAGGGTGCGGACCAGTATACGTATGTTTAGCAGGCGATGCGTTGGTCACAGGTGCAGCTACTTGGCGATTCTGTTTCTGAGGTTGGGCAGGAACAGCAGTGAGAGGAGCGGCAGTGACAACACAGTTCTTGTTGTTACCCTTGCGTTTGCGTCCTTGACGTAATGACTTCGAAACTTGAGGTGCGGCGGTTTCAGTAGCGGGGGTAGCAGAAGTAGCAGTGACTTGGTGGAGATTCTTGCTTGAGGTCTTGAAATAACCAGCCAAAACTCGCTTGTCATTGATCTCAACGGCGAGTTGGAAGGTTTTCTCAATGGTGGTAGTCTTGGCTGCTTGAAAAAAGTCGGTAACACAATCGGGTAGAGCGCGAATGTATTTCTTGATTGTCATGTCGGGAGTTGAGACTTGTCCAGGACACATGATACTAAGCTATTTAAAGCGAGCAGTAAGACCAACATTGTCACCACCTTCTTGCTTGATATTCCAGAACTCATTTTCCAGCTTCTAGAGTTCAGGTGGGGGACATAATTCTTTCATCATGACTTCCTTCAGTTCCTCCCGGGAGAGTCCATAGGCTGCGTTATTCCCACGCCTGTTTCGCTCCGCAGTCCACCAGTCCAGAGCTGTGACAACTCGTATTTCAGAAATTACCTTTGTGTTTAATGTAACGTGTATGAACTCTATGTGACTAATTGATATGTTGGTTTTAATGAATAAATGTTACATGTTATGTGAATATGTGTAATGTATGTATATAATGTAATCGCACAACACCAGTCCAATCGTACAAGCTCATTCGGGCCACATTCTTTGTACTCGAAACCCAAGGGCAGCCCATGAAGGGTTCGGCCCACTCTCTTAGCTCGTAAAACACCTAGGGTGTTAGTATAAATCCTACACTTTATCAAAACACATAAAGTTTAGCAAACTCTAAATCTCTCTCCCTCTCTCTCGAAGTCGACGACCATAATTCCCCTTCTCGAAGCTTTCTTGATTCGGATCATCCTTGTTCTACCTTCTAACCTGGTTAGTGTTTCATGGTTATTGTTTTGTTAGATGATGTTGTGATTTATATGTGTCCACATAATGATTTAAGAATGATATATGATTGATCATGATATAAACTGTTGAGGCTTTGTGTTCATGTAAATCGGCTCACATGTGTAATATGTTAATTCAATATAGGGTTTGAGAATCATGTGATGATAATAATGATCTAGAACCGAATGAATGTAATCGGCCATATGTGTTTGGAGTCGGATGGAATATAAGATTTGGTTTGAGTTATTGGATGATGAATTAAGGATTATGATGTTAAGTATGCTATTTGATTCGATGTGATGATTATGAGTAGTTATATGATTAATTAGGGTTCATACAAATAAATTGGTAAATCTGTTGGTTTGATCGAATATTGTATAGATAGGAACTGTTAGCATTGATTGATCAAATGGAAATTGGAAACTGTTTGAATGATTGTAACTAAATTGCAAGAATTAAGGAATGTTAAAACCGATCGCACAAGCCAGTCGCACGAGGCTGGTCGCACAAGATGTGTTAGCATACAATTGTTTAAGCACAGTGTACAACCTTAGAAAATTGCATGATCGCACAAGACATGTGGATCGCACAAGGCAGTGCCGATCGCACAAGTCTTGGGCCACACACAACTGTTTGAACCTTATTATGTGGTTGGGCCTTAAAGCCCGAAACTCAGTCGCACAAGTAAATTCCAGTCGCACAAGCCATTTGTAATCGTACAAGTTAGTTCCGGTCGCACATTGTAAAATGGACCGCACAAGTTGATTAACTGTTTATATGTTGGGCCGTATGGGGTATGGATTGCATTTATTCTTGGGCCAGGCTCGTTTCAGTCACACAACCCGTTGTGAATCGCACAAGTTGTGCTGGACGCACAACAGGTTGGGCCGAATATTAGTGGGCTTCAATTATTGAATCGCACAAGATTGTTGGGCCATTGAACTTGTGCGAGCCCAATCATTTGAGTCGCACAAGTTTGGTTATGATGTATACTTGACTGTTAACGTGTTGAATGTGATCTTACGTGTTTTCCATGATCATTACGTGTTCGTAACTTGTTAGTTTACGTGTAAACCTATGTGTACTACTTGAACCTAGACCTGACTTGTATGGTAACCATGTTAGGACATGGTTGACCGCATATAGCTCAAGTGACCTTTTCGTGTATCTGCCGAGCTAACCTAAGGTGAGTTCACACTTTCTACAAGGCATGGGATTCCCGGTGGTTGGGAATGGATTAAGAAACTAAAACGGAACCTGCATATTCTCCTTGGGTAGAATATGTACCTACATCCTCCATGGGAAGGATTACAACATTTAGCCTGCGTATTCTCTTTGGTAGATTACGTACCTCCATCCTCCATAGGAAGGATGACAACCTATAACTTACTAGACAAAACTCTATCATGAAGTCCCTCATTTTTATATCGACTTAATCGCCGGGCCAATGGCGAACGTACCATTAGTTAAATAGCGCTATTAGGTTTGACAAGCCTCACACCGTGCCGCAGAAGACAGGAGTGGACTTATGGATCTGGGCACTTAGTCAATGATGATAGGCATTGACGCAGGGCACATAAACGTGTCTTCAGTCAGTAGTTGATATGGTAACGGGTCTAGTGGTTAACACGGGGTAGCCCCCACTGGTATGGTTTGGGAAACAAGGAACTGGTTAACTCATGGTTTTCGAAAGAACTTATGGTTTTTGGAATAACTTTAAAATGGCCAACCAACTGTGAACTCGCTCAACTTTTTTGTTGATTCGTTGCTACATGCCTTGCAGGTCGTTAGGTGCTTAGATGGAGCTTGTACGAGAAGGAGAGGTTGTTGTGGGACATGGACTGTTGAGTTCCATGTTAAACATTTGAACTTTTAAACTTATGTTTTGGTTTTACACTTTATGCTTCCGCTGATAACTTGAACTTAGTTAATTTGTTTTAGACACCAATTATATTGTGGTTGATTTTATATTTACTTTAATACGTTGTTCAATATGATTGGTGGCTTGATCATGGTCATGTCATGCCTCCTGCGGGGATACACCGCTTATGGTTTTTTTTTTGGGGGGTGTGACAGATTGGTATCAGAGCCATTGGTTATAGTGAACTTGGTTTTAAAAAAAGGAAAAGCTTTTTCACAAAACCAGACTATAACCTGTACAGTGCTCAACGATCCACAACGATGCTTTGCTCCACGTGCAAGACTCAACACTATAGGTGATATGATTAATTTTTTTATTGCATGCCTGTTAGTTTAAGTAGTGCATTGATCATGGTATGCTTAGTTAGTGTAAAAACTGTTAATTGAAAACCCTGTGTGCTTGCTCTATTCTGTCATTCCATACTTTCGCACCTTCGCGAGACCATTCTCACTTGTGTTTCCTTCGATGCGAAGATCATGAGTGGACGCCTGAACTTGACTCAAGCCCAGCTAACGGCTCTAATCAACGAACGAGTTGCTGAGGCACTCGTAGCAGCTCCAGCAGGAGGTATAACCTGCCATTTCGACCTATCCTAGGATGTTTAGATCCTACTCTCGCGAACCAACTCTCGTACTTAACCTTGTCTTTTCTTTCTCGCGTGACAGGTCAACATGCTCAGCCTCCCGTGTGTACGTTCAAGACCTTTATGGACTGTCGACCTAGTACCTTCAGTGGTACAGAAGGAGCTGTAGGTCTCCTCCACTGGTTTGAGAAGCTCGAATCTGTTTTCGAGATGTGCGAATGCCCTGTTGCTAGTAGGGTGAAGTTTGCTATGGGAACTCTTGAAGGTGTTGCGCTCACTTGGTGGAACGCTCAAGTTCAAATGCTAGGGTTGGTGTGACAACCCTCACCAAACCAGGTATCCGTACGACTTAATTAATATATAATTACTGCTTAATTACTGTGCTTACTTGAACTTGTGGATAAACTGCTACTTGAATGCTGATACATGTACTTACTTGCATCATACTTTACTTGCTGTCACTCCATGTTTTGCTTACAGCACCTTTGTGACAACCTTGATGCACCAAACGCACAGTAGCACAATGAACGGATAACCTATTAAACGTGCTGTCATAACTAGCACCAGGCAGGTACTGCCTCTAAGGTCTGTAAGAGCCTGAGATAGTTTGCTACACTAGTGATGAGTGTAGGGATATAAGAGTTGTAGAACTGCGTCACTAGGAACGAGATTACAGTGACCGGATGTGCCTAAAACGTACTTTAAGTACAAAATTCAGCATTAAGCTACCTAATAAAGTGCCAAAACATGAGAAAAATATTACAAGACACTTTCCATAGTGTCGGGGATAAATTGTGTCACTAAAAGAAATAATAACGACACTTTAATTATTTATTTAGCGCTTTAACGGAGTAATATCCAACCGTACAACCGGACTTAACCCGAGACATAAAAATATTGTCATCGACATTGTCTTTCTTTTTCTGAGCCAGTTAGGGTCCCCGAATACCCTAACCCCCGTTATATATTACAACACACTAATACACTAAATTAGTTTTTAAACTAACTAACTATCACTAACTTTAAAATTGGAATTGAACTATAAACCCAACCCCCCAAACCATTCGGTTCCCCCTAGGGAAACATCCACCACAATTTTGATTAATTTAATAACCCATGTTCTATATCTAGATGGCATTTTATTTGTTGGACAAAAGCACAATATGGACTATAAGTATAATTAGAGGATAATCATCATTCATTTGCAAACACTTCAAAAAAAAAATTATTCCCTTTCCTTCTTTGCTTACTGCCGAGAGCACCCAACACCCACCATCCATCACTTTCAATTTTCCATCTTGCATATTATTTACATACAAAGGAGAAGGGTCACACATAAGGAGGCTCGGTGCTTACGGAACCGCGAGGACCTCTTCACATCGCTATTAACCGCCTATTTTTCGTCTAGTTTCTTCCCTAGCCTCGAGCTAGTAGTAAGTGACTCTAATCACCTTCTTGATCTATTCTAAAGTGGTTAATAAGAATTTTGACTGTTGAAATTTATGAACATGTAAGAACAAAATTTAAAGTCTACTAAAATAATATAAACAAAGTGGTTAATAGATGAATATTGGTGTAAAACTTATAAGACTTGTTTTGTTATGATTATTTAGTGTTGTTTTATGCTAGTGTTAGTTCGGATCGTCATCTAACCCGACTAAGTCATGTTCATGGAACATGACCTAGTGTATGTTATAGTGTGAAAAGTGGTTAGATGAAGACCACTACTACTTATAACCATGAACTTGTGTAAAAACAATTTTTCTTACAAAATGGAGTTCTAAACTAGTAGATCTACGGATCTACAAGTGGTATTTTCAAAGGACCAAGTGTAAAATGAAATCATAATTTTAAAGCCGGATCCTTCCTAAACAAAAGTGATTTTTGTGAACACACAAGTGTGTAGACACTTGTGTAACAAAAAGTTTTAACAAAGAATTATTTTTATAAATTTTGGACAAGAAGTTGTAGAAAGGTATCTTCTTTAAAAACAAGGTTCTCAAAGAAACCGAGTCCATTTATAAAAGATCTACTAAAATATGGGGAAGGTTACTACATATCTTACACAAACCACAAGTTCATGTGTTATGCGATTTATATCTATTATGGACTAGTTGATGTTGATATATCATTTGTTAATGTTGGGAACATTGTTGATTTGAATTATAAAAGAAAATGATACGCTTGAAAGCGTGGCCACCTCCAGTTACAGAGGAAACTCTGGCGAAATTTTTCCAAAAATCTAACACTTGTAAATATTTTTATCACAAGTGTTATGGATATATTTTAACTTATTTTTCCAAATAAATTTCGTCACGATTTTTATTACAAATTAAGCAAGTGTCGGAGGTGGGATTTTCACAAAATAAAACTTGCTAAAATATATATTTAGAATATATATTTTCATAACAACACTTGTGTAAATTTTTGTGATTATTTTGTGAACTACGTAAATATTATTTTTAGGGTAAAAATAATATTACTAAATATTAACGGCTCCAAAATAAAACGAACGCATTCACAATAAATATTTAAGTTACAACGGTATTATTATTACCACCCGATCTATATCCGTAACTTACGTATTTTCAGAAAATACGCATAAGTGTGTATTTCGTTAGAAGTATTATTTTGGGTAAAATTATATGGAATAAAATATAATATTTTTGGGAAAAATATTTATATTTTGGAGATAGAATTTAAATATGTTTTAAGTGAGACTTAATAATATATTTCGAAGTTATACGAACGCACATGTATTAAATCCCCCATCCTTGGGAAGGAATATATTTACCAAATAATTACGAAGTGTAAACACGAAATAGTTGCCTAACTATTTCCCAAAGACATTAAACCTTAAACTAAGGCACGACCGTCCGTCTAATAGAAGTTAGTACGTGTAGGTCGTCGCACAGCAGATTTCTGGGAGATACTTTTAGAGACGCACTTCGGTGAGTTCATGTCCCCCTTTTCTCTTAACTGTTTTCAGTTTTTAAACTGCGGGGGTGAAATACATGTTACATTTACTACAAACGTTTTATACACGGTATGATTAGCTAAGGAACTTACTACTAGATCACGTGAATGGATAGGCTATTATCGTAAGACCATTAATCCTTGTATAAGGACCGAGAGGCATGAGTGATAGATCTATCGGGTGTTGCGAGCCCCACACATGGGCCAGTGTGCGGCTGCATGTGGTGACTATGTCGTCCCGCCGGAAGGACCGGTATAAAATACGCGTTACAGGTTTGAGTGCTTCCTAGTCCATGTCACTTATTAATGTATTAGCTACACATTAATCGATCTCTTTTTCCTTAATTGCTACATACCAGGGATTTTCATACATACAGACTTGTTTACAAAGGTTTATACATACTCACTTACACATGAACTCGCTCAACATTATTGTTGATTTTTCAACTTACATGTATTTCAGGGAATTAAAGGATCTGGCGCGGTATGACACGTTTTCCCGCTGCATTAGTTTCGAGGTCATCCGAGTTTAAGGGATGTGACTTTTTCCTGGACGAGTCACAGTTCTTAAGCTGTGTTTATTTCTTGTTGGTGTTGTGTCTTTTGAACACTGTTTATGTTTGTTAGGATGTGATATCCGTTAAGACAATGTTGTGGTTCTTTACTCTTCAAACTTATTTTAATGGATGATCTTGCATGGTTTTTATTTCATATAGCTTGTTATGGTTAAGCTATGGTATTAAGAAGTCACACCAAAATAACCACGCTTCCGCAAAGCCAGGGTGTGACAGTTGGCAGGTGCTAATGCCACCCCATGGAATGACTTTAAGGATCTGATCAAGGAGGAGTATTGTCATCGTGATGACATTCATAAGCTAGAAGTGGAGTTCTACAATTTGAAGATGACGGGGTCTGAGATTGAGGCGTATACGAAGAGGTCTAACGAACTAGCTGCTTTGTGTCCTACTATGGTGGACCCTCCCTACAAATGTATCGAGCTTTATATCAAGGTTTTAATGCCAGAGATTCAGAGTATGGTGACTTCGGCTAACCTCCTCACGATTCAGCAGGTCATTAGACTATCCCACCGACTCACTGATCAGGCAGTTGAGCAGAACAGGCTACCAAAGCGTATTAGTGCTACCACTACATCTGATGCTCCTAGCAATAACAAGCGCAAATGGAATGGATATTCAAGCAAGGGTTCAGCTTTTGTTCAGTCCCAGTCTCAGCAGTGAAAGACTGACGACTACAAGAGCCCTGGTCACCAAGGTGGGTACAGGGGAAATCAGCCTAAGTGCAATCGTTGTAATTTGCACCACAGCGGTCCGTGCAGCAAGGGTCGCTGTCATAGATGCAACAAGCCTGGTCACGCAGCGAAGGATTGCAGGAGCCCATATCCTACGAATCAGAATCGTCAGCAACATCAACAAGCTCCACAGAACCAACAGCAGCAGGGTACTAATAAAGGGTGCTTTCAATGTGGGGCCGAAGGCCGCTTCAAAAGGAACTGTCCACAGCTAAACCAGAATCAGAATAACAACAATAACCAAGGAAATGGAAACAACAATGGGGGTAACAATGATGGCAATGGTGCCATGGGACGTGCTTTCGTGATTGGTCAGGGGGATGCTAGGAACGATCCCAACGTTGTGACGGGTAAATTCCTACTGGATGATTTCTTTGTCTCTGTTTTATTCGATTTGGGTGCCGATACTAGTTATGTGTCCTTAAAAGTTAGGCAGATGCTTAAGCATACCCCAATTCCCTTAGACAAAAACATTAAAAGTCTTGAAGCTACACGTATAGTTAAGGGTTGTAATATCGTTTTAGCTGGACAGACCTTCTCTATCGACCTTATTCCCATCGTTCTTGGTAGCTTCGACGTCGTCATTGGGATGGATTGGTTATTCCATCATCGGGAGGAAATACTTTGCAATGAGAAGATTTTCCGCATCCCTCATTCTGGTAAAGAACCTCTTGCAATTTGTGGCGACTAGAGTGGTGCTGTCGTAGGCATCATCTCTTTCCTTAAGGCCCAGAAGTGTTTGCGAAAGGGCCACACTGCTATTCTAGCTCTCGTTACCAACACCTCAACGAAAGAGAAGAAGATAGAAGATATCCCGATTGTACGCGACTTTCCTGAGGTATTCCCTGAGGAATTACCTGGTCTTCCACCTCATCGTCATGCCGAGTTTCAAATCGAGCTAGCTCCTGGAGCAGCGCCTATAGCTCGTGCACCTTATCGTCTAGCTCCATCAGAACTAGAAGAACTATCTACGCAACTACAAGAGCTTTTGGACAAGGGTTTCATTCGTCCTAGCTCTTCGCCCTGGGGAGCACCAGTTCTGTTTGTGACGAAGAAAGATGGTACCTTTCGAATGTGCATTGAATATCGTGAACTCAACAAGGTGACCGTGAAGAATCGTTATCCTCTCCCGCGTATCGATGACTTGTTCGACCAGTTGCAAGGGTCGAGCTTCTACTCTAAGATTGATTTGAGATCGGGCTATCATCAGCTGAGAGTCCGAGACGAGGACATCTCCAAGATGGCATTCATGACTCGTTACGGCCACTACGAATTTCTGGTTATGCCTTTTGGGTTGACGAACGCACCTGCGGTCTTCATGGATCTTATGAACCGAGTGTGCAAACCCTACTTGGATAAGTTCGTTATTGTGTTCATCGACGACATCCTGATTTATTCCAAGAGTCAGGAGGAACACGAGCGTCATCTGCGACTCATTTTGGAACTTCTTTTTAGTACAGAACAACTTTATGCTAAGTTTCCAAAATGCGACTTCTGGCTTCATGAAGTCCATTTTCTAGGCCACGTGGTTAATCAGGATGGGATTCACGTTGATCCATCCAAGGGTGACTCAATCAGAAATTGGCCTGCACCTCATACTCCAACTGAAATCCGTCAATTTTTGGGTTTAGCGGGCTACTACAGGAGGTTTATCAAGGATTTCTCAAAGATCACGCAACCTCTTACTATTCTTACTCAGAAGGGTGTCACCTACCGTTGGGGTGATGCTTAGGAATCCGCATTTCAGCAGCTGAAGTTGAAGCTTTGTAGCGCTCCTATTCTCTCGTTACCTGAAGGCATAGACGATTTTGTGGTTTATTGTGACGCGTAAATCCAAGGACTCGGTTGTGTGTTGATGCAACGTGAGAAAGTCATTACTTACGCATCACGCCAACTTAAAGTTCACAAAAAGAACTACACTACTCACGACTTGGAGTTGGGAGCAGTGGTGTTTGCTCTTAAGATATGGAGACATTATTTGTACGGTACCAAGTGCACCATTTACACCGATCACAAGAATCTCCAGCATATCTTCAATCTGAAGGAGTTGAACATGCAACAACGTCGATGGGTCAAACTCCTTAACGACTATGAATGCGTAATCAGATACCATCCAGGCAAAGCCAATGTTGTGGCTGACGCCCTCAGTCAAAACGAAACTAAACCTAAGCGTGTACGTGCGTTACAACTTACCATTCACTCTAGTCTTCCTGCCCAAATTCGTGATGCTCAGGTCGAAGCATTGAAAGAAGAGAACTTCAGGGCTGAGTCCCTATGAGGATAGGAGAAACGGTTAGAACTAAGGGAAGACGGTGCTTACTACTTGGCAGGGCGCATTTGGGTTCCATTTTATGGTAATCTACATGAGCTTGTGATGGATGAAGCTCACATGTCTCGTTACTCAGTACATCCTGGTTCAGATAAGATGTACCACGATCTCAAGACTACGTACTGGTGGCTCCACATGAAACCTAACATAGCGACCTATGTTAGTAAATGCTTGACCTGTGCGAGGGTCAAGGTCGAATACTAGAAGCCATTAGGCCTACTTCAGCAACCAGAGATTCCCACATGGAAATGGGAGCAAATTTCCATGGACTTCGTTACTGGCTTACCTAGATCTCAACGAGGAAACGATACCATCTGGGTGATAGTGGATCGACTAACCAAGTCTGCACACTTCTTGGCTATCAAGGAAATAGATAAGTTCTCTACTCTAGCAGACATCTACCTGAAGGAAGTAGTTTCGAGGCACGAGGTGCCAACCTCCATCATTTCTGATCGAGATCCACGTTTTACCTCTGAATTGTGGCAAGCGATGCACAAATCCTTTGGCTCACGTCTGGACATGAGCACAACTTATCATCCACAGACGGATGGGCAGTCTGAACGCACCATTCAAACTCTTGAAGACATGCTTCGTGCATGTGTAATCGACTTTGGTAACGGCTGGGAAAGACACCTACCTTTGGTAAAGTTTTCGTATAACAACAGTTACCACACCAGCATCCAGGCTGCTCCGTTCGAGGCTTTGTATGGACGAAAATACCGATCACCCTTATGCTGGGCAGAAGTTGGTGACAGCCAAATCACTGGCCCAGAACTCGTCGTCGTTACGACCGAAAAGATTGCCCAAATACGACAATGAATGGCGGCAGCTCGTGACCGTCAGAAAAGCTATGCTAATAAGCACAGGAAACCACTCGAGTTCCAGGTTGGGGATCGAGTGCTACTAAAAGTCTCACCTTGGAAAGGTGTGATCCGTTTTGGCAAGCGGGGCAAGCTAAATCCACGTTACGTTGGACCTTTCGAAATCAATGAGAGAATTGGCAAGGTGGCCTATAGACTGAATCTACCTGAAGAACTCAGTGGAGTTCACAACATATTCCATGTGTCAAATCTGAAGAAATGTCTGTCAGATGAGACCCTCATAGTTCCTCTCAAGGAACTCACTATCGACGATCAGTTGCATTTCGTCGAGGAACCAGTAGAGATTACTGACCGAGATGTTAAGGTTCTCAAGCGTACCAGGATACCCATTGTTCGAGTTCTTTGGAACTCTCATCGTGTCCCAGAGTTTACCTGGGAACGAGAAGACCAAATGGAAGACAATTATCCCCAGTTGTTCGAGAAAAGCAAAACCACTACTAAGGCTGAAGCTACTGCGGAATTTTAGGACGAAATTCCAAACCAACGGGGGAAGGATGTGACACCCCAGGAAAACTAGGAAAACCATGCAACCTAACTAGCTTCCTCAGTAACTACGTGCTAAATTTCGGGACGAAATTTCTTTCAACTTGGGGATGATGTGACAACTCGTATTTCAGAACTTACCTTTGTGTTTAATGTAACGTGTATGAACTCTATGTGACTAATTGATATGTTGCTTTTAATGAATAAATGTTACATGTTATGTGAAGATGTGTAATGTATGTATATAATGTAATCGCACAACACCAGTCCAATCATACAAGCTCATTCGGGCCACACTCTTTGTACTCGAAACCCAAGGGCAACCCATGAAGGGTTTGGCCCCCTCTCTTAGCTCGTAAAACACCTAGGGAGTTAGTATAAATCCTACACTTTATCAAAACACACAAAGTTTAGCAAACCCTAAATCTCTTTCGCTCTCTCTCGAAGCCGACGGCCACAATTCCCCTTCTCGAAGCTTTCTTGATTCGGATCATCCTTGTTCTACCTTCTAACCGGTTAGTGTTTCATGGTTATTATTTTGTTAGATGATGTTGTGATTTATATGTGTCCACATAATGATTTAAGAATGATATATGATTGATCATGATATAAACTGTTGAGGCTTTGTGTTCATGTAAATCGGCTCACATGTGTAATTTGTTAGTTCAATATAGGGTTTGATAATCATGTGATGATAATAATGATCTAGAATCGAATGAATGTAATCGGCCATATGTGTTTGGAGTCGGATGGAATATAAGATTTTGTTTGAGTTATTGGATGATGAATTAAGGATCATGATGTTAAGTATGCTATTTGATTCGATGTGATGATGATGAGTTGTTATATGATTAATTAGGGTTCATACAAATAAATTGGTAAATCTGTTGGTTTGATCGAATATTGTATAGATGGGAACTGTTAGCATTGATTGATCGAATGGAAATTGGAAATTGTTTGAATGATTGTAACTAAATTGCAAGAATTAAGGAATGTTAAAACCGATCGCACAAGCCAGTCGCACAAGGCTGGTCGCACAAGATGTGTTAGGGTACAATTGTTTAAGCACAGTGTACAACCTTAGAAAATTGCATGATCGCACAAGACATGTGGATCGCACAAGGCAGTGCCGATCGCACAAGTCTTGGGCCACACATAACTGTTTAAACCTTATTATGTGGTTGGGCCTTAAATCCCGAAACTCAGTCGCACAAGTAAATTCCAGTCGCACAAGTTAGTTCGGGTCGCACAATGTTAAATGGACCGCACAAGTTGATTAACTGTTTATATGTTGGGCCGTATGGGGTATGGATTGCATTTATTCTTGGGCCGGACTCGTTTCACTCGCACAACCCGTTGTAAGTCGCACAAGTTGTGCTGGACGCACAACATGTTGGGCCGAATATTAGTGGGCTTCAATTATTGAATCGCATAAGATTGTTGGGCCATTGAACTTGTGCGAGCCCAATCATTTAAGTCACACAAGTTTGGTTATGATGTATACTTGACTGTTAACGTTTTGAATGTGATCTTACGTGTTTGCCATGATCATTACGTGTTCGTAACCTGTTAGTTTATGTGTAAACCTATGTGCACTACTTGAACCTAGACCTGACTTGTATGGTAACCATGTTAGGATGTGGTTGACCGCATATAGCTCAAGTGACCTTTTCGTGTATCTGCCGAGCTAACCTAAGGTGAGTTCACACTTTCTACAAGGCATGGGATTCCCGGTGGTTGGAAATGGGTTAAGAAACTAAAACGGAACCTGCATATTCTCCTTGGGTAGAATATGCACCTCCATCCTCCATGGGAAGGATGACAACATTTAGCCTGCGTATTCTCCTTGGGTAGATTACGTACCTCCATCCTCCATAGGAAGGATGACAACCTATAACTTACTAGACAAAACTCTATCATGAAGTCCATCATTTTTATATCGACTTAATCGCTGGGCCAATGGCAAATGGGTCATTAGTTAAATTGCTCTATTAGGTTTGACAAGCCTCACACCGCGCCGCAGAGGACGGGAGTTGACTAATGGATCTGGGCACTTAGTCAATGATGATAGACATTGACGCAGGGCACATAAACATGTCTTCAGTCAGTAGTCGATATGGTAATGGGTCTAGTGGTTAACACGGGGTAGCCCCCACAGGTATGGTTTGGGAAACAAGGAACTGGTTAACTCATGGTTTTCGAAAGAACTTATGGTTTTTGGAACAACTTTAAAATGGACAACCAACTGTGAACTCGCTCAACTTTGTTGTTGATTCGTTGCTACATGCCTTGCAGGTCGTTAGGTGCTTAGATGGAGCTTGCACGAGAAGGAGAGGTCGTTGTGGGACATGGACTGTTGAGTTCCACGTTAAAAATTTGAACTTTTAAACTTATGTTTTGGTTTTACACTTTATGTTTCCGCTGATAACTTGAACTTAGTTAATTTGTTTTAGACACCAATTATATTGTGGTTGATTTTATATTTACTTTAATACGTTGTTCAATATGATTGGTGGCTTGATCCTGGTCATGTCACGCCTCCTGCGGGGATACACCGCTTGTGGTTTTTTTGGGGGTGTGACAAGAGCCCTGGACTGAAAAACTCCAGTTGTGTTAATAGTGCGGAGGTTGTCTGGGCATCCGCTTTGACGAAGAGTGACTTCAATTCGAGTCAAACCATTGAAACATGGCGTTGGGTCCGTATTCACCAGTGAAGTCTTTAGGGCCACAGGCCTTGAATTGCTTAAAGCTGAAGGGCGATTTAGGCGTGTCGCTCTTAGATTCGACAGAGGAGCTGCTTTTCACCTCGTTGATCTCGCTCACGATCTGAGGTATGACTTTGGCCATTTCCTTGGCGACTAGAGAAGCGATGTGCTTGTCATCTTTGCTTCTCTGAGCATTGCGGCGAGTGTGAGAACCAAGGGAAGACATTGTCTACAACAGACATCCTCGAACGATTTAGAAGACACAATCGAATCTCTCCATACCAGATACACTTGGTATTACTAGATAAAGCATCAGGAACACGTCTAATCACATAGGCACATAGTTACGTAGGCACATAATCCACATAATCTCATAAGCATGTAAGCACATAAACACATAAGCACGTAATTCCACGTATGCACATATCCCACTATATTTTGCACCTATTCACCTACATATTTTGCATGTATTCACCTATCATTCAAGCTGTGAAATGCGATCGAGTGTCACGAGTGCGAGTAGCGACTAGTATAGCGAGGGTTCAACGATTTGTTAGCGTTTTGAGCTATAAATAGTTGTGGAAGTCGTGCACGTTTAATAAAGCAAAGGGCGATCAGGAGAGGTCATAGCGTTGGAGACTTCCAGTTTATCGCTTTCAGCTAAAAAAATTGTAAATTTAAAACACATAATGTAACACCCCAACCCGGAAGGGCTGACGTGTCACAATAACAGTATCATAAACAAAAGTCATAATTCCATTTATTTATTTGATAAGGATACAATCACATGACAACTAAACTTAAGGTTAATATACAAGCGGGGACATTCGACTTAATTAACTAACATCTTTAGATTTATTCTTAGGCTTTATTCTTCTCTCTTTTCCCCTCCCAAAGTAACCTGCGGTCCTGTATATACAAAAAATTTTTACAGAATGAGCCGAATGCTCAGTACGGAATTATAGGCTCAAAGAACAATTAATGCTTTATATGAAATGTTATTCGGATGGAACTTTATGCGAAAATGATATGATGCAAATAACGTAATTTCATAATATAAATCATACGGATGTACCCATGAGCCAAACTTAAAACGTGACAATACACAGGTAGCTACTCCTGCATAAATATCACACGAGATGGCGAGTTGGCATACCCGCTATCCACCTCCTTAACTTAAATCCTAGGATCGATCCATACGCCTCCTCATAGCCTTATGTACCACACTTGTACTTAAGAGACCCCGTGAACTGATCTCTCCATCACGGTTGGAGCACATGATGTCGATGCCGCAACAACATGCTCGTGGGACACTCCACGAGAAGCGATACTCAGGGTATCAGAGTACAAAAGGTCTTATTTACATAACTTATCAAAATATTTTTCATAACAAGACGTAACATATATTGGAACATGCGATAATGAGTACAACTAACAAAATACTATCGCATGACATGAAAGCTAAATCAAAAGTTATGATTAGAATAGGAATCAAACGGACTGTCAAATGAATCGATAATCAAAGACGTGATGATGTTGAAAAGATATACGAACTCAACGGGTTTATAACAATTGAATATCAAACAACAAGGAGTGGGGTAAGGATCCGTACCTTGAAAATTCCAAAGTGATGCTACCTTGTGATAATATTTCAGATTTATACGGGTAGAGTTTAGACTATTGATTAGTCTTTTAACCTAATTTAAATAATATGCACACAAACTAGGTTAGTAACTTAATACAGCAGTTACGACAATTCACAAGATTAACCCTCACAACGATTTACAAGTGCAATACTTAACAATTCAGCGGATTCACAACGAATGACAGAGTATAGTCCGATTTCGAACAGCACTCAAACATTCAAGTCGAAATCACGATGAATAACAAAGTATAAACTCAATTTGAGCGGCACTTAAACAATCGTTGGATAGTTATAATCGATCGGACGTTGAATCGTAATAGCGATCGAGTTATTACCCTGATTGCGGCAGCAATTAGTGATTATGTGTGTTTTGAGAGTATTTGGACGATATCTCAGCGTATATTTTGAGTTTCTTCGTCGTTTTTGTGCCCAGAATCAAGTCCCAATCGCTGCTATTTATAGGTGAAATTTGACCTTGTCGCGGCCCGCGTGAACCTTAAGCCTATTCTTACGCGGCCCGCGTAGACACTTATTTTATGCATAGGGTTGCCACGTGTGGGACTAGCCTAGCTGAGTCGACATATTTTAAAATTTCAACTTCGACAGCAAGTTATTAGGATAATCGTCAAGTAGGGAATACCCCCCCCCCCTGAGTTTTAGGGGCCCTAATCCTGATTCTGAAAATTCTGAAAATTCTAGGGTTTGTACGGAATTACTTGGGTGTCTTAATTAGGGTTTCCTATTGGATAATTTATAAATAATAGTTTTGGTTGATATACATAAGTATAGATCATAAGATAAATGTTTAGTTTTATTCTAAATTATTATTATTTTTATTTCTAGAATAATGATTTTAAATTTATGGTCATTACAACTATTACCCCCTTAAAAGAAATTTCGTCCTCGAAAATTTTCAAATAATAATATAACCTATCGCATAGGTAACGGAAACGGAATTTTCATAGCAGAGTTACTAACTTATATAACCAGAATCTCCTAAACACACATGTGTATTTGAAATTCATAATTACGTTCATGACCATAATTGTCAATTACCTTACATATGTGCCCTAATGATTCTCCTATAACGCATTTTAATAAAATATCTTACCGTACGAAAAGTCAATGGAGACTTACAGATACTAGAGTGACTATTGGTACTGATATTTCCTACATAGATATGCTTAATCATAGCTAAGATATATTCACATAAGGTAAAGCATGAATAACCGTAAACAGAAACAATTGAACATATATCAAAGAGCAAGATTTACCGTTACTTCGACTAAAATTCTATTACTAGAATAGATTAGGGTATAAAGAGCGAATTGATTCTTCAGATTCCCATGTTGCTTCGTGTTCAGAGTGATTTTTCCAGAGGATTTTAACAAACGGAATTACTTTCCTACGCAAAACCCTTTCTTGTCGATCTAAGATGGCTTCTGGTTCTTCTTCGTAGGACAAATCCTTGTGAATTGTAAGTAACAGATAACTAATGACATGGAGTGGATGATAATTATATCCTCTTAACGAGGAGACATGAAAAACGTTATGAACGTGAGAGAGTTGAGGCGGTAAAGCCAGTCGATATGACACTTCTCCAATTCTTTCAAGGATTTCAAACGGACCGATGAAACGGGGACTAAGCTTCCCTTTAATTCCAAATCTACGAACGCCACGCCAAGGTGATACCTTTAAGAAAACGTGGTCGCTAATTTTAAATTCGAGTGGTCGTCTATCTTGATCTGCATAGCTCTTTTGTCTGCTCTGAGCTTCTTTCGGTTTTTCTCGGGCCATAGTGACTTTTTCATTTGTAATCTGAACTAGTTCTGGCCCTTCAATAATCTTTTCTCCAACTTCATCCCAGCATATCGGTGCTTGACATTTCCGACCATACAAAAGCTCAAAAGGTGCCATGCCAATACTTGCTTGCCAACTATTGTTGTAAGCGAACTCAACAAGACATAGATATTCATCCCAGTTTCCAGACCATTCAAGTGCACATGCTCGGAGCATGTCTTCCAAGGTCTGAATCGTACGTTCTGACTGCCCATCTGTTTGTGGATGGAAAGCCGTACTAAACTTCAGTCGTGTACCCCAAGCTGCCTGAAAACCTTTCCAAAATCGTGAGGTGAAACGTGGGTCTCTATCGGAAACAATGGAAGATGGTGTGCCATGGAGTCGAATAATTTCTTAAAGAAATATTTCGGAAAACTTATTAACCGAAAATCCTTGCTGAATTGGTAGAAAATGTGCTGACTTTGACAATCTATCGACAACAACCCATACAACATCATTCTTCTTGAAAGTCTTAGGCAAACCTGTAACAAAATCCATTGTGATCTCATCCCACTTCCATATGGGAATATCCAATGGCTGCAACAGACCGCTTGCTCGTTTGTGTTCAATTTTCACTTGTTGGCAAGTGAGGCATTTACTTACGTAGCGAGCAACGTCTTCCTTCATGCCATTCCACCAGAAGTTATGTCTTAAGTCTCGATACATCTTTGTAGATCCTGGGTGAATTGAAAATGGTGAGCTGTGAGCTTCGCCTAACAATGACTCACGAAGGGTGGAGTCATCGGGTACACAAAGTCTTTTACCGCACCAAATCACCCCATGATGGTCTATATGAAATTCAAATTGCTTACCCACCTCAAGATTTTGCACAATTGCCCAAAGTTCTCCATCTTGCTTCTGTGCATCTTTGATCCTGGATATGAGGTCGGGTTCAATCTTCATTCTAGCTAGATATCCATCAGATTTATTAACCTGAAGCCAAATGTTCATTCTTTCAAGATCCCTCCTAATACGAGGCTGAATTTGTAAGCAAGATATAGTCCCGGAATTCTTTCGGCTCAACGCGTCAGCTACAACATTAGCTTTGCCTGGATGGTATTGAATATTTGCGTCGTAATCTTTTAAAAGTTCTAACCATCTTCTTTTCCTCATATTTAGCTCTTTCTGGGTGAATATATACTTGAGGCTCTTATGGTCGGTAAAAATGTCACAACTTTCACCATACAGATAGTGTCGCCAAATCTTAAGTGCAAAAACGAATGCGGCTAGTTCTAAATCATGTGTAGGGTAGTTAACTTCATAAGGCTTTAACTGACGGGAAGCATAAGCGATAACCTTCCCATGTTGCATTAGCACACAACCTAATCCTTTCTTTGAGGCATCGCTATAGACTTGGTAACCTCCTGATCCAGAAGGGAGAGCAAGTATCGGGGAGGATACGAGTCGTTTCTTCAATTCTTCAAAGCTTTTTTCTTGTTCCTCATTCCATGAGTATTTCACCCCTTTCCTTAGGAGTTTTGTGAGTGGTAAAGCAATTACCGAGAATCTTTCAACAAATCTTCGGTAATAGCCAGCAAGACCCAAGAAACTTCGTATTTCGGTAACAGAAGTGGGTCTTGGCCATTTTGTAATAGCTTCAACCTTTGTTGGGTCTACCATAATTCCCTCTGCTGATATGACATGACCTAGAAATGCCACTTGGCTAAGCCAAAAGTCACATTTGGAAAACTTAGCGTACAACTTCTCATGCCGCAAGGTGCCAAGTACTGCATGTAGATGTGCTTGATGCTCTTCACGACTCTTGGAATATACCAGAATGTCATCGATAAAAACAATTACGAATTTATCTAGGAATTTGTGAAATACGCGATTCATCAAATCCATGAAGACTGCGGGTGCATTAGTTAGCCCAAAGGGCATAACCAAGAATTCGTAATGACCATAACGAGTACGAAAGGCGGTCTTGGGAACATCATCCTTTTTGATCTTTAGCTGATGGTACCCTGACCTCAGGTCGATTTTTGAGAAGAACTGAGCCCCCTGAAGTTGATCAAAGAGATCATCAATGCGAGGCAGAGGATACTGATTACGAATAGTAATCTTGTTCAGCTCTCGGTAGTCAATACATAAACGTATACTACCGTCTTTCTTCTTCACAAATAAGACCGGAGCACCCCAAGGTGAAACACTGGGTCTTATGAATCCTAGATCTAACAATTCTTGCAATTGTTCCTTCAACTCCTTCAGTTCCATTGGAGCCATACGGTATGGAGCTTTAGAAATAGGCTCGGCACCAGGGATCAAGTCCATGGTGAATTCTACCTGACGGTCAGGTGGTAATCCCGGTAGTTCATCCGGAAATACATCAGGATATTCACGAACAACGGAATGGCTATCGATACTCTTAACACTAGCAGAAGTATCCTTAATCGATGCTAGGAATCCAGCACAGCCGTTTGATATGAATTTTCGAGCTTTGAGCGCAGAGATAATTTTAAGAGATTTATGAGCTTGAGTTCCCTGATATATAATATCAGGATGATAAAGATCACCGAAAATAACACGGCGGGAATGACAATCTATAGTTACGCGATGTCTAGACAACCAATCTATTCCTAGAATAACATCAAAATCACACATATGTATTGGAAATAGGTCTGCCTTACACACAATTGATTCAATATGGATCGGACAATCCTTATATACGCAAGTGATTACGGATGAATCTTCCATGGGAGTGGAAATGGTTAAAGTATGATTTAAGAGAGTTGGTCTTATCGGAAGGTACTTAGTAAACGAGTGGGATACTAAAGAATGAGTCACTCCTGTTTCGAATAACACATAGATACTATGTTTACCAAGCTGAAGGGTTCCCGACACAGTACCTGGGGCATTAGCAGCATCAGTAGCAGAAAGTGCGAAAACTCTTCCTCCAACATTGGGTGGTGCAACGTTTGGTTGGTTATTCTTCTTAGTGTCTTTATTTGTACACTCCTTAATCATGTGTCCAGTTTGGCCACATCTAAAGCATGCTCCTGTACTTCGGTGACATACGCCCTGATGTCGCTTACCACAAGTATTACATAGAGGATATGTAATCTGATTCGGGTTTATATGTTGATTCAGTGGTTGAGCTCTAATAGGTTATGCATACAACTGAATCTGGTTTTGAGCAGGCCTCTGGTTTTGCAGTCTAGGTTGCCATGGACGTGCCTGATTTCCAGAGTTTTGATTTCCTTGCACTTTGCGGTCTTGATGCTGTGGCGTAGTGGATGATTGGCCGATTTCCTGCTTAATTTGTCCTTCCCTATTTCTCTTCTTATTATCCCCAGTTCGAGATAAAAATTCTTTTCTCTCGAACTCAAAAGTTTTGATTGCATCAGCAACTTCGGTGATATCCTTAAATTTCATATACATGATCGACTTCCGAATTCGATCATTGACTGCCCACTTGCATTTTTCTGCCTGGACTTCTGCTGATCCTGCAACTTCTCCTACAATACTAGCCAACCTTGAAAATCGAGTAATGAACTCAGAGGCTGGTTCATCACTCCCCTGTCGAATCACTGCATACTCCCTGATATAAGCTTCTTTATCAGCGATAGAAAAATACTTGTCGTAAAAGATGGTACGAAAGTCGACCCATGAAAGATTAGAGTCAAAATCATCTCCTCCTTTGACTTGCTTATATCCTTCCCACCAAGTTTGTGCGTCATCTTCAAGTTTGTAGGTAGCCAATCTAACTTTGTATTGCTCCGGAACTCCAAGAACTCCGAAGATCTTTTCAACATGAGCTATCCAGTTCCTTGCTTCGACTGGATTATTAGCGTGACTAAAGGATTTCGGCTTTTGTTTTTGGAATTTAGCGATCCATATGTCTATACTATAGGTAGTATGGTTCGTGGTATTCTCACGAATTTCTTCACCAGAGATTGGATTCGTGTTATTACGTTCTGGATGACGAGTTTGTTGAATAACGGCCTCAGCTGTTTGAGCAACAAGGTTTGGAAGCAACCCGGTAACAGCCTGGTTGATAGCATTAATTATGTTTGGATCAACTGGAGTCTCATTCGAAGAAGTGTTGTTACGTACATGGTTAGTACGAGTATTCTTACGTAGCGGACGACGAGGAGGCATCTATACGAATAGACATAGGAGTTAAACCAAACAAGAGATCAAGTTGAATCCTAACATAGATATCTACCCATTCCTCACAGGTTTTAATTACTATCTTCAAGTTTTCTACAGGAAAGAGCCTTTGCTCTGATACCATAGCTGTAACACCCCAACCCGGAAGGGCTGACGTGTCACAATAACAGTATCATAAACAAAAGTCATAATTCCATTTATTTATTTGATAAGGATACAATCACATGATAACTAAACTTAAGGTTAATATACAAGCGGAGACATTCGACTTAATTAACTAACATCTTTAGATTTATTCTTAGGCTTTATTCTTCTCTCTTTTCCCCTCCCAAAGTAACCTGCGGTCCTGTATATACAAAAAATTTTTATGGAATGAGCCGAATGCTCAGTACGGAATTATAGGCTCAAAGAACAATTAATGCTTTATATGAAATGTTATTCGGATGGAACTTTATGCGAAAATGATATGATGCAAATAACGTAATTTCATAATATAAATCATACGGATGTACCCATGAGCCAAACTTAAAACGTGACAATACACAGGTAGCTACTCCTGCATAATTATCACACGAGATGGCGAGTTGGCATACCCGCTATCCACCTCCTTAACTTAAATCCTAGGATCGATCTATACGCCTCCTAATAGCCTTATGTACCACACTTGTACTTAAGAGACGCCGTGAACTGATCTCTCCGTCACGGTTGGAGCACATGATGTCGATGCCGCAACAACATGCTCGTGGGACACTCCACGAGAAGCGATACTCAGGGTATCAGAGTACAAAAGGTCTTATTTACATAACTTATCAAAATATTTTTCATAACAAGACGTAACATATATTGGAACATGCGATAATGAGTACAACTAACAAAATACTATCGCATGACATGAAAGCTAAATCAAAAGTTATGATTAGAATAGGAATCAAACGGACTGTCAAATGAATCGATAATCAAAGACATGATGATGTTGAAAAGATATAAGAACTCAACGGGTTTATAATAATTGAATATCAAACAACAAGGAGTGGGGTAAGGATCCGTACCTTGAAAATTCCAAAGTGATGCTACCTTGTGATAATATTTCAGATTTATACGGGCAGAGTTTAGACTATTGATTAGTCTTTTAACCTAATTTAAATAATATGCACACAAACTAGGTTAGTAACTTAATACAGCAGTTACGACAATTCACGAGATTAACCCTCACAACGATTTACAAGTGCAATACTTAACAATTCAGCGGATTCACAACGAATGACAGAGTATAGTCCGATTTCAAACAGCACTCAAACATTCAAGTCGAAATCACGATGAATAACAAAGTATAAACTCAATTTGAGCGGAACTTAAACAATCGTTGGATAGTTATAATCGATCGGATGTTGAATCGTAATAGCGATCGAGTTATTACCCTGATTGCGGCAGCAATTAGTGATTGTGTGTGTTTTGAGAGTATTTGGACGATATCTCAGCGTATATTTTGAGTTTCTTCGTCGTTTTTGTGCCCAGAATCAAGTCCCAATCGCTGCTATTTATAGGTGAAATTTGACCTTGTCGCGGCCCGCGTGAACCTTAAGCCTATTCTTACGCGGCCCGCGTAGACACTTATTTTATGCATAGGGTTGCCACGTGTGGGACTAGCCTAGCTGAGTCGACAGATTTTAAAATTTCAACTTCGACAACAAGTTATTAGGATAATCGTCAAGTAGGGAATACCCCCCCCCCCTGAGTTTTAGGGTCCCTAATCCTGATTTTGAAAATTCTGAAAATTCTAGGGTTTGTACGGAATTACTTGGGTGTCTTAATTAGGGTTTCCTATTGTATAATTTATAAATAATAGTTTTGGTTGATATACATAAGTATAGATCATAAGATAAATGTTTAGTTTTATTCTAAATTATTATTATTTTTATTTCTAGAATAATGATTTTAAATTTATGGTCATTACACATAAAAGCGATAATTCTAAATAACCAGTGGTTGCGAGCTTAGAATCGAAATAGAGTGTCTGGGTGTTGAGACATCGACTACCCAAAGTGATTCGACTATTCTCAAGGAGTTCGAATACGCGCTTTGACCTAATAGACTTGCTCCCTCACTGCCATGCGGTGAACGACACTCATCCTTTGGCTGCCACGCGAATCGAGTCGTTAGAACCCATCGAGACTTTGGTGAGAGTTTTGTAAAAATCAAAATACAGAGCGGGACAAGTCATTAAGATGCGGGTGTCACCCCTAACTTAACAACCTTATCCCTGGTTGTGGGGTAAACCGCGAGATAGAGAGGGAGAATTTTGTCGAGATGTGGATTTCACTCCTGACTCGACCCAAATTCTCGTGTTTATAGTAAAAATGTGCGTCGAGCGAGTAATCTTATCATGAGTCCTCGGCTTTCACACCTATTCTCGACAAAATCGCTCAATTGTGTTATGCGAGTGTTTTCAAAAAGAAAATCGTGTGTGTTGCTAGCCTTAGGAAAGGCTAAGTTGTAGTGTTCGTCCTTAGGAAAGGCCGATAGGGTGTAGTATGTTCGCGAGTTTCGAGAGAGTAACAGAAATAGGTTCATGCAGAACCCCTACTGGGTTCGCACAAGGCAGTCTGTTGGTACTTAGACTATAGACTAGGTCAATTCTAAGACATCGGCCCGGACTAGGTCGTGTCTTGCCTAATTACCTATAGTTATGGCTCTGATACCAATTTGTCACACCCCAACCGACGACGGAATCATCAGGGCGCGGCACTGAGCGAAACAGATTGTCCAAGAGAATCCATAACACTATCAGTGAGAATATATTTAACGTTCATGTCCCATACCATAAACATATAAAGCATAAATAGTTATTACAGACATTGTTCTCAAAGACAAATAAATTGTTCCGACAACTCACATTTTATTTGGTTTGTTTCGAAACTCCCCTAGCTTGATTCCACAAAGATCAGCAAACATAGCATCCTAAACACCTGTCACATACGTTAAAATAAAGTCAATACACAGAGTGTAAAGGTGAATACACAAGTTTAATAGCATATAGTAGCGAAAGCGATTTACGCATAACCAACATGTATCACGTGGGGTGCGAATCTAGTAAGTGATCGACAAAGATACTATTAATACCAATGATTGTGAGCTGTAGAGTGCGAACACATGTTCACCACTACGAACACGTGAAGTAAATAACCTTAACAACCCCTGAATAAACAGGTTCTGAGTCCAAACTATAGTACTATCGTTCTAAGGCTGGCAGATAGCAATCAATGTGTAAACATAACATACAAGCTTTCATCGAGTCACGTATAACATGCGAAAGCGGTTAGCGTTAAAAGTGTTTACGTTGTGTGTTCGATGTGATTTGATATAGTAAACGTATGTAACACCCAAAGTGCGTTAAAGGAAAATGGGTTCGGGTATACTCACAGAGCGTGTTTAGTAAATAAACACTTCCTTGGATTGAAGGGAGCGCTTGGAGATTAGCCTGAACAGGCAACGATAGTGTAAGCGTCGAACAATGTGTAGCAGTGCGTTAGGTGAGATAAGTGATCGAATCAGTGGTTCGGTCAGATGATCGTCAGGACGGATGGTTATCCGGACGGATGACCATTCGGTCGGCTGGTCATTCGATTGGAGGAGTGTGTTTGTAAAACGTTTTGAAACTTTGAAGTTTTCATTGTTGCATTTTGGAAAACATGAAATGTTTCTAAATGTCAAGTCATCCGGTCGGATGGTCATCCGGATGAATGGCCATTTGATCAGATGGCAATTCGAGCGGAAATCTGCTATTCTTTGAGGTTTTGAGAATTGATTAAGTGTTGAGCTTGTAAAGGCAAGTCACCTGGTCGAATAGTCGTATGATCGGATGGTCATCCGATTAGACGGCTATTCGATCGAGTAACCTGATGTTTTGTGAACCTTGTAAAATCAGTTAAGTTGAAAAGTTTTGCGGTTTAACCGAGACGGCGCGACAAAGTGTCAAACAAAGAAACCCGCACCAAGTCCAGCTCAGTCGATCGGATGGGAATCACTCCATTCGATCAGACCCAACTGTTCGAGAGGAAGTTTCATGTTCAACCCATGAATCGGCCGTCTTCTTCGATAGAAATCCATTCTAAGCCCGGTTCTCTACTAAATAATGAGTAGAGAACCTGAATGAGTCCAGATTCTACGGTTTTGAGTTAAAAGTGAAGAATGTTGAAGAAAAGTTTGAAACAGCTGATAATTGTTGAAAACTTGTTGAGATCTGTGTAAATCAGTGTTGAAATCCTTTAGATCAGGACTAACTTTGATGAGATGATGCCATACTTCAATGTTCATAGGAACTTGTGATGACGTCACCCTTAAGTAGCCCAAATTAGGCGATTTCATGGTGAAAAGTAGTGTTTTGATCGAGAAGATGATGAGAAAGTGTGTGGAGATGATAGAAGTACAAGATTTAGAGTGAAAACTTACAAGAATCGCGAGGAATCGAGGGGAAAGAGCCTGAGAGTGCGTGGGTCGAACGGGGCTGTTGATGTGACAGGAGGGGTATTTATAGGTGAAATGGTGAAAGGCGGTGGAAAGTTACGTGGGTCGGACAGGCGTTCGATCGGTTGGTCGTTCAATCGGATGGCTTGTGCGAGTTAGTTTTCCAACTTTCGTTTTGTGCGTTGAGCGTTGCGTTTAAGCGAGTTGCGAGTAAGCGATGCAATGAGATAACCATATGATATTTAACAACTAGTTACACAAATAACATAACTACTACACACTTAAAAATAAGTCTGCATTTCGAGTTGCGATGAGAGTGCGATGCGTTAGAGTTGCGTTTACGTTTTCGAATAACATCCCAAGAAACACATAAAGCACACACAAGTAAAGCACATAATAACACACACAATAACAGTCATAAACCTAACATAAACATCCGCGTTTCGAGTTTGCGTTGAGATAACGGTAGTAATTTTGCAATAAAGCGCGTTTAAATAGTATCAATCATTGTAAATAGCATTTAGCGTGCGATAATAAGCGTAATTTAGTTAATTAAGCAATAATTAAGTAAGAAAAGACAAATCTGAATAACATCATGTCTTGACTTTGACTTTGACTTGCAAAAGTCGGGTTGTTACATTTCACCTTAGTTTGCCCAATCAAATTGTGAGAACCTTCCTAGAGGTTATCCAAGTGTTTTGAAGAAAGAAATGAGAAGAAATTTGAAGTAAAAGTGAGTTAAAACTCACTTTTTATGGCTGGAACTTTCTGAAATGTTGCTGAAACTCGGCTGAGTTTGGGAGGGTTTTTGAAGTGTTTGGAGGCTTGTAAAAGTGGGATAAAGGATAGGGAAGTGTTCATTATATAGGGAAGGGATTAGGGTTTCCATGGGTTGGGCTTTGGACGAGATTAGTGGGTCATTAACATTGAAACAAGCCATTAAACCCAGCCCAAGGGGGGCTGTCCACGTTTTATTTTATTTTATTTTTGTTAGTTAATTGATATATATTAAGGTGTGGCATGGTATATTTGAAGTATGGGCATCATATGCTAGTGTTTACTTGGTAAAAAGAACAAGTTTATAAAAGTTAAATGTCACAAAGTAGATAACAAGGGTGAAATTTATAATGAAGCGTCGAATGATTATAATTTTCGTGATTGAATAAACAAGTGTCTTGTATGAATGAAATGCTTTAATAATTACGATTACACGAGTATTTTTTATGAGTTAATTTATGACACAAACTATGTTAATAAACATGTGTATGAATCGATGTATAAACATGTATAAGTAATGTATATTCCACATAAAGATCAATTTCATTACGATCGAAGTCTTGAATGTACAACGATTTAAGATGAGATACGATTACAAAGGTGTTGGGATTGAACCCTATCAGAGGAACAGATAATTAAAGCCAAAAGTGGATTAGAGCAGTGGATCCAGAATAAGCAGATGTTATGCAATCAAGTCTCTCCCCTTGAAAGTGATTTCAACATCTGATAACCTCCAATCCACTGATCGGTACAACTGCTGACCTACAACTGTTGATCAAGCCTATGACTAATGAAGACTAAAGCCCTGATGTTCAATCTACTGCTATGGGTCAAGCACTGATGGATATATCAAGTGCTGCTGGATTCACATCAGTGGAAGGTTTCAGCAGTAGTTAAGTTGGTCTTTATGTAGAGTATTGTAATAACAATTGTTAGCATAGCAGTACTTGTATAAATCAGATGTTAGAGTTTGTTAGGAGGTTAGATGTCACTTTCATGGTGACGTCAGCTAAGATGCCTCAGTGGTTTGTCCGTGCCTATAAATAAAACAGTACCCTGTACTGTTCTATTAGCTCTTCACCATCTTTCTTCCTGTACGAACAAATCACTGTGAGCTCAGGCTAAGGGGGAGTTTGTTGCATACATGCAAGTGTAATCGTTGATGAAATAAATTCAATCATTCGGTTCATTGTTAAAAATGTGTGTTGAAAGCAATTCTCCTGTTTGATTGTGAAAAGTTTGTTTCCATTTATATTCCGCTGCATTTCTCATTCATTGTTCATCTTAATTCAAACGTAAAACACAATCAAAACCAAACTCAGATCCTAACAATTGGTATCAGAGCTCGGATAGTGAAATTTGATTTAACAATCATTTTGACATAAATAGATCAGCTCACAATCGTTGATACTGATAGTTTGTTCATTTTGTTGAAAAACAGTGTAAGGTTTAATCACCATCAAAGTTGATTAATCAGTGCCTGTAAAACAACCAGGATGACGTCACAATCACAATATGATAAGAATAACATTGGCTCTCTTTTCAAACCACCCATGCATAAATATAATGAATACAACATCTGGGAGAGAAGGATGAGTCACATCCTTGCTCAACAGAATACTGGATGTTGGAGATCTATTGTTTTTGGACCACACGTTCCCATGGTGCCAAGTGTTGAGGATACAAAGAAGTTCGAACCTAAAAAACCTGAAAATTATACTGAAACTGATTTCCAAAAGTTCGAACTCGATGCCAAAGAATTTAGCATCATTGAATCTGCATTACCCAATGAAATCTATGCTGGGCTGTTACATTGTAACAGTGCCAAAGAGCTATGGGATGCACTGAAGGAACAGTTTGGGGGAACAGAAGAAGTTATTGAAAATAATAGGGAAATTCTGAATCAACAGTATGAAACCTTTTGTCACATCAAGGGTGAATCATTGACCCAACAGTTTGAGCGATTTAGCTGTCTAATTAGTGAGCTAAGACTTGTTAAAGTTACATTTCCTAATTCAACACAATATAGCAGGTTTCTTAGATCACTACCTGAAAAATGGGACACAATTGCTTTTGTAACTAGAAATTCAGCTGAGTTCAAAGATTTGACCCTGACCTAACTTCATGGTAGACTCCTGACCTATGAAAGGGAGTTAAACCAGAAAAAGAAGTTGCAAGAGTCTGGCAAAGTTGCTGATGACTATGCATTTGGCAGCACAGCTCTTTTTGGTCAGGAAGAATCTGGTAGCAGTAGTAAGGACCAGAGTTTTGATCATTTTATTGATATAACTGCTGGTGGAAATTTTAACAACTCTGATTCTCACTCTGCAAATTATGCTTTTACTGCAAATTGTGAAAACCAGATGTCAGATAACTTGTGTTTTGAACTAAATGATTTGCAACACTTTGATCCCACTGACTTAGAGGAGATGGACATTTTGCATCAATTGGCTTTGCTTAGTGTAAGAACAAGCAAATTCTATAAAAGAACAGGGAGAAAATTCCCAGGGTTACATGGGAATTTAAGAGTGGGGTTGGATAAATCAAAACTGAAGTGTTACAAGTGCAATAGGCTAGGTTATTTTGCTAGGGAATGCAGGAGTCAAACCACTGGTCCAATAATAACTCATCCCAGCTCAAACCCTAGACCACAACATCAAAGCACTGTACACTATACCCAATATACCCCTGCAGCACATGTTAACACTGCTCACTATGCTGCAACCCCTGTGCCTGTGCATTATGTTCAAACCACTATTCCACAAATTCAGTATGTTCAAGCCCCTGTCCCTCAGGCACAAGTGCAACCTGTTGCACCTCAATAAGCTGCTCCAACAGTGGTACAACCAGATCAACAAAGCGTTATTACCCAAGGCTTTGTTGACTGGAGCAACATGCCTGATGAGCTTGGTGATGATAATTTTGCACTCTATGCTTCTAATGATACTTTTAATGATGAATTTTGTTTGATGGCATTAGAGTCAATACCAGAAGGGTAAGAAACTGAAGGTGAACAACTAAGTGATGAAACAGTGGATGAAGTGGCTGAAGTAGTGGTTACTGCAGTTGCTAGTGAACTACTGCTGGGAGAAAATTCAGAAACCCTGATTGAACCACTGTCTGATCCCTGGTCCAAAGAAGACAAAGAAGAAGAGGAAGAGAAGAAAGCAGGTGAGAAAGAAGTTAGAGCTGATGAAGAAGGTGATCATCAATGTGATTGTGCCATGATGGCTGCTGCTAAGGTATCACCTCAAGTTCTTGAAAAACTGTGTTCAGACAAATGCATTATTGCATTTGCTAGCATTAAAGAGGTAAATGAAAACCTTAGGGATAAAGTCTTAACTGATGAAGTCAAATTTGAAAAGCCATTGAAAGAACTTAAAAACAAATTGGCTGAAAAAGACAAAGAAATCAGCAGTCTCAAAGAAGAGCAAAGCATAACCAAGAACCAACTCCAAACTATGGTAGAAAAATACCAAGTTTGCAAAAAGGAGTTGGAATCCACCCAGATCACTTGTGAAAGATGGGTGGAATCTTGCAAAGGTTATGAGGTTATGCTTGAGAAACAGCTTGAAAGCAATGTTAAGTTTGGTATAGGATATAGAAAATATGATGATCTTGAAAACACTGTTGTCAAACAAGCTGGTTTAACTGAAATAATACCAACCAACAAGAATGGCCAAGAAGTAAAAATTACTGACAAACTTGGTAACAAAATCACTCTGGAAAGATCATCTGTGGGGTCCTCAACTTTTGAGGAAATTGAGAAATACCAATTTAAACCCACATGGTCTGATGAGTGTGACATTCTTGAAAATTTCAAACCCATGGATTTCACAACCACTGATGGTGTCACAGCTCCAAAAGCAAAGGTCATTCCTATCAAAGACATCCCAACAGTGGTTTAAAACTCTGTTGCTAAGGAGTCTGAGAAAAGGAAGAAAAGAGAAAAGATCAAAAACCTGTTTTGTGATTTTTGTGAAAAGAGGAATCATCTAACAAAAGACTGTTTTCGTCTAAAAGCATATGATCTAAATAAAACAAGTATCATTGTACCTGTGAAAGCTGCACCATCTGTGGTAAAAATAACCACAAAACTCAAGAATGTGTGTATCTCAAGAACTTTGATGTGAAAAAGAATGAGTACACTGCTAAAACATCCTTGAGTCCATCAACATCATCTGTCAAATTCACCAAGAATCAACCACTGTTTGTGCCAGTCCAAACAACTGAATCAAACATCTATCCAAAGAGATGTTCAAGTGACTGATGCACCCCCTGCCAACCAATACAGAAGAGGCAAGGGACAACCACCATACCAAAGGATCCCTCATGTTTATGAGACCTACAATAAACCAAGAGTGAACATGCATCCTTTTGGTTATCAGCAGGTGATTGGCCAAGAACCCCAACAGTGGTTAGAGAAAAACAGTCCTAAAACTGTCTAAACCCCTAACCTAACCACTGTCCATCCATCTGAACTCATCCCAGACACTGTTGAGACCCCATCCAAAGCCTTATTGGCTTTGGAGACCCTAATGAACTAATTCTTTTACTTCATGTGCAGGGAGCTTCTGCATGCTTAGATAGCCTTTGGTATGTAGATAGTGGAGGCTCTAGGCACATGACATGATGTAAAGCCCTTCTCAAAGATTTCAAAATCCATGGAGGGGGTGATATATCCTTTGGTAATAATAGTAAAGGAAAAGTTCTGGGGTCTGGTACAGTACAGTCTGGTAATGTAAAATTTGAAAATGTCAATCTGATAGACAATCTAAAATTCAACATTCTGAGTGTTTCACAAATGAGTGATAAGGGGTATGGATCATTCTTCACAAAGGAGTGTTGTAGGATTGTTGGACCAGAAATGGTTGAAAAGATTGAAGCAATAATAAAAACTGGAAAAACAAAACTTGTTGCTCAAAGAAGTGGCAATGTTTATGTGGTGGATATGTCAAAAGAGAGCCCCAGAACTGATGCCTGTATGTTCTCAGCTGCATCAAACAAAGAGACAGAATTATGGCACAAGAGATTGGGGCATACAAATCTCAAGACAATCATTGCAATTTCAAAACAGGGTTTAGTAAGAGGTTTACCTCAAAAACTGTTCACCTGTCCTGAGCATTGTGTTTCCTGCCTAAAAGTAAAACATCATAAAAGCTCCTACAAATCCATTGATGAGTCCAAAACAACCAAATGTTTGCAAATGCTTCATATGGATTTGTTTGGCCCAGTTAAATTTATGAGTCTTAGGAAAAAGAGATATTGTTAGGTTATTGTTGATGACTTTTCTAGGTTTACATGGACTTACTTTTTACACTCAAAAGATGAGACTGCAGGCATTCTGCAAGACTTTGTGAAATAGGTTGAAAAGCAGTTTGACCTTCCAGTAAAAATCTTCAGAAGTGACAATGGCACAGAGTTCAAAAACAAGGAGTTAGATGTAACGCCCCGCGTTTTCATAACTTTCCATATTTAGAAACCATTGTTCATATTCCTATTTTTGAAAACTTTGTATCCTTGTATTAGTCGTTTCGTTATAATCGTCAAAAAATCTTCATCTTTAATCAAATCCGTCATAAAAAAAAGGGTTATTTATTTAGGGTTTAAATAATTAATTATTTTGTTTTGTAAAATAAATAAAAAAAATAAAAAAAAATAAAGTAATTAATTAATTTAAAGGTTATTTAGATAACCTAGTTAGTTTTAGGAGATCAACTTAAATTAAGTTAAGTTAACTAATTGATTAACCTTTCAAGGTTGAGGGACTACATTGGTCTTTTCCTAAAACTAAAATGGGAACCCTATATCACCCGTTTATTTGAGCAGTCATCACAAAAACAACAGGGAACCTTTCATTGCCTCTACTCCTTCATCTTCTTCATCCCAAAAACCTTACCCACTCATCATTCTTCCTCTGCATATATCTAACACAGGCTTTAGACATGGAGTTCACCTTCAAACAACTCTCCTTCTCCCTCTTTCACACTCACACCCGTCCCCTCTCTCCACTCCGGTCTCTCTCTCCCCGATGAACAACGACAGCAGTTACCACTGCGTGGCGGCGGCTCGCGACAACAGTGGCAGAAACATCGGAGGACCACTGAAGTTCGAGTTGTTTTGATTAAGTTTTGAGCTCGGGTCCAGCTAGCATCGGTCAGGTCAGCTATAGTTTGAGTTGTTTTGATTAAGTTTTGAGTTTCAGTCTCGGTTTCGTTCAATGTTTGCTTATTTCCGGTTCAGGTCAGACCCGGTTCTGATTCTTTCGACTTGGGTGGAATTCTGATTTCGGTTTGGGTGGATTTCGGTTTCCGGCAGCCGACAGTAGCTCCGTCAACGGCAGTAGCCGGCGACGGTAGTGGTGGTGTTGGTTCCGATTTGGTTCAGTCAACTGCGGTCAACAGCCAAAACGGGTACTCGTTTCAGCCACGACTCTCAGTTCAAGTTCGGGTTTCGTATTCGGGTTCGGGTCCAGTCAAAGCAGCCAACCGACTCAGTTTTATTTTCGGTTTAGATTCGGTGTTCGGGTCAAACTTAGTCAAACGGTCAAATCGGCCAGATTCATACTCGGTTTCAAGTTCGGGTCAACATCTGTCAATTCTGGTCAACTGTCGGGTCAACACAAGTTTCGGTATGAAATAACGACTCGAATATAAATTCTAGTGTTTTTCATAATTATTTATTATTTCTAATCGCGACACCGAACTTGTTATAATTTGTGTTTTTACATAAAAATTATACATTTACATATCGTATTATTGATTTGTTTGATTGAATTTTGACAAATAGATCGACAACTTGTGTTGTCGGGATCGTCCAAAAACAGAGGAAACTCTGCCCGTTTTTCGTAAAATTCCGTAAAACGAAACGCGATAGCTTTTATAAATCGAAATCTATCAAATTCTATTAATTTTTATAAAATAGAGATAAATGTATATTTATTTTGATGATATTTCTATAATATTGTTCGTTAGACTTAATTTGGATTGATACTTAAACTATATAAAATGTATGTAATTGTATTTATAAATATATATACATATATATCAACTAATCACACTTAACATTTCGCCTCTTATCCCCCCCCCCCCCCGTCATAATTCCTTTTACTCATGCACCATCGTTTGCCCTTATAGGGTGACCTCGGTGTTCCGTCCTCCTAATCTCATACACTCGTCAACACTTGGATAATCGGAAGACTTAGCAATTATGTGAGTATACTCGTATTTCCCCCTTTTTTACTTTTACCACTTTTGGGGTGTAACATGTTTACTTATCAACAACTTACACATGAACATTTTGCTTAAACACATGAACATTCCTATAACATGCTTGCTATGAGGAATTGTTCAAAACTTATCTTTTGTTATGTACGTACCAAACTTGTATACTCGCCTTTGCTTTTGCATTGAACTTTATTTTAAACCTGTTACAGGTTGAGGATGATGATGCTATGAAATGAAGTAGCGTTGATGCCTAGATACACATATAGACGTTTAGGTCAAATACATTGTATAAATGTCATATTTGTTGTCGTATTGTGTTTCTTGTATTTAACATGTTGTATTTCAAATTTCATGTATTGTAACATTTATTTATGAAAGAAATCAATTTATCTTTAATTCTATTGTCACAATTAGCGTTATGATGTCTCTAGCAATCTTCACACTTCGTCTCATCCCGATGTTTCCGCCATTGGTTGGGGTGTGACAGATTGGTATCAGAGCCATAACTATAGGGAATTAGGAAAAGTAGGAATGCTTTTACCTAGTCTATAGTTTTAGAGCCTTATTCGTATGTTTTGCTTGAACAACTACATGATACTTTATTTGTTTCTTATTTATGCTCTTTTAAACATATATGTCACTCATGTGTAATATTTGACATGTTATTCTTATGCATTAATGCTTGTTTTATTATGTGTTAATACTTGTTTAAATCATTGTTCGATTCTTTATGTGTTATTCCTGACGTACTTTTCTATGTGTTAATACTTGTTTTATCATTTCATTATTTATGTACCATTCTTTCTTATGTGTTCATACTTGTTTGTGTATTCATTTGACATACACTTCCCTCATGCATTTTACCCGATATTTCTAAATCCGAAAACACTCATAATACACAAACGAGACGACTTCACCAAAATAGGCGTGAAACCCACAATTTGGTGAATGACTCTCAATCCTTCTACTTTTCTTTTCTTACACGAAATTTACCACCAAGTTAGGAGTGAAATCCTCACCTTGATGGAGAATTTCAAAATTTCAAATTCTCGTGGACCCTCGTCAACAAGTCGAAATTAAATTTTGACCCGACGAGTACCAACCACATTTAGGGTATGAAATCGTCAAGTTATGGGTGAAACCCGCACCTTGTCGACCAGTTCCGCTCCTTGATTTTCAAAAGTCCCGCCAAGTCTCGAATTTTTGATGGATTTGGGAACATGTAGTAACTGGAAGGGTGAGTACCGTTAGCCGAGGTATCGGCGAGAGTATTCCACCTATTAGGCCAAAGCATGTTTCTCAATTTCAAAAGATCTTTCGACTACTTTGGTTAGTCAATGTTCCGTTTGGAACCATCTAAGTTTTACACGAGTTAAGCTTTATTATTTTCGATCTTTCGTCAATTTAGAACAAATTTTTTTCGAGATTTCATTTTTGCGCACACATCATATTCTTACTTTTCATACGATTATACATTATTAGCATGCATGACTTCACGTAATTTTATTTACACTTTTTAACAACGAGTGGAGACATATCATCAAGATAGGAGTGATTTCTTTACCTTGACGATTAACTCCGCTTCTTTTCTCATCTTACAACGACCTCACCAACGGATTTGGGGTGATTCCCTTACCTAGGTGATCGTTACCAACACTTTCTTTTAATAGACTATATTATGTAAACACGATCATGTTTTTACCTAAATCATTTATCTTGTATTTCAAATGCTTCATTTATTTAAACGTACCTCTTATTCTATAATCTAATTTCACATCACTCGCATACACAAAATTTTAATGTTGCCAATAAACACGTGTTCCTCGATTTTCAAAATTTCACGAAATACTACTCGTTAGCCTGGTCGGTTTAATAAATCCGTTGCCCACAAATTCACCAACCAACGTAAACATTGAAACACGCTCCTCTCACACCATTAAACTAGAGATTGTTATTCTCAATTGAGAATCAAATCAACTTTTCGCACACACCTATAAAATATTACCAATATTATTGAATCATTTACAAAAAAAAAAAAAAAAAAAAAAAAATTTCCTTTTCAAAACCAATGAAACATTTTTCAACAATCACTAAGTTCATATACCAAATTCCTTTTTCTAAGGATCAACTTTTTTCACAAGAAGCTGTAAGTTTCAAAATTTTCTAACACAAAGTTGCTTAAAATGATGCAAACTTATTAATCTCTAGTACGTTTTCAAAACCTCACTCAATACGTCAATTAAATTCAAAACACGTGGACAAGGGAACTTCATAAGAACCGACAAATTTTCAACTTATGTAAACTCTTTTAAAACCGCAGTAGCATTTCCATTCCTTTACAAAGTACTTTCCACATAACCAATAGACGTTTAACACTCCCTTTACATTCACAAACTAGAGTCTATATTTCGTGACAACTCGATCTATTTACATGCACAAACTATACACGCATATCATTTTACCCGTTTTAGTCAATGTTTCACAACAATCTCATGCGTGTCACTCATCCCCTTTTCTTTCATACTCAAAACTTTTAAACATTTACGCGCATAAACTCGTGTAGTTCGATTTATACTATAAACAAAATCATTATTTTCTACATCCATGCTTATACATTTTATGCCTTCACTTATGTTCACACTTACACATTTATGTTATACTCATGATTCAAAATTCATACGTTTTACGTTTATACATACACTCGCAATTATACATTTACGTTGTACTTACATTCATGTTTATACTACATTCATATTCATGATCATACATTTTATGTTTTCATTTACGCTATACAACTTGTTTACACTTATACTCATACACTTATCTTTTATTCCTACTTAAACCTTCATGTTTTACACATATATTCACGTTCATATCTATGCTCATACATCTTATGTTCACACTTATACTTGTATTCATACTCATACGTGTTATGTTTATACTCATACTTATGTGTATATTCATACTTAAACTTATATTTATGCTCATACATTCATTCATACTCATGATTCATACATTCGTACCCGTATGCGAGCGTAATCCGAGGGATTCGCTTACGTGGGTCCCATACATACTTAAGCATGGACTTGCTTATATACTATATTCTTATACGTGCACATTCTTATTTTTAAAATTATGTATACCCTGATTCATACACAACTAGTACAAGCTATGCGGATCATGTGACGATCAAAATAATCGCGGGTGCACACGGGATTATAGTGATGGGCGTATGAAAACCATAGAGTGTACTACTGTGTATGGTAAGACACGGAAAGTAACATGACACTGAATACGAAACGGACGTAATGAGGTCAAAACATGGTGGATACGCTGCTGGTACTTCCTATATATAAGTGTTTTCACCATATTACCAAACTTTCGTAAAATGTGCCATGAGAAATTCAGTGTTTTACAGACTTTTTGGACCTAATACAAACTTTAAACAACTCACGAACGCATTATATCTGATTATCCACGACGAGACCTTATCCTTAAGACTACTTTTGTCTATCCGATACTTATGCTATTCTTATACTCATAATCGTTATTAGATCAATCGTTCACCCTTGTACCTCAATTATACTCTGTTGTCTCAAACTCCAAGGCCTCAATTTTAAACAATCCTCTCCTGTTTGCCAAAACCCTTTCAAGTCTTCCTTCTGAATAAATTTCGGGACGAAATTTCCCAAAGGAGGGGAGACTGTAACGCCCCGCGTTTTCATAACTTTCCATATTTAGAAACCATTGTTCATATTCCTATTTTTGAAAACTTTGTATCCTTGTATTAGTCGTTTCGTTATAATCGTCAAAAAATTTTCATCTTTAATCAAATCCGTCATAAAAAAAGGGTTATTTATTTAGGGTTTAAATAATTAATTATTTTGTTTTGTAAAATAAATAAATAAAAAAATAAAAAAAATAAAGTAATTAATTAATTTAAAGGTTATTTAGATAACCTAGTTAGTTTTAGGAGATCAACTTAAACTAAGTTAAGTTAACTAATTGATTAACCTTTCAAGGTTGAGGGACTACATTGGTCTTTTCCTAAAACTAAAATGAGAACCCTATATCACCCGTTTATTTGAGCATTCATCACAAAAACAACAGGGAACCTTTCATTGCCTCTACTCCTTCATCTTCTTCATCCCAAAAACCCTACCCACTCATCATTCTTCCTCTGCATATATCTAACACAGGCTTTAGACATGGAGTTCGCCTTCAAACAACTCTCCTTCTCCCTCTTTCACACTCACACCCGTCCCCTCTCTCCACTCCCGTCTCTCTCTCCCCGGTGAACAACGACAGCAGTCACCACTGCGTGGCGGCGGCTCGCGACAACAGTGGCAGAAACATCGGAGGACCACTGAAGTGGCGGTGGTTGCTGTACTCGTTCAGGTTTTAGCTCGGGTCCAGCTAGCATCGGTCAGGTCAGCTATAGTTCGAGTTGTTTTGATTAAGTTTTGAGTTTCAGTCTCAGTTTCGTTCAATGTTTGCCTATTTCCGGTTCAGGTCAGACCCGGTTCTGATTCATTCGACTTGGGTGGAATTCTGATTTCGGTTTGGGTGGATTTCGGTTTCCGGCAGCCGACAGTGGCTCCGTCAACGGCAGTAGCCAGCGACGGTAGTGGTGGTGTTGGTTCCGATTTGGTTCAGTCAACTGCGGTCAACAGGCAAAACGGGTACTCGTTTCAGCCACGACTCTCAGTTCAAGTTCGGGTTTCGTATTCGGGTTCGGGTCCAGTCAAAGCAGCCAACCGACTCAGTTTTATTTTCGGTTCAGATTCGGTGTTCGGGTCAAACTTAGTCAAACGGTCAAATCGGCCAGATTCATACTCGGTTTCAAGTTCGGGTCAACATCTGTCAATTCTGGTCAACTGTCGGGTCAACACAAGTTTCGGTATGAAATAACGACTCGAATATAAATTCTAGTGTTTTTCATAATTATTTATTATTTCTAATCGCGACACCGAACTTGTTATAATTTGTGTTTTTACATAAAAATTATACATTTACATATCGTATTATTGATTTGTTTGATTGAATTTTGACAAATAGATCGACAACTTGTGTTGTCGGGATCGTCCAAAAACAGAGGAAACTCTGCCCGTTTTTCGTAAAATTCCGTAAAACGAAACGCGATAGCTTTTATAAATCGAAATCTATCAAATTCTATTAATTTTTATAAAATAGAGATAAATGTATATTTATTTTGATGATATTTCTATAATATTGTTCGTTAGACTTAATTTGGATTGATACTTAAACTATATAAAATGTATGTAATTGTATTTATAAATATATATACATATATATCAACTAATCACACTTTACATTTCGCCTCTTATCCCCCCCCCCCCCCCGTCATAATTCCTTTTACTCATGCACCATCGTTTGCCCTTATAGGGTGACCTCGGTGTTCCGTCCTCCTAATCTCATACACTCGTCAACACTTGGATAATCGGAAGACTTAGCAATTATGTGAGTATACTCGTATTTCCCCCCTTTTTTACTTTTACCACTTTTGGGGTGTAACATGTTTACTTATCAGCAACTTACACATGAACATTTTGCTTAAACACATGAACATTCCTATAACATGCTTGCTATGAGAAATTGTTCAAAACTTATCTTTTGTTATGTACGTACCAAACTTGTATACTCGCCTTTGCTTTTGCATTGAACTTTATTTTAAACATGTTACAGGTTGAGGATGATGATGCTATGAAATGAAGTAGCGTTGATGCCTAGATACACATATAGACGTTTAGGTCAAATACATTGTATAAATGTCATATTTGTTGTCGTATTGTGTTTCTTGTATTTAACATGTTGTATTTCAAATTTCATGTATTGTAACATTTATTTATGAAAGAAATCAATTTATCTTTAATTCTATTGTCACAATTAGCGTTATGATGTCTCTAGCAATCTTCACACTTCGTCTCATCCCGATGTTTCTGCCTATGAACTGCTGTATAAAATAAAGCCATTGATTCCATATTTCAAAGTTTTTGGCTGCCCATGCTTCATTTTAAACTTAAAAGATTCTATCTCAAAGTTTGTAGCAAAAATTGATTGTGGTTATCATCTGGGATACTCAACCACTGCTAAGGCCTACAAAGTGTTTAACACAAGGACCAAAACAGTGGAGGAGACTTTGAATGTAAAGTTCAATGAACTTTCATCAATGAAAATCCCAGCAAACCCTGCAGATTTTATTTGATCTTGATAAATTCACTTTTGAAAATACTACTGTCAAGACTAACAATGCAGGTCCATCAGAGGATTCATCACCAGACTATGGGTATGAAATCATCATTCCTCAACAAAAGTCTATCCAAATGGGAAGAGCAGCAGATGTTCAAAACAGATGTCAAAGCTCAACCACTGCTACCTCAACAGTTGTTGAACAAAGTAGCCCATTAACCCCTGCTTCCACATCGTCAAACATTGTTGACAAAAGTCCTCAAACAGTGGATCAAAGTCAGCATGTGTCCACACCATTACCTCCTATTCCACCACCTTTTGAAGCCACTGCTGGATCATCAAAGTCACCAGCAGTGGTTAGCTCAGATGATTCACATCTGCAGCCCTCCCCACTCAATGCCATTGTTCCATACCAAGGAGATCTTATCTTCTTGAAATCTCATCCACCAGACCAAATCATTGGCAACATCAATGAAGGGGTGCTCACAAGAATTCAATCCCAAAACATTTGTCTTTTTGCTGGTTTTCTATCTCTCCATCAGCCAGTCAAGTACCAAGAGGCACTAAAAGACAACAGCTGGGTAGAGGCCATGCAAGATGAGCTCCAACAATTTAGAAGACAACAAGTTTGGGAGCTTGTACCATTGCCAGAGGGTGTAAGTCCTATTGGCACAAAATGGGTCTTCAAAAATAAAACTGATGAAAGGGGTATTGTTGTCAATAATTAAGCTAGGCTTGTGGTTCAAGGTTTCAGACAAGAAGAGGGCATTGACTATGATGAAACATTTGCCCCTGTAGCAAGACTTGAAGCTATCAGATTATTTCTGGCCTTTGCTGTCAACCACAACATCAAGGTGTACCAAATGGATATCAAATGTGCATTCCTCTATGGTAAGATTCAAGAGGAGGTTTATGTTTGTCAACCTCCAGGCTTTGAGGATCCATTTATTCCAAATCATGTCTACAAGCTGAATAAAGCTTTGTATGGCCTGAAACAAGCACCAAGGGCCTGGTATGAAACTCTTTCCACCTTTCTAATTTCCATTGGGTTCACAAGAGGTAAGATAGACAAAACATTGTTTCTAAAATGGAGAAGAAAGGATTTGATGATTGTCCAGATTTATGTGGATGACATCATCTTTGGAAGCACATGTAATAAAATGTGTGAAGAGTTTAGGCAACTCATGACAGCTGAGTTTGAAATGAGTGCAATGGGTGAACTCCAGTGCTTTCTTGGTCTCCAAGTAAGGCAACTGCAAAATGGCACTTTTATCCATCAAGGCAAATATGCCAAAGAACTTTTAAAGAAATTTGAGATGGATGATTGCAAGCCATGTAGTACACCCATTGCAACCAATAAAGTAGTCATGTCTGATGAGAAGGATGATTTGGTTGATCAAACTTTATATAGAAGCATGATTGGGTCTTTATTGTACCTAACTGCATCTAGGCCAGACATCATGTTTGCAACATGTGTTTGTGTAAGATCCCAATCAGCCCCTAGAAAGTAAAACCTTATTGCTGTAAAAAGGATATTCAGATACCTAAAAGGTGCTCCCACACTTGGTATCTGGTATCCAGCTGATGGTAAAATTGAGCTTTCAGGTTTCTCAGATAGTGACTTTGCTGGATGTGACAAGACAAGGAAGTCCACTTCAGGAGGGTGCCAATTCCTAGGCAGTTGTTTAGTGTATTGGCAAAGCAAAAAGCAAGCAGCTGTTTCCACATCCACTGCTGAGGCAGAGTATATAGCTGCTGCAAGCTGTATAGCCCAACTGCTTTGGCTTCAAAATCAGTTGCTGGATTTTGGTATCACTGCCTTAAAGACACCACTTATGTTGGATAGCCAGGCAGCAGAAAATATCATCAAAAATCCAGTTTCCCTCTCAACCACCAAGCACATCGACATCAGACATCACTTTGTGAGGGATTGCTATGAAAAAGGTTTGATTTCTCTGCATCATGTTCCAACTAAGGATCAGCTGGCAGATGTGCTAACCAAAGCATTAGACACATCCAACTTTGAAAGCTTGATCTCTAGGATTGGCATGCTAAACATGGAATAACAGGCAAAATCCTGTTTTTCTATGAATAAAAGCATTAAAATGTTTTCAGAAAATCAAAAATCCATCCTTAAAAATAGCTAACAATGAACTTTTCATTAAAATCCTTAAAAGTCTGCCATAACCACTGCTTTATTCAAAGATCTGTTCTACTGAAAACACTGTCCACTGTTGAAAGTCAACCCCTGTTCTCTCATTTCCTGATAAGCATTGTTGTTCAAAATCAGTGTTTTATCCACTGATGTGCTATCCACTGATAGTAAAAATCACCCACTACTTTCATTTTTACCATTACAACCACTGGTCTTGTTCCATCAGTGGTCTTCATAAAAGACAACTTGTCCTTCGTCTCATTAGGGGTTGGCACGTGGACAGTACATAGCGGTCAGATCTTTTGTAACTGCTGCCACGTCAGCATTCACTTTTTCCTTTATAAAACCCTTTTTAAACCCCAAACAGGGTTTTACTGTCGAATCGAATTCACAAAAATTCCTTTCTAAAAACAGTTTCCATTTCCATCTCTCAAATCCTTCAAAAAACTCCATCAATCTTCTTCTCCAAAATGACAAAATCAAAGTCATCCGCACAATCCACTTCAAAATCCTCTCGTAAAAAGGCCGCACAAACGGCTACACCCATCGAAATCCCATACAAAGCACCTCACAATTATCTGGGTCTTTTGATAAAACCAGGCACCACCAATACATTCGACTCCATTCTTGACACCATGTCTGCATCAAAGTACAAAACTTTGTTAACAGCAAATGCTCCAATTTATCTGCAAACCAAGAGAGAGTTTTGGAAAAATACTACCCTTCAAAAACAAGGAGAAGATGTCATAGCCATTCACTCTTCTCTAATGGGTAAAGCTGTCAAAATAACTCCACAATCCATCTCGGAGGTCTTTGAACTCAATGATCAGCAAGGTAAAACTTCTTTTCCCAAAAATGAGTTAAAAACTGATTTTCTTGAAAGGGGTTATGCAAAACAAATAAAAAAGGATACCTTACAAAAAGGTAATTTTCCACCTGCAACAAGATTTTTGTTCCATACTCTGCTTATGTGTGTTTTAAACAAAACCACTTCTTTTAATGAGATATCATCAAAGATTCAAAACCTGGGATATGCTATTCTTCAAGATGAAAATTTAAATTACTCCCAGGAAATCTTTAATGATTTGGTTAAAAATGTTGATAAAAAGCCATTCTTACTTTTTCCAAGATTTCTAAGGTATTATTTTGAAAAGAAATTCGGTAAGGATGATGCTTCTGCAATAAAACAAGGTGAATCTTTTCAAATAAACAGCTTAACTGCTGAAACTTTTATAAGAATGTCAACACCTTGCAAAACACAAGCAGAAGTGCCTGAGCAGACTTTAGCAGCTACCACTGCTCCTCAGGTATCTGCTGCTGAGCCCACTGCTCAAGGTGATCATAGCAGCAAAACAACTGCTTTGAAACCCCCACCTAAAATTACCAAGAAGCCAAAACAAAAGAAAAATCAAAAGCCCCCCAAACCTACCTAAAAGGCAACTCTGGAGGATGAGATACCAGAGCAACTGCCTGTGACAGTACAAAAGTCACAAGAAACCACTGTGCTACTTCCTCACATCAGTTGGTAGAAATATCTCAACCCATGCCTGAAACTCCTCCTGCTTCTTCTAAAAAAGAATAGGTTGTACAAATAGGGACACCATAATATGATGCTCTGGAATCACTTGCTTCTATCATCCACAGCCCAATGCCCGGGGTAAATTCTCTTTCTACACCCAACCTCACCTCCACAATTCCTCCACCTACAAAATTATTGTTGAATGCTATTGATTTGAACCAGGCACAAACTAGTCCTTCTCACTCACCTGTCAATGAGAACATACTCCAACAAGTGACTAGGTCTGATGTATCATTCATTGCTAACCCACCAACAAGACCTGAGGAGGTTACACCCCTTGAGTTACATGTAACTCTTGGTGGTAGTCCAAGTGAAGCAGCCACTACAAATGTTGAACCCACTGGTTTACATTTGGACAGTGGTTACATTAATAAGACTTCCTTGGAGACAATTCCTTCTATAGCACCTCTGATAACCACTAGTGAGTTTGTTTTGACCACTGGTACCATCAAAAGGTTATCAAGTGTTGAGGGAAGAAGTCGCCAGAACCAAGAAAAAGGGGCATCAGTGGATGACTGTTGGAATAAATTCCCTGAGTTAACCACTGTTACAACCACTGTTAGTGGGAAATCAGATGATCTCATTAAATGGGGTGATGATTTAAAGTACCTAGAATTGATGGAGAGAATTGACAAACTGGATACATCTGTTGCAGAAATCAAAGAAATGCTGCAACAGTTGTTGAAAGTTCAACAGGTGCAACCCACTGCTGTTCCAGCTCAAGCATCTGCTCTACCACAAGCACCTGCTGTAAATGAGTTATGGAATCTATTTCAACCACTGCTCCAACAACAACAACAAATGGCTGATCAGCAGCATGCAATACATGTTCAAATGCTGAGAAACATGATGGAGTCAAGGTTTAAAGACACTCAAGCTGATATCAAGGCTATAATGTCACACCCCCAAAAATCCACTCGCGGAGTATCACCGCTTGGAGGCGTGACATGACCAGGATCAAGCCACCAATCATATTGAACATTATAAATAGTAATTAAAGTTCAACCACACAATATGAAAGGTGTTTAAAACAAACTCATTGTAAGCGTTCAGCAGAAGCATAACGTAAAAACCCAAACATAAGTAATAATTTTATAAAGTGTAAATGTTTAACATGGAACTCAAAAGTTCATGTCCCCACAACGACTCCTCCATCGCGTGCAAGCTCCAAGCTAATCCCTACGACCTGCAAGGCATGTAACAACGAGTCAACAACAAAGTTAAGCGAGTTCACAGTTGGTTGATTAGTTATTGAGTTCGTTTCAGTAATCGTAAGTTCGTTTTGTAAACCACGTTTTAATCAGTAACCCTGTTTCCCAAACCTTCTCAATAATTAGTGGGGGCTTCCCATGTGAATTACCAGACCGTACCATATCGACTACTAACGAAAGTAAGTTGTGCCCTAAGTCAATGTCTATCATCATTAACCCTTTGCCTTAGTCCATTAGTACATGCCCGTCCTACCGGCACGGTGTGAGGTTTGTTAAACCTAATAGCGCTATTAACTAATGACCCGCTCGCCATCGGCCTCGGCGATTAAGTCGATATAAAATGAGGGACTTATGATAGAGTTTTGGTCCAGTATGTTTAATCTTGTTGTCCTACCCAAGGAGGACGAACGTACGTATCCTACCCAAGGAGAATACGCGAGGTTTAATCTTGGCATCCTACCCATGGACGATGGCCGTACATATCCTACCCAAGGAGAATATGTAGTTTCCGTTTTAGTTCTTTAACCCACTCCCAACCCTTGGGAATCCCATGCCTTGTAGAAAGTGTGAACTCACCTCGGTTTGCTCGGTATGAATAACTACTCGCTCACAAATAATTCAATCCAATCCTATAGTATTTATACATGCATAATCAGTTGATAATCACATAGTTAAAGTAACAGTCATGATCATCACATATATTCGAGCAATAACTAACACATAGCATTTAACAGTTATACAAGCTCATGCAACCCATGCTTATCATTAACAACAACTGACTAACCCAGTTAACCCTTATCAGACCTAACGGAGTTACCGTGCATGTTTAACCCTTGACGAAACCCCCTGTTCCGTCATGACTCCCACTTGACGAAACCCTAAGGTTTCGTCGTGCATCCCTTCGGCAAAACCCACCCGTTTCGTCGTGATTACCCTCGGCGAAACCCCCTGGTTTTGTCGACATTGGCGTTTCGTCCATTAGGTCAGTTACGTCGTGTAACTGATGATTACCCAGAAACCCTAACCGTCGATCGTCATCATACGGAAATCATACAATAATCATTCAATCACAACCAAACCATGCGCTAATCTTAAATGATCTATCACATACAATGGCCATTACATGAACATAATTTCATAGATTCAATAATATCAATCAACTTATCCCATCGTTCAACCTCCCATTCAACTCAATAACACCAAAAAACCCTAATCGTTAACAGATTCAACATTTTGCCGTCACATAATCCGAATAGTGTTTACAAGTATCATTCTCGTTCATACATATCATAATAATCATCATCAACAATCAAAGGGGATCCAAACATAAGATCAAGCATTAGATAACATCGATGAATCATTCAAGGTTTAAATAGTTTAAGTTTTTCAAACAGGTTACATGTTATATCACCAAACATATAGATGCAACAATCACATAACGTCTCAACATATGATCAACATGTACGGTTACAAGACAAACAAGTCATGTAAACAAACAACTAAACAATTAACGTACAATTAGCGTGAAGATGGAATCTTGGAAACTCGAGTTGTCACATTATCCCCAACTTGAAAGAAATTTCATCCCGAAATTTAGCATGCGGTTACTGAGGAAGCTAGTTAAGTTGCGTGGTTTACTGGTTTTCCTGGGGTGTCACATCATCCCCCTGTTGATTTGGAATTTCATCCCGAAATTCTGTAGTAGCTTCAGCCTCAGTAGTGGTTGCACTGTTCTCGAACAACTAGGGATACTTGAGTTTCATTTGGTCTTCTCGTTCCCAGGTGAACTCTGGGCCACGACGGGAGTTCCAACGAACTCGAACAAGAGGGATTCTGGTGTGCTTGAGAACTTTCACATCTCGGTCAGTAATCTCTACTGGTTCCTCAACGAATCGCAGCTGATCGTCGATAGTGAGCTCCTTGAGAGGAACTATAAGGGTCTCATCTGACAGACACTTCTTCAGATTTGACATGTGAAATACGTTGTGAACTCCACTGAGTTCTGTTGGTAGGTTCAATTTGTTGGCCACTCTGCCTATTTTCTCTATGATTTCGAACGGTCCGACATAACGTGGATTGAGTTTGTGTCGTTTGCCAAAACGAACTACACCTTTCCAAGGTGAGACTTAGAGTAGAACTCGATCCCCAACCTGGAACTCGAGTGGTTTCCTGCGCTTATCAGCGTAGCTTTTCTGATGATCACGGGCTGCCGCCATTCGTTGCCGTATCTGAGCAATCCTTTCTGTTGTATCTACTACAAGTTCTGGACCTGTGATTTGGCTGTCACCAATTTCTGCCCAGCAAAGAGGTGATCGGCATTTACGTCCGTACAATGCCTCAAACAGAGCGGCTTGAATGCTGGTGTGGTAACTGTTATTATACGAAAACTCCACTAACGGTAGATGTTTTTCCCAGCCGTTACCAAAATCAATCACACATGCCCTAAGCATGTCTTCAAGGCTTTGGATGGTGCGTTCAGACTGCCCATCCGTTTGTGGATGATATGCTGTGCTCATGTCTAAACGTGAGCCAAAGGACTTATGCATTGCTTGCTACAGTTCAGAAGTAAAACGCGCATCACGATCGGAAATAATAGAGGTTGGCACCCCGTGCCTCGAGACAACTTCCTTAAAATAAACTTCTTCTAGAGTGGAGAACTTATCCGTTTCCTTGATAGCCAAGAAGTGTGCAGACTTTGTGAGTCGATCCACGATCACCCAAATAGTATCATTTCCACGTTGAGATCTAGGTAGGCCAGTAACGAAATCCATGGAAATTTGCTCCCATTTCCATTATGGTATCTCTGGTTGTTGGAGTAGGCCCGATGGTTTCTGGTATTCAGTCTTGACTCTCGCACAAGTCAAACATTTGCTGACGTAGGTTGCTATGTGGGCTTTCATGCTAGGCCACCAGTACGTAGTCTTCAAATCGTGGTACATCTTATCCGAACCAGGATGTACCGAATAACGTGACTTATGTGCTTCATCCATCACCAGCTCGCGTAAGTTTCCATAAAGTGGGACCCAGATGCGCCCTGTAACGTAGTAAGCACCGTCTTCCTTTTGTTCTAATCGTTTTCTTGATCCACGTAGGGACTCCGCCCTGACGTTCCCTGCTTTCAACGCTTCAACCTGAGCATCTCGTATTTGAGTAGGAAGACTAGATTGGATGGTAAGTTATAATGCTCGCACGCGCTTAGGCGTAGTGTCCTTTCGACTGAGGGCATCAGCCACAACATTGGCCTTGCCCGGATGGTACTTGATCGCGCATTCGTAATCATTCAAGAGCTCGACCCATCGACGTTGTCGCATGTTCAACTCTTTCTGTTTGAAGATATACTCGAGACTCCTGTGATCGGTGTAAATGGTGCACTTGGTACCGTACAGGTAATGTCTCCATATCTTGAGTGCGAAAACAACAGCTCCCAGCTCCAGATCGTGTGTAGTGTAATTCCTTTCGTGAACTTTAAGTTGGTGCGATGCATAAGCAATGACTTTATCCCGTTGCATCAACACACACCCAAGACCCTGAATTGACGCATCACAATAAACCATGAAATCGTCTGTGCCCTCTGGCAATGAGAGAATAGGTGCGCTACAAAGTCTATCCTTTAAGTGCTGAAATGTTGATTCCTGTGCATTACCCCAACGATAGATGACACCTTTCTGAGTTAGTGTAGTGAGAGGTTGTGCAATCTTGGAGAAATCCTTGATGAACCTTCGGTAGTAGCCCGCCAAACCCAAGAATTGGCGGATTTCTGTTGGTGTGCGGGGTGCAGGCCAGTTCTTGATCGAGTCTACCTTGGATGAATCAACATGAATCCCATCCTTGTTTACCACGTGGCCTAGAAAGTGGACTTCACGAAGCCAAAAGTCGCATTTCGAAAACTTAGCATAAAGTTGCTCTGTTCGAAGCAGTTCCAAAATAATCCGCAGATGTTGCTCGTGTTCCTCCCGACTCTTAGAGTAGATCAGAATGTCGTCGATGAATACTATAACAAACTTATCCAGGTAAGGCTTGTACACTCTGTTCATAAGATCCATGAAGACTGCGGGTGCGTTTGTCAATCCAAAAGGCATAACCAGGAAATCGTAATGCCCATAACGAGTCCTGAATGTTGTCTTCGAGATATCCTCGTCTCGGACTCTCAGTTGATGGTAGCCTGACCACATGTCAATCTTTGAATAGTAGCCCAAGCCTTGCAGCTGATCGAACAAGTCATCAATGCGTGGAAGTGGATAGCGATTCTTTACGGTCACCTTGTTGAGTTCACGGTAGTCAATACACATTCTGAAGGTACCGTCTTTCTTCTTCACAAATAACACTGGAGCTCCCCATGGCGAAGAGCTAGGGTGAATAAAACCCTTATCCAAGAGCTCTTGTAGTTGCGTGGACAGTTCTTCAAGTTCTGATGGAGCTAAACGATAAGGTGCTCGAGCTATTGGCGCTGCTCCAGGGGCTAGCTCGATTTGAAATTCAACCTGTCGGTGGGGTGGAAGACCAGGTAATTCCTCAGGGAATATCTTAGGATAGTCACGTACAATCGGGATATCTTCAATCTTCTTTTCTTTCGAGGATGCATCAGAAACGAGGGCTAGGATAGCAGTGTGGCCATTTCGCAAACACTTCTGGGCCTTAAGAAAAGAAATGATGCCCACAACGGCACCACTCTTGTCGCCATGAATCACTAAAGGTTCCCCATCTGAACGAGGAATGCGGACGACCTTCTCCTTGCACAGGATCTCTGCTCGATGTTGCGATAACCAATCCATACCAATAACAATGTCGAAACTACCCAGAACGATAGGGATGAGGTCGATAGAAAAGGTTTGACCAACTAAGATGAGATTACAACCCCTAACTATGTGTGTGGCTTCAAGACTTTTACCGTTTGCTAGCTCTACCATGTGCTTGGTGTTCAAAAGTGTTGGGGTACGTTTAAGCATTTGACTAACTTTTAGAGACACATAACTGGTATCGGCACCCGAATCAAATAAAACATTAACATAAAAGTCGTCCAGAATGAACTTACCCATTATGACGTTGGGATCATTCCTTGCATCACCCTGACCAATCACGAATGCACGGCCCCGGGCGCCATTGTTTCCATTGTTTCCCCCGTTGTTACCCCCATTGTTGTTTCCGTTTCCCTGATTGTTGTTGTTATTCTGATTCTAGTTCAACTGGGGGCAGTTTCTCTTGAAGTGACCTTCAGCACCACACTGAAAGCATCCCCTGTTACCCTGCTGTTGCTGCGGCTGATTTTGTGGAGATTGCTGTTGCTGTTGGCGATTCTGATTCGCAGGTCGCGCGCTCCTGCAATCCTTGGCTTCATGACCCATCTTGAGACACCTCTGACAACGACCCTTGTTGCACTGACCACTGTGGTGTCTGTTGCATCTATTGCACTTTGGGTGATTTCCCCTGTATCCACCCTGACCCTGATCCTGACCCCCTGAAGATTGATGACCGGGACTCGTGAAATCGTCTGTCTTTCGTTGTTGAGCCTGAGACTGAGCTGATGTCGAACCCTTGCTTGAGATCCCATCCCATTTATGCTTGTTATCACTGGGAGCATCAGTAGCAGTAGCGCTAATTCACTTGGGCAGCTTGTTCTGCTCAACTGCCTGATCAGTCAGACGATGAGCCAACTTGATGATTTGCTGAATGGTGCCAAGATTAGCTGAGGTCACGTGGCTTTGAATTTCTGGCATCAAACCCTTAAGGTATAGCTCGATACGCTTGATAGGAGGATCCACCATAGTGGGACACAGGATAGCTAATTCGTTCGACCTCGTTGTGTATGCCTCGATTTCAGACCCCGTCATCTTCAGATTGAAAAATTCTACCTCTAGCTTGTGAATGTCATCGCGACTACAGTACTCTTCTTTGATCAGTTCTTTGAAACCGTTCCATGGGGTGGCATTAGCAACCGCCAGCCCTAGCAGTTGAACCTGTGCTTTCCACTAGGTTAACGCAGCACCTTCGAGTGTTCCAGTAGCATATTTCACCCTACGATCTTCAGGGCATTCACACATCTCGAAGACTGATTCGAGCTTCTCAAACCAGTGGAGGAGGCCTACCGCTCCTTCAGTGCCACTGAAAGTAGTAGGTCGACAGTCTATAAAAGTTTTGAAGGTACATGCAGGAGGCTGAACATGTTAACTTGTCGTGTGTGTAGGAAGAAACAATGTTAAGCACAAGTGTTGGTTTACGAGAGTAGGATCTAAAGATCCTAGGGTAAGTTGCAATGGCAGGTTATACCTCCTGCCTGAGCGGCTGCAAGTGCTGCAGTAACTTGTTCATTGATTAAAGCCGTCAGTTGGGCTTGACTCATGTTGATACGTCCACTCATGATCTTCATATCAAATAAAACATGACTGAGAGGGGTTCGCGAAAGTGCGATGACAGAAGAGAGTAAGCACACATGTGTTTTCAAACAATAGTTGTTACGTTCATCTAAGCATACCATGAGCAATGTACTATGTAACTAGCAAGTAGACAATATAAACATAAATCATATCACCTATAGTATTGAGCCTTGCACGTGGAGCGAAGCGTCGTTATGGATCGTTGAGCACTGTACAGGTTATAGTCTGGTTTTATCAAAAAGCTTTTTCCCTTTTTAAAACCAAGTTCACTATAAACCTGGCTCTGATACCAATCTGTCACACCCCCAAAAATCCACTCGCGGAGTATCACCGCTTGGAGGCGTGACATGACCAGGATCAAGCCACCAATCATATTGAACATTATAAATAGTAATTAAAGTTCAACCACACAATATGAAAGGTGTTCAAAACAAACTCATTGTAAGCGTTCAGCGGAAGCATAACGTAAAAACCCGAACATAATTAATAAGTTTATAAAGTGTAAATGTTTAACATGGAACTCAAAAGTCCATGTCCCCATAACGATTCCTCCATCGCGTGCAAGCTCCAAGCTAATCCCTACGACCTGCAAGGCATGTAACAACGAGTCAACAAAAAAGTTGAGCGAGTTCACAGTTGGTTGATTAGTTATTGAGTTCGTTTCAGTAATCGTAAGTTCGTTTTGTAAACCACGTATTAATCAGTAACCCTGTTTCCCAAACCTTCTCAATAATTAGTGGGGGCTTCCCATGTGAATTACCAGACCATACCATATCGACTTCTAACGAAAGTAAGTTGTGCCCTAAGTCAATGTCTATCATCATTGACCCTTTGCCTTAGTCCATTAGTACACGCCCGTCGTACCGGCACGGTGTGAGGTTTGTTAAACCTAATAGTGCTATTAACTAATGACCCGCTCGCCATCGGCCTCGGCGATTAAGTCGATATAAAATGAGGGACTTATGATAGAGTTTTGGTCCAGTATGTTTAATCTTGTTGTCCTATCCAAGGAGAACGAACGTACGTATCCTACCCAAGGAGAATACGCGAGGTTTAATCTTGGCATCCTACCCATGGAGGATGGCCGTACATATCCTACCCAAGGAGAATATGTAGTTTCCGTTTTAGTTCTTTAACCCACTCCCAACCCTTGGGAATCCCATGCCTTGTAGAAAGTGTGAACTCACCTCGGTTTGCTCGGTATGAATAACTACTCGCTCACAAATAATTCAATCCAATCCTATAGTATTTATACATGCATAATCAGTTGATAATCACATAGTTAAAGTAACAGTCATGATCATCACATATATTCGAGCAATAACTAACACATAGCATTTAACAGTTATACAAGCTCATGCAACCCATGCTTATCATTAACAACAACTGACTAACCCAGTTAACCCTTATCAGACCTAACCGAGTTACTGTGCATGTTTAACCCTTGACGAAACCCCCTGTTCCGTCATGACTCCCACTTGACGAAACCCTAAGGTTTCGTCGTGCATCCCTTCGGCAAAACCCCCTGGTTTCGTCGACATCGACGTTTCGTCCATTAGGTCAGTTACGTCGTGTAACTGATGATTACCCAGAAACCCTAACCGCCGATCGTCATCATACGGAAATCATACAATAATCATTCAATCACAACCGAACCATGCGTTAATCTTAAACGATCTATCACATACAATGGCCATTACATGAACACAATTTCATAGATTCAACAATATCAATCAACTTATCCCATCGTTCAACCTCCCATTCAACTCAATAACACCAAGAAACCCTAATCGTTAACAGATTCAACATTTTGCCATCACATAATCCGAATAGTGTTTACAAGTATCATTCTCGTTCATACATATCATAATAATCATCATCAACAATCAAAGGGGATCCAAACATAAGATCAAGCATTAGATAACATCGATGAATCATGTTTTGAATTAACAGTTAGCAATGATAACAATCAATTAATCATGCAAGGGTTAAACACTAATCATGATAAACGGAAATACTAACTTGATCGGCCTAAAGGGCTTCGAGAACACAAGATCGCCGTCAGTAGGGAGAGAGCTCTAGGGTTTCTAATTTGCTAACAGTGTGAGAAAATGAAATCGTTTCACTTAGTTATATCCAAAACAGCGTACTGGGCCCTTAATGGGCTTCAGCGCAACTCTGGGCCAGCGAAACCCTGGGTTTCGTCGAGATGAAAATGGCGAAAATCTCCTCTGTTTCGTCGAAGCGGTTTATGGCGAAACCCTTGGGGTTTCGTCGAACTCATTCAAGGTTTAAATAGTTTAACTTTTTCAAATAGGTTACAAGTTATATCACCAAACATATAGATGCAACAATCACATAACGTCTCAACATATGATCAACATGTACAGTTACAAGGCAAACAAGTCATGTAAACAAACAACTAAACAGTTAACGTACAATTAGCGTGAAGATGGAATCTTGGAAACTCGAGTTGTCACATATAAAGGCCCATATACTGAACACCACTGGCACTGTTCCTCCCACCGTTCTCTTCATTGATAACCCCCTCCAGATAATGCCAAAAAGGGGGAGAAAATAAAGCAGTGGAAAAAGAAGTGTATTGAAGATGGTATTTACATTGAGCCTCAACAAGATCGTATGCTCAAAAACATCCATTTGCCAGATGGATCCAAAAAGATTGATGTTACCACTAATGCAATTGCTGATGCATTAGCTGAGGTAAAAAGGGATAGAGAGGCTAAGGATAAAGCCAGGTGGGAACAGGAGAAGAAAGCTTTCATGGAGCTGAATGCACAGGGTACTTCTGAACCTATGAATGTTGAAAATTCTAAGGATAAAAAGAAGAAGCCCACTAGACAAGTGAGGCAACCCAAACACACACCATCCAGACCTACAAAGCATACCTCCAAACCACCTACTAAAGGCTCCAAACCTCAAACTGCAACACAAACAGCTGTTGTAACTCCTGCTGTATCAACTACTGCTGATAATTCAGTAGTTTCAACAACTGCCAGCCAAACATCTGCTATCTCTTCAACACACACTACTTCAACACACACCACAACCACTGCTTTACCACCACCACCAAAAATCACTTCACCACCAAAAACAACCTCACCACCATCACCTCCTGTTAAAAAGCAGAAGACATCAGATGTTACAACATCTGATGTAATGACAACAGTGGTTGAAACACCAGTTGTTTCAACAACTGTTAGCCAGCCACCTTCTACCACTCAAAAAACCACCACTGATCCACCAAAAACATCATCAACCTCTCCTACAATAAAAAGGAGAAGGATTTTTATACCTGATGATGATTCTCCATCACCACCACCAACATCTTCACAATCTCTTGCACTTATTCCAAACCTTGTTCCTCTCTCTTCAGCTTAAGTACAACAACCAATCACTACCATCACTCCTGCAGGTTTCCAATATCCTCTTGAACTTATAGCAGTCAGAGAAGAGATTAAATCCTTCTACTATGAGGATGATCCTGCTAAAAGGAAGTTGCCATCAGTTGAAGGATATCTTAGGCCTAACAACATTGAAGAGTACTTGAAAATTAAAGCTCTACAGGCAGAGGATATTTCTAAAAGAAATTCTCAAGGAAAGACTGACAAAGAAATTCAAAGGCATTACCAATTTTTATTCACTCAATTCAGATCCTTAGAGCAGTTTGCAAAGAATGTATGTAGACAAATTTCAGAAAAAGCAGATGAATCTTTGAGAAAAGACTATATTGAAAACATCATGGCTCATAAGAAATACAAGGGGGAAAAACATATGTACAAATAGTGGACCATTCCTGAGCTTGAAAGTGAAGCAGCCAGGATTCAAGAAATGATTAAGAATAAGGTCAAGCACACTCCTCCAGATTGGTCAAAGTACAAAAAGAATATGCATGAAAAGACATTGGAGCTGAAAAGAATGAAAGAGGAATTAGTTGCTGCTGATTATGGATCCAAAAATCAAGTGATGAGATGGAAAGAAGACAAAGTCAGGACCACCTACAAAAGGTTGGAGGAATTAAGGAAGAAAGATCCTAAAGTTCCACAAAAACCTGACTACCCTAAAGCAGAGGTTTCAACAAGACCACCAAAGCTGCAAATCAGGAGAGCCACTGCTCCAGCTGGTGCTGCCATCTATAAAAGAAGACAACAACAACAGTTGGATACTGAAATAGTGGCAGAATTAATGGCAGGAGATGACCTTGTAAAAGAGGGCATTAAGATGATGATAGCTGAAACTCTTGGCCTAAATCAACCTGCAAGCACTACTCAGTCAGTCATCACAAGGCCAGCTTCACCAAAACTCCTCATCTAATAAAGATCTCCCAAGAAACCCACCAGACTCAAAAGTAATAAGTGGAAAACTGACAAACAGACCCATGTACTGACAGTGTTCAAGTCTAGTGGAGAAGTGAAGAAAATAACAAGGGAACAAGCACTTGGCCTAAGTCTTGAAGATTTGCAGGATCTCCTTGATCTTCCACTGTGCAGGGATGAAGATGACATAGATGCCTTAGCTTTTGAGTTACAACTCAAAGGGCAAATAAGGGAACTGCTGATGAGGCAATAAAGATCTACCAATAATGAAGAGTTTTGGCATTATCTGTTCCAGGGGGAGATTGTTGGGATTGAACCCTATCAGAGGAACAGATAATTAAAGCCAAAACTGGATCAGAGCAGTGGATCCAGAATAAGCAGATGTTATGCAATCACGTCTCTCCCCTTGAAAGTGATTTCAACATCTGATAACCTCCAATCCACTGATCGGTACAATTGCTGACCTACAACTGCTGATCAAGCCTATGACTAATGAAGACTAAAGCCCTGCTGTTCAATCTACTGCTATGGGTCAAGCACTGCTGGATATATCAAGTGCTGCTGGGTTCACATCAGTGGAAGGTTTTAGCAGTAGTTAAGTTTGTCTTTATGTAGAGTATTGTAATAACAGTTGTTAGCATAGCAGTACTTGTATAGATCAGATGTTAGAGTTTGTTAGGAGGTTAGATGACACTTTCATGGTGACGTCAGCTAAGATGCCTTAGTGGTTTGTCTGTGCCTATAAATAGAACAGTACCCTGTACTGTTCTATTAGCTCTTCACCATCTTTCTTCCTGTACGAACAAATCACTGTGAGCTCAGGCTGAGGGGGAGTTTGTTGCATACATGCAAGTGTAATCGTTGATGAAATAAATTCAATCATTTGGTTCATTGTTGAAAATGTGTGTTGAAAGCAATTCTCCTGTTTGATTGTGAAAAGTTTGTTTCCATTTATATTCCGCTGCATTTCTCATTCATTGTTCATCTTAATTCAAACGTAAAACACAATCAAAACCAAACTCAGATCCTAACAATTGCTATCAGAGCTCGGACAGTCAAATTTGATTTAACAATCATTTTGACATAAATAGTTCAGCTCACAATCATTGATACTGATAGTTTGTTCATTTTGTTGAAAAACAATGTAAGGTTTAATCACCATCAAAGTTGATTAATCAGTGCCTGTAAAACAACTAGGATGACGTCACAATCACAAGATGATAAGAATAACATTGGCTCTCTTTTCAAACCACCCATGCTTAAACGTAATGAATACAACATCTGGGAGAGAATGATGGGTCACATCCTTGCTCAACAGAATACTGGATGTTGGAGATCTGTTGTTTTTGGACCAGACGTTCCCATGGTGCCAAGTGCTGAGGATACAAAGAAGTTCGAACCTAAAAAACCTGAAAATTATACTGAAACTGATTTCCAAAAGTTCAAACTCGACGCCAAAGCATTTAGCATCATTGCATCTGCATTACCCAATGAAATCTATGCTGGGCTGTTACATTGTAACAGTGCCAAAGAGCTATGGGATGCACTGAAGGAACTGTTTGGGGGAATGGAAGAAGTTATTAAAAATAATACGGAAATTCTGAATCAGCAGTATGAAACCTTTCATCAAGGGTGAATCATTGACCCAACAGTTTGAGCGATTTAGCTGTCTCATTGGTGAGCTAAGACTTGTTAAAGTTACATTTCCTAATTCAACACAAAATAGCAGGTTTCTTAGATCACTACCTGAAAAATGGGACACAATTACTTTTGTAACTAGAAATTCAGCTGAGTTCAAAGATCTGACCCTGACCCAACTTCATGGTAGACTCCTGACCTATGAAAGGGAGTTAAACCAGAAAAAGAAGTTGCTAGAGTCTGGCAAATTTGTTGATGACTATGCATTTGGCAGTACAGCTCTTTTTGGTCAGGAAGAATCTGGTAGCAGTAGTAAGGATCAAAGTTTTGATCATTTTATTGATATAACTCTTGGTGGAAATTTTAACAACTCTGATTCTCACTCTGCAAATTATGCTTTTACTGCAAATTGTGAAAAGACATTGGAGCTGAAAAGATTTGCAACACTTTGATCCCACTGACTTAGAGGATATGGACATTTTGCATCAATTGGCTTTGGTTAGTGTAAGAACAAGAAAATTCTATAAAAGAACAGGGAGAAAATTCCCAGGGTTACATGGGAATTTAAGAGTGGGGTTGGATAAATCAAAACTGAAGTGTTACAAGTGCAATAGGCTAGGTCATTTTGCTAGGGAATGCAGGAGTCAAACCAATAGTCCAATAATAACTCATCCTAGCTCAAACCCTAGACCACAACATCAAAGCACTGTGCACTATACCCAATATACCCCTGTAGCACATGTTAACACTGCTCACTATGCTGCAACCCCTGTGCCTGTGCATTATGTTCAAACCATTGTTCCATAAATTCAGTATGTTCTAGCCCTTGTCTAGAACTTGTAAAATCTTGTCCATTGTCTCTTATATAAGCTCGGGACCAGTGATTTGAGCTTCACCAATCTCGTGCCAACAAATAGGCGAACAACACTTACGACCATACAGTGCCTCGAATGGTGCCATTTGAATATCGCATGATAACTGTTATTGTACTAGAATTCGATCAAAGGCAAGTGTGAGTCCCAGTTGCCACCAAAATCGATTATGCATGAACGAAGCATATCCTCTAAGGTTTGGATAGTACGCTCAGTTTGACCATCAGAATGAGGATGGAAAGCGGTGCTAAGGTTTAGAACAGCACCCATAGCAGATTGAAAGGTTTTGCCAAAGACGAGAGTGACCATCACGATCATAAATGATGTCAATGGGGATACCATGACGGCAAATGATCTCATCAGTGGAGATTCTAGCCAATTTGTCGACTTTGAAATCTTCACGAATGGGGAGAAAATGAGCTGATTTGGTTAATCGATCAACGATCACCCAAATACTGTCATGACCAGAAGAAGTACGAGGGAGCTTGGTGATAAAGTCCATTGCAATACTCTCCCATTTCCAGACATGAATTTCTGGTTGTTCGAGCAAGCCAGAGGGACGTTGGTGTTCAGCTTTAACCTTCGAACAAGTGAGACATTTCGCAACGAAGGTGGCGATATCTTTCTTCATTCCAAGCCACCAATAGGACGTACGCATATCTTGGTACATCTAATCAGCACCAGGATGAATGGAATATCTCGATTTGTGTGCCTCCTTCATCAGAAAGTATCGAAGGTTTTCACGATTAGGAATCCAGATGCGATTGACATTGTATAGAATACCATTGGATTTATACAAAAGATCTTCTTCAACACCACCTCGTATCTCGATGGAGAGACTACCCTCGTTAATAGAGGTATATTGGGCTTCACGAATGCGATTTTGAAGATCGTTAATGAGTTAGAGACAACAAATACCCTTCACATGAGTTTTACGACTAAGAGCATCGGCTACTACATTCGCTTTTCCTGGATGGTAGCGAATTTCGCAGTCATAGTCGCTTAACAACTCTACCCAATGACGTTGACGCATGTTCAGTTCCTTTTGGTTGAAGATGTGTTACAGGCTCTTATGGTCGGTGAACACCACACACTTAGTACCATAAAGGTAGTGTCGCCATATCTTCAAGGCAAAAACAACTACGCCAAGTTCAAGGTCATGCGTAGTGTAGTTCTTCTCATGTATTTTGAGTTGCCTCGACACGTAAATGATAACCTTGTATCGTTGCATAAGGACACAACCAAGGCCAAGGTTTGAAGCAGCGCAATACACAACGAAGTCGTCGTTACCATTAGGAAGCGCGAGGATAGGAGCATTATAAAGCATGTCTTTGAGAGTTTGAAAAGATTCCTCTTGTTTAGGACCCCAAACAAAAGGTTTCTCTTTTTGAGTCAAAGAGGTTAAAGAAATGGCGAATTTTGAGAAGTTGGAGATGAAACGATGATAATAACCAGCTAGACCAAGAAATGATCGAATTTCAGATGGAGACTTAGGTGCAACCCGGTTCTTCACAGCTTCTATTTTAGCCGGGTCAACGTGAATACCAATTTCGTTGACAGTGTGACCAAGGAATTGAACTTATTTTAGCCAAAATTTACATTTAAAGAATTTGGCATAAAGACGTTCAGTGTGTAGAAGCTGAAGGATAAGATGCAAGTTTCGCTCGTGCTCTTCTTGAGTCTTGGAGTAGATGAGAATATCGTTGATGAAAATGATCACGAAGCGGTCCAAGTACGCTTTGCACAACGGTTCATCAAATCCATGAAAACAGCAGGTGCATTGGTCAAACCAAAGGGCATGACCACGAACTCGTAATGACCATATCGTGTACGAAAGGCGGTTTTGGGTATATCTTCATCGAGGACTCGAAGTTGATGATATCCAGAATGAAGATCGATCTTTGAAAAGCAGGTCGCGCCTTGCAATTGATCGAAGAGATCGTCAATGTGAGCAAGAGGATATCAGTTCTTGACAGTAAGCTTGTTGAGCTCATGATAGTCAATACACATTCTCAATGATCCATCTTTCTTTTTGACGAAGAGAATAGGAGCACACCAAGGAGAAGTACTAGGGCATATAAAACCTTTATCAAGAAGCTCTTGAAGTTGGTTCGAAAGCTCTTGCATCTCAAAGGGTGCTGAAGGATAAGGAGACTTAGCGACAGGCGTATCACCAGGTACTAAGTCGATTCGAAAGTCGACAGAACGAGCAAGAGGCGGACAAGGAAGATCATCGAGAAACACATCGGTAAAATCACGTACAACAGGAACGTCACTCATGCTTGGGCCTTTGTCCCATGTGGGCGAGAAAGGCGAAGGTACCTTTGCGCAAGCACTTGTTCGCTTGAATACACGACATAATCTTGAGACCTTGAGAAGGTTTCTCGCCATAGACGTGTAGAGAATCACCGTTTGGAAGAGGAAAATGAATGAACTTTTCAAAACAAATAACTTCAGCACGAACTCGCCTAAGCCAGTCCATACCTACTATGATGTCGAAACTACCCATTTGCATAGGTATGAGGTCAATGCAAAACGTATGATCGTTAAAAATCAGGGAACACTCAGAAAGAACGGAATCGGCAGCGACGGATTTGCCATTAGCGACTTCGACAGCGAATGATCTAGACAAATTAAAGCATTTACACTTAAGCAAAGGTTCGAATTCTAAAGATACAAAACTTTTATCGGCGCCGTTATCAAATAAACACGAAGCATAAACATGGTTCACGAGGAACGTACCAGTAATAACGTCGTTTGCGTTCTAAGCCTGAGCAGTGGTAAGAAGAAAGGCTCTGTCTCGAGCTGGTTGTTGAGGATGCTGTTGCGGTGGTAGTTGATTGCGTTGGGGGAAAACATTGGTGAGATGGTTGAGGTCGCCACACTTAAAACATGCTCGCACAGGAGCAGCTTGAGGTTGAACTTGGTTAGGAGTGGGGTTGGCAACAATAGCTTGATGTTGGTTGTTTTGGGGTTGTGGGATGTTTCAGCATCGGTCAGCAAAATGCCCAAACCTATGACAGTTGGCGCGTTTGCGGCATAGTGTGGTGGTAGGATGATGGTATAAACAGGTAGTACACTAGGGATGAGATCCAGTGTAGGCTCGTTTTGGTAGTTCGTTGGTTGCAAGGGTAACGGCGGCTACTGCTTGGATAGGTTGGGGGTATGGCGGAGTGATGATCGCACAGTTGTGGCTTGAAGCCTTCCGCTTCTTGCCTTAGTTTTTCTTGGGAATTTGGGAGGATGAAGGTTCAATAGTGGTGGTGGTATCGGCGATGGCTTGGTACGCACTCTGCGATGAAACCTTATCGTAGGTTCTATGAAGAACACAGTTGTTGTTAAGTACAGTGGCTATACTGAAGGCATCTTCAATGGTTTTAGGGCAAGCGGGGGCAACATGGTTAATCAAAGAGGGTGAAAGACAACGAATAAACTTGGATATTGTCACAACCCCCGACCCCACCATGGGAGCAGGAGTCGTGAACCAGTCAGATGGTATCGGTGTTTATTAAATACGCAGCGAAAAAAATTTCATCAGGATCGTAGTTAGGAAATAATTTCAGAGTTTGTAAAACACCAAACTTTTAATATAAAACAAATGGGCTAAAACCCATATTCACTTCAAATGTTTTCATAGGGATAAACCCTAATAAATAAAACATAAATATCTTCTTTTATTCAGGTATTTATAGCCACTTTATTTAAGCCTTCAGTGCTCCATAGCTGGCTTCTATTATCTTTATAGCAAGTTACCTGAAACGTGTTTTGAAAACATTTTATCAGTAATAAATACTGGCTTGTTCATTCCATTTTTATAAAAATATATTGTTATACTTTACAGCATTAAGGGTTTTAATATTTGTTATATTTACCCAACTCAATCAGTATTTGTCACATGGTGGCAGTTCCGATGTGACAGTGGTCATATTACTCATTGGCTCACTTTCGTCCAATAGTGAATTTATCAAGTAATTATATCTTACTATTATTCAAAGTATATGTTACTAGGTGATTCCCGTGACGGTGGTCAAATCACTGTTGATCATTCTTTCAACTAGTGACTGGGGCTGTATCACTGTTGATCATTCTCTCAACTAGTGACTCTGGTCATATCACTGTTGATCATTCTCTCAACTAGTGACTTTGGTCATATTTCTGGTCATATCACTATTGATCATTCTCTCAACTAGTGATTCTGGTTGTATCACTGTTGATCATTCTCTCAACTAGTGACTCTAAACTTAGTAGTGTCCCATGACATTACTTTGTCAAATATATTTTCTATAGCATAAAACCAATTAGCCTAGAAAATGAAATATATCATTTTCGGTCAAATTAATAGCTATAACTTTATCAAATATAATACTTTAATTAAATAATTGTGATGTTGTTATTTAATTTATTAACGTGACTAAGATTTAAAATATAATCTTAGTATATTAAAGTTAAATAATATATATATCGTTCTATATATCTTTTAAGATATACCTTTTACAAATTATTTTACAAATCATATATAGTTGTAATGAGTACTATTAATATGTGCTTGTGATATATTTTATAATTGCACACTTTTCATTCTTAAACAATTACACATAATTGTGTTAAATACAAATGTTTGCACTCCGTTAGATCACTAATTGTTTTACACTACATAAAAACTAATATTATATTTCAATATAAAAATTAATATTACATATCACATAGAGATCACGTAACTAGATATGACCACTAGTAACTAGGTGTATATAATAAAGTTACCCATATGTCAAATATTATATTATTTTTTTATGAAATCTCTAATAATATGCATTAGATATACATCTCGATAAATTTTATTAATATTAAATATAAGAGTAAACTGCAATTTTACTCCCTGTGGTTTAAGCCAATTGGCACTCTGACCCCCTCCTTGGAAAATATTGCAATTTGCCCCCCCCCCCCCCCAACATTGTTGTTATGTCGCAAGATTACCCTCTGCCGTTAAAAAGTGGTTAAAGTCAACCTAACTTATAAACGGTCAAAGGGTATTATTGTCATTTGCACTTGTTTTTGTGTCAAATATAAAATAAACACACTATATATTATGTGAAGAAACAATCTTACCCCCTAAGCTTTCCCACCACTCCCCACACCTTCCACCACACCACCGGTGATGCCCCACACCTTCTACCCCCACCGGTGCCGGCGATCAGAATGAGTCGCGCATCCACCACCACCGGCGATCAGACATTACTTCCACCTCCACCACCACAGGTGATCAGAATCAGCTCGCGACCTCCATTCCACCACCGGATCTCAGCTCACCTCAGTTCCAGCATAATGCCGATCATATCCACCATGCGAGAAGTCTTCTCATACTTGTCAGGTAAAATCGAACAAGTATTGTGGTTATTGAACAAGTAATGTCAGGTTATTGAACAAGGTTTATTGAACATGGGTTATTGAACAAAACAGGGTTTATTGAACATGGATCATTGAACAAGTAATGGCAGGTTATTGAACAAGGATCATTTTCATGTATGTGTTTCTTTCTGTGTTTGCAGTGGACATAAGGATTCGTGTTTCACTACGATCGATTGTGTTCTCGATGGTGGTGAAAATGCGAGGCCACCCTTTCCGGCACTTCCAGTTTCCCCCTCAGCAGGAAATGGTTGCCTAGTTGAACTGTAATATATAATCTATTTACGTAGTCTGACTTTAGGATCTTTTGGTTTAATATGTATGATAATTGTATATATTAATGTTTTGATACTGATAATGTTGAACAGCAGATTGTGATCTAATGCCTAGTTGGATTTTTTTTAAAGCATGAGTGTGATGTGCATCAGTTAGGCTTAGTTATAATGTGCATTTGCATTTGCATCGGGTAGATTTTAGCAGCAGATTCATTTGTAGATAAAATGTTAAATAATCATCAAAAGGGATAAAATGTGCATCAGTTAGGCTTAGTTATAATTGTATACATTAGCATTTGCAATGTATCGTGTATGTTCTTGATGTAACTGGATTTGTATTTCTAGATCTTAAAACAAACATTTGTAGATAAAATGTTAAATAATCATCAAAAGGGTATTATATCAAATATGACATGAAATGTTTCATTGTTCAATCTGTGAGATCTTTAAGGTTGTAGCAAGTAGATTTGTGCATTTGTCATCTACATTTGCAGCAGGGTATTATATCAAATATGGCATTTAGTTTGTGCAGCAGGGGGTAAAATTGGGCAGCTTAGATTCAATTTGTGCAGCAGATTCATTTTCAGCATGTTTGAGCAGGTTAAATGAGCATTTGTAGCATGTTAGGCATTTACCAAAGTCCATTTGCAGCAGGTTAGGCAATTAGTTAGTTTATGTGCATTATCAGATTCAAATACCAGGTTTTACACTTAGTTTCTGCAAACCTTTTTGGCGGGAAGGGTTTTGGTTACTGTAGGGGGGTAAGGAAGCAATGAAATACTTAAAACGGTGGGGGGGGGGGGGGTAATACTATTTCTTACAACAAAGTATAAGGGGTAATAAGAAAGGACAATATAGTCATTTAACAGTGGGGGGTAATACGTTTGCTTAGAACAAACCATAGGGGGTAATATAAAAGGGTAACATAGGCATTTCACATTCCATTTAACAGATCTGTTAACTTATTTGATAGCAGGGGGTAATCTTGAGACATAACAACAATATTGGGGGGGCAAATTGCAATATTTTCAAGGGAAGGGGTCAGAGTGCCAATTGGCTTAAACCCCACGGGGTAAAATTGCAGTTTACTCTAAATATAATATTTAAACCATAATATACTATATAAAATATTAAATATAATATTTAAACATTAAATATAACACTATTTTTTAATAACAAAGCCATAAATAAAGGTTTAAATATATTATTACTAATATATGACATTGAATGTTCATGCCTCCACTAAACCATATTAAACCATATTTGTGCTACTATTGGCTAATTCTTTGGCCAATAGTAACGGGTGTCAAGTAATGTATAAAACCCCACATACTGACGGCTATTGCAGAATACAAAAACTTAATCATTATAATTGATAAACATTTAGGGTTTTGGAAAGCATTTTTAAATATAACTGTATCACAAAAAGGTGATAAAAAGAAGAATTACTCACTTTGTAACTTTAGGGTTTAGCTAAAAGACTCATGGTATAATCTTGGGTATAACTCCTAAGCTATTTAATAAAATATATAATGCACTCGTGTTAAGTATAATAACCCAAATTCAATTTTATCAATACGACCCGAGACAGAACCCCAACGGACTTAGTCAAGCAGAGCCTTGGCATGCGTTACGAAGCCCTAGATCAATCGAACAGGGTATCGACTTAGTGATCAGAGGTTAAAACGCTTAAAACGGGGCAGGGCTTATATATATATATATATATATATATATATATGAAGCAGAGAAAGAGGCGAGAGAAAAGAGAAGCTTAACAATTCTGAATGTTTGAACAAGTACTGGTATTTATATTGAAAAGGAAACTTGTACCTCAATTCTTTCCAAACATTGAACACGTACATACTAAATATTAAATGAAAACACACCCACGTAAACTTTAGTATTAATTGATAGTTTTAATTTTAATTTTAATTTTTTTATTAAATAATTGTCAAACATGCAAAGGTAATCATGCATCCACGTAGACAACATTCTTTTATTTGTTGAATTTTTATTATTATTTTATTCAAATTTCATTCATATAGTTTAATGTAAATTTTTATTTATTTTATTAATTTATATATTATGATTAATTCAGCTGTTTCACTTATTTGACGCTTATAACTTTTAAAATATAACGTTTTATAAAACAATGAATATGTTTTTAGAACGAGAATATTTGTATTTACATTTTGAACCAAGTTTCATTAAAAACGTAGTAGGTTCAAATATAAGGTATTTTTATAACTTAATTATTAAACGATTTCTAGGCCCGTCTAGGTACTTCGTATTTCTAACAGTCAACTTACCCGTAGTCTACCCGTTTAATAATATAAGTTTTTATATACTTTATTTTAATATAGAAAATAGAAATGTCACACATATAAAAGCCAATTAATTAGTATAACATTTCAACCAATTATATAAAATAGTTTTTAAAACTATATGGGTCGAATAATTATATTAAAAATAAAACTAGTTACTAGTGGTTAATAAATTTAAACAAACCTATAATTCTTATATGATAAAAATGGAAAGGTTACATCCTCCCCACCTTGTTTTAAATCTCGTCCTCGAGATTTGGGCTACGATGTTTCCTTAGAGTTATGTTATGTCTTAGTCAATAAGAATAGTATTAAGGTAAATGGTACAAAATCAAAAGATATTTAAATTTTGTGAATACGAGTTTTACAATAAATATGACTCAATGGTTCAACTGAATTAGATCTAGAAATCGATGTCAAATGAACGAGGTGAAATGATAAAATTTCCAAGGTGACTAGGTTCAAGCCAAAAGAGATATATGATTAAATTGACTGTTTACAAGTTGTAAATGACTTTTAGAAACAATAGAATTCACTGTCAAAAGAAAACTTATTTTGATTGTCAACTGAGGGAGGCTCAGAATCAATAAGCTCAAAATGAAATAGAAGCACGAAAATGATTGGTCAACTATCAAACCATGATATGAGAAAAATCAATGTGTTGACATTTATTGAATTCAAGGATATACTGAAATACAACAGAGTTTAGTGTATCATTGTCTTAATACATAATTGTATCAAGACTACTTTTAAATGATTAGTCAAACGAAAGCCATACGTGGTTTTGAATGATTTGTATGATTATGATTAGCCCAAGTTACAAGTTTATATCAACGCCGCAACGTGTTGTAATGATTGAAATAGTTCAATAATTACGGTGACCGAACAAATTCACCGTGTTTGTAATCAACTGAAAGTTTTAATAAACTAAATTTGGATATTCATTTCAAATAAATCTTACAATATTTTTAATTGATGATGAAAGACCAAATGAATATCATAGAATTTTCGATCAATGATGAAAGAAACGTTAGAGGTACAATGAAATATAATACGAATTTGTGTACTCTTATCTTAACACATAATTGTATTAAGACGGTTTAAGATAATGAATCAACAAAAATTAAATAAATAAATCCGTAAGTCATGTGTGAGAATGAGATTAGCTCAAGCTTCAAATTAAAGAAAACGCCACCACAAGGTGTCGTAACCAATTAAACGATTAAATGAAAGTGAAGACCAAACAAGTCTGTTATGGTTTTTGAATAGATGAATTACTTGACATGATGCATTTATTTATAAACTTTTATTTGTACTAGGGTCAAATGTCACACCCCAAAATCCACCATGCGGAGTACCACCGCTTGGAGGCGTGACGTGACCAGGATCAAGCCACCAATCATATTGAACAAGCATGTAAGTAGTTTGTAAAATCCATCACAATACAATTGGTGTCTAATCAAAACATAGTTTAAGTTACAAGCAGAAGCATAAAGTTTAAAACCAAATCATAAGTTTAAACGTTTCAAATGTTTAGCATGGTACACAGTTGTCCATGTCCCACAACGACTCTTCCCACTCCGATGCAAGCTCCATAGATACCTAACGACCTGCAAGGCATGTAACAACGAGTCAACAACAAAGTTGAGTGAATTCACAGTTGGTTGTTTAGTTATAGTGTTCGTGAATCATTTGTTCATTTCGTAAACCAAGTATCTTAGTTATCTGTATCGCGGTTTCCCAAACATGTTTGCGATGATTAGTGGCCGGATCGCGGTTTCCAAAACATGTGTGCGATGATTAGTGGCCGTATCGCGGTTTCCCAAACATGTGTGCGAAGATTAGTGGGGGCTTCCCATGTGTCGACTAGTCGTGTTTGTACGTGCCCTTCTTGATCCAAGGACCGTAGCGAGTGTGAGTGTACGTAGGTTTTACGTACGTGCCCTCCAATCCGAGGACGGTGAAAAGTAGTTTAATAGTAATTATATTACGAGTAGTTATTCAATCCCATTCCCAACCCACCGGGAATCCCATGCCTTAGGAGTGTGAACTCACCTCGGTTTGACTCTCAAAAATAGCTAACAGTCAAGGTCGGTCAATCACGTCCTAGTATGATTTACCAGTTAGTCATTTAGTGGTTTTCAAATAGAGCACAAAGTTCCTACACGTATCTATCACATAACATGCATCACTTTAACGGTTTACGCCCATCTAAGTTTCCCATCCATTCCCCACTCAAAATCAAACATGCGATAATGCACATAACATATATAACATGTTAGATCATTCACAGATAGCATACTCGACATTTAGACACGCGAGTCACAACTTATGTCATTTCAGCATTTATATTCAAAACCGGCTGTTTTCGGACATTTTAATAAAAAGGTTAAATTATTCCAAAAATTCCCAAATTTTTACAGGATGTCTTAAACGTTCCACATTTTATTGTGTAAAAATATCGGGGTCCGGTTCATTACCAATATTTTATAAAAATTCATATTCCGGACTGAACTCAGATTTATGTATTTCTGACCACAGTCCACGGAACAATTTATTAAAAATTCATCGAGTGTCCGATTTACGAAATTCCAGTGGGGTAATTACAAATGCATCGGTTGTCATCTACTTTACAAATTTCATGGTCCGATTCATCACAAAACTCAGGTTATGACTGAAAGCATGACACCCATTTATTGCTGTCAAAATTCAGCTTATGCTGCTGTTACAAATTAACACTTTAAAAATAGTAAACGGAGTCCAAAAATTACGATTCCGGTTCCATTAGAACCGTATTTTATAATAACATATTTTAGATTCAAATATCGGTTTTTCGTTGGATTTACGACCTGTTTACAGCCTGATGAAGTCGGCTGGAAATCATTACTCAGCTTGCTGTTTTGTGGTTTAAATGTTACTAAAACGTATTAACAAGTGTCCGAACAACGGGTTTATCAAAAGTTTGACGATCAAACATCATATATGCATTAACTAACATTAAACCAACAAGTTTTCATCTTTATGTATCAATCATAAGTAAACTTTTATATTTATCTATTTGTTCTTGACACTTTAGTGATTGTAAACATACTACACCCTTTGATCATAGAAACGAGATGAAACAAAATTAACAAGAGGGTAACAAAGGACTTACTACTAGCTTATAGCTAGGGATGAATCTAGTGCAAAGTTGGTAAGAAAAGGATGGTGAAAAGTCTTGAAACAAGCTCCTTTGAAACCCTTCAAGAGGCAACCTCCATAGATTCACCTTCAAAGCTTGGAATGCACTTGTTAATGGAAGAGATGGATGAATGAAGTGGTGGTGATGGGTTTCGGTCATAGGGGAACCGAATGAGAGAGAAAGGAGTAGTGAGATGGAGTGTGATTTTGAGTGAAGTGAAAGGTAAGGGTATGGACATTGCTTATAAGATCTTCCAATCTATAATTTTGGTTACTAGATCAAGCAACCATCCTTCCATATCTAAGTAAAATCTTAGAAGACATGTTGGTGAAATATGGTGGGGTCCACAAGGACAAAAATTCGGTTGGGGGGGGGGGGGCTTTATGTAACATTTTGTGACTAAAATGTAACCATAACTTAGATTTCAAGTGTTAGGATGATATGTGTTAGTTAGTAACTTTTTAGTGGGTGTTATGGCAAACGGGGACCATAACTAGCCAAAAATAATAGCACAATGTATTTGGCAAATATTTGGTGTCCCGGGTAATATCCGGTTGTTCGGTCGGATACTGTTCCGTTAAATTGTTTAATTGTTCCATAAGGCGTCTTATATATATTTTTGTAACACAATTAATTCCTGGCACATAGGAAAATATTCAGGACCATTTAGTCAAGTTTTCTGCACAAGCCTAGTACGTTAACAAACACATATAAGTATGACACAATCACCAAGCACTTTAATTGTCATTAATAATTTGTACGGATCCATGGAATTATGAGGGTTGTCACATTCTCCCCCTGTTAAGAGAATTTCGTCCCGAAATTTAGCGCGTGGTTACTGAGGAAGCTAGTTAAGTTGCGTTGTTTTCCTGATTTTCCTGGGGTGTCACATCATCCCCCCGTTGATTTGGAATTTCGTCCCGAAATTCTGCAGTAGCTTCAGCCTCAGTAGTGGTTGCGTTTTTCTTAAACAGATGGGGGTACTTGAGTTTCATTTGGTCTTCTCATTCCCAGGTATACTCTGGGCCACGACGAGCATTCCAACGAACTCGGACCAGAGGTATCCTGGTACGCTTGAGGATCTTAACATCTCGATCCGTAATCTCTACTGGTTCCTCGACGAATCGCAGCTGGTCGTCGATTGTGAGTTCTTTGAGAGGAACTATGAGGGTCTCATCTGACAGACACTTTTTCAGATTCGACACATGGAATACGTTGTGAACTCCACTGAGTTCTTCAGGTAGATTCATCCTGTAGGCGACTTTGCCAATTTTCTTAATGATCTCGAACGGTCTGACATATCGCGGATTGAGTTTGCCTCGTTTGCCAAAGCGGACTACACCTTTCCAAGGTGAGACTTTGAGTAGCATTCGATCCCCAACCTGGAGCTCGAGTGGTTTTCTTCCCTTATCAGCATAGCTTTTCTGACGGTCACGAGCTGCCGCCATTCGTTGTCGTATCTGAGCAATTCTCTCGGTGGTATTTACCACAAGTTCTGGGCCAGTGATTTGGCTGTCACCAACTTCTTCCCAACAGAGAGGTGACCGGCATTTGCGTCCGTACAATGCCTCGAATGGAGCGGCCTGAATGCTGGTGTGGTAGCTGTTGTTATATGAGAACTCCACTAGCGGGAGGTGCTTTTCCCAGCCATTACCAAAATCGATTATACCTGCCCTGAGCATGTCTTCAAGGGTTTGGATGGTGCGTTCAAATTGCCCATCCGTCTGTGGGTGATAAGCGGTGCTCATATCTAGACGTGAGCCAAAGGACTTGTGCATTGCTTGCCACAGTTCAGAAGTAAAACGTGCGTCACGATCAGATATAATAGAGGTTGGCACTCCGTGCCTTGATACCACTTCCTTTAGGTAAATGTCTGCAAGAGTAGAAAACTTATCCGTTTCTTTGATAGCCAGAAAATGTGCAGACTTGGTCAGTCGATCTATGATCACCCAAATGGTGTCGTTTCCGCGTTGAGATCTAGGCAGGCCAGTAACGAAATCCATGGAAATTTGCTCCCATTTCCATTTCGGGATCTCCGGTTGTTGCAGTAGGCCTGATGGTTTCTGATATTCAGACTTGACTCTCGAACAAGTCAAGCACTTACTGACGTAGGTTGCTATGTGGGTTTTCATGCCAGGCCACCAATACGTAGTCTTGAGGTTGTGGTACATTTTATCCGAACCAGGATGTACCGAATAACGAGACTTGTGTGCTTCATCCATTACAAGCTCGCGTAGGTCTCCATACAGTGGAACCCATATGCGTCCGTTAACATAGTAGGCACCGTCTTCCTTTTGTTCCAGGCGCTACCTCGATCCTCGTAAGGATTCAGCTCTGATGTTCTCTGCTTTCAATGCTTCAACCTGAGCATCGCGAATCGGAGCAGGAAGACTAGATTGGATGGTAAGCTGTAACGCACGTACACGCTTAGGTATAGTATCCTTTCGACTGAGGGCATCGGCCACAACATTGGCCTTGCCTGGATGGTACTTGATCGCGCATTCGTAATCATTTAAGAGCTCGACCCATCGACGTTGTCGCATGTTTAACTCCTTTTTGCTTGAAGATATGCTCGAGACTCCTGTGATCGGTGTAAATGGTGCACTTGGTACCGTACAGGTAATGTCTCCATATCTTAAGCGCGAAAACAACTGCTCCCAGTTCCAAGTCGTGCGTGGTGTAGTTCCTTTCGTGAACCTTAAGTTGGCGCGATGCGTAGGCAATGACCTTGTCACGTTGCATCAATACGCAACCCAGTCCTTGTATGGATGCGTCACAATAAACCACAAAATCATCTGTGCCTTCAGGCAGTGAGAGAATAGGCGCGCTACAAAGTCTATCTTCCGAGTGCTGAAATGCAGACTCCTGTGCATCACCCCAACGATAGGTGACACCCTTCTGAGTCAGTGAAGTGAGAGGTTGCGCAATCCTTGAGAAATCCTTGATAAACCTTTTGTAGTATCCTGCCAAACCCAAGAATTGGCGGATTTCTGTTGGTGTACAAGGTGCAGGCCAGTTCCTGATCGAATCAACCTTGGATGGATCCACATGAATTTCCATCCTTGTTTACCACATGGCCTAGAAAGTGGACTTCGCGAAGCCAGATGTCACATTTCGAAAACTTGGCATACAACTGCACTTTTCGAAGAAGTTCCAGCATAAGTCGTAGATGCTGCTCGTGTTCCTCCTGACTCTTAGAATAGATCAGGATATCGTCGATGAACACAATAACGAGCTTATCCAGGTAAGGTATGCATACTCGGTTCATGAGATCCATGAAAACCACTGGTGCATTCGTCAACCCGATAGGCATGACCAGAAACTCGTGATGCTGTAGCGAGTTCTGAATGCTGTTTTGGAGACGTCTTCCTCTCGGACTCTCAGCTGATGGTATCCCGATCTCAAATCAATCTTGGAGTAATAGCTCGACCCTTGCAACTGGTCGAATAAGTCATCAATGCGCGGGAGAGGATAACGACTCTTTACGGTCACCTTATTGAGTTCACGGTAGTCGATGCACATTCTGAAGGTACCGTCTTTCTTCCTTACGAATAACACTGAAGCTCCCCAGGGCGAGGAGCTAGGATGAATAAAACCTTTTTCCAAAGTTCTTGTAATTGCTTGGACAGTTCTTCCAGTTCGGTTGGGGCTAAGCGATGAGGTGCTTGAGCTATGGGCGCTGCTCCAGGAGCTAGCTCGATTTGGAATTCGACTCGTCGATGAGGCGGAAGACCAGGTAATTCCTCAGGAAATACCTCAGGAAAATCACACACTATAGGAATGTCTTAAATTCTCTTCTCTTCCGTTGATGTGTCAGTAACGAGTGCCAAAATGGCAGTGTGGCCCTTTCGCAAACACTTCTGGGCCTTAAGGAAAGAGATAATGCCTACAACAGCACCACTCTTGTCGCCTTGAATCACGAGGGGTTCTTCACCAGAGCGAGGAATGCGGACGATTTTCTCCTTGCAAACAATCTCCGCTTGATGGTGAGATAGCCAATCCATCCTAGTTACGACGTCGATACTACCAAGTGTGATAGGGATGAGATCGATAGAGAAAGTCTGACCAGCTAAAACGAGGTTACAACCCTTAACTATGTGTGTGGCCTCGAGACTTTTACCGTTTGCTAGCTCTACCGTGTGTTTTGCGGTCAAAAGTGTTGGGGTGCGCTTAAGCATTTGACTAACTTTTAAGGACACATAACTAGTATCGGCACCCGAATCGAATAAAACAGTAACAAAGAAATCATCTAGAAGAAACTTACCCATCACAACGTTGGGATCGTTCCTTGCGTCAGCCTGACCAATCACGAAGGTGCGACCTTTGCCGTTATTGTTTCCCCCGTTTTTGCCTCCATTGTTGTTCTCATTTCCTTGGTTGTTATTCTGATTCTGATTCAGCTGAGGACAGTGCCTCTTGAAGTGGCCCTCAGCACCGCACTGGAAGCATCCCTTATTACCTTGCTGGTGTTGTTGTTGGTTTTGGGGAGTTTGTGGCCGCCGTTTTTGGTTCTGCTTCGAAGGACGTAAGCTTCGGCAATCTTTGGCTTCATGTCCCAACTTGCTACATCTCTGACAACGACCCTTGTTGCACGGCCTGCTGTGGTGCAAACTACATCGATTGCACTTTGGGTGATTTCCCCTGTATCTACCCTGACCTTGATTTCCAAAAGGCTGCTGACTGGGGTTCCTGTGTTCATCCGTCTTTCGCTGCTGGGACTGAGACTGAACTGGAGTAGAACCCTCGCCCGAATTTCCATCCCACTTGCGCTTGTTGTTACTGGGAGCATCAGTAGTAGTAGCGTTAATACGCTTGGGCAGCTTGCCCTCTTCCACCGCCTGATCGGTGAGCTGGTGTGCCAAACGAATGACTTGCTGGATTGTGGGAAGGTTGGCCGCACTTACAGACCCTTGGATTTCCGGGACTAAGCCTCTGAGGTATAGCTTGATTCGCCTAGATATGGGTTGTGACATGTTAGGACATAAGGCAGCCAAGTCGTTGGACCTCTTTGTGTATGCCTCGATCTCTGATCCTTCCATCTTCAAACCATAATACTCTATCTCAAGTTTCAGTATGTCGTCCAGGTGGCAGAACTCTTCCTTAATCCAATCCTTGAAGTCGCTCCAGAGGGTGGCATTCGCGTCTGCCAACCCGAGCATCTGAACCTGTGCGTTCCACCAAGAATATGCGTTCCCTTGCAACATGCCAATAGCGTACTCCACTCGTTTGTTGGTAGGGCTTTCACTTTCTTCGAATGTAAATTTGATTCTTCGGATCCAGTGTAGAAGGTCGATTGTCCCTTCAGTGCCGTCAAAAGTGGGAGGTTTGCATTCCAGGAACGCCTTGAAGGTGCACATGCATGTTTGAAGGTGCATGGGTTGACTCCCTGTTTGGGTTGCTAAGGCTTCAGCAATCCGTTCGTTAATCAAGGTCGTCAGCTGACCCTGGGTCATGTCGAGACGTTCACTCATGATCTTCATATAGAAGGAACACACGTAAGAAGGTGTCGCAAGGTGCGTAAGTGTGGGATGACAGAAGAGAGTAAGCACACAAGGTTCAAATAGCAGTTATTACACTAGCTAATGCATACTATGATCAAATGTGCTACTAGCAGGTAGGTAATACAAACATAAACCATATTACCTATAATGTTGAGTCTTGCACGTGGAGCGAAGCGTCGTTGTGGATTGTTGAACACTGTACAGGTTATAGTCTGGTTTTAACAAAAAGTTTTCCCTTATTAAAACCAAGTTCACTATAACCAATGGCTCTGATACCAATCTGTCACACCCCAAAATCCACCATGCGGAGTACCACCGCTTGGAGGCGTGACGTGACCAGGATCAAGCCACCAATCATATTGAACAAGCATGTAAGTAGTTTGTAAAATCCATCACAATACAATTGGTGTCTAATCAAAACATAGTTTAAGTTACAAGCAGAAGCATAAAGTTTAAAACCAAATCATAAGTTTAAACGTTTCAAATGTTTAGCATGGTACACAGTTGTCCATGTCCCACAACGACTCTTCCCACTCCGATGCAAGCTCCATAGATACCTAACGACCTGCAAGGCATGTAACAACGAGTCAACAACAAAGTTGAGTGATTTCACAGTTGGTTGTTTAGTTATAGTGTTCGTGAATCATTTGTTCATTTCGTAAACCAAGTATCTTAGTTATCTGTATCGCGGTTTCCCAAACATGTTTGCGATGATTAGTGGCCGGATCGCGGTTTCCAAAACATGTGTGCGATGATTAGTGGCCGTATCGCGGTTTCCCAAACATGTGTGCGAAGATTAGTGGGGGCTTCCCATGTGTCGACTAGTCGTGTTTGTACGTGCCCTTCTTGATCCAAGGACCGTAGCGAGTGTGAGTGTACGTAGGTTTTACGTACGTGCCCTCCAATCCGAGGACGGTGAAAAGTAGTTTAATAGTAATTATATTACGAGTAGTTATTCAATCCCATTCCCAACCCACCGGGAATCCCATGCCTTAGGAGTGTGAACTCACCTCGGTTTGACTCTCAAAAATAGCTAACAGTCAAGGTCGGTCAATCACGTCCTAGTATGATTTACCAGTTAGTCATTTAGTGGTTTTCAAATAGAGCACAAAGTTCCTACACGTATCTATCACATAACATGCATCACTTTAACGGTTTACGCCCATCTAAGTTTCCCATCCATTCCCCACTCAAAATCAAACATGCGATAATGCACATAACATATATAACATGTTAGATCATTCACAGATAGCATACTCGACATTTAGACACGCGAGTCACAACTTATGTCATTTCAGCATTTATATTCAAAACCGGCTGTTTTCGGACATTTTAATAAAAAGGTTAAATTATTCCAAAAATTCCCAAATTTTTACAGGATGTCTTAAACGTTCCACATTTTATTGTGTAAAAATATCGGGGTCCGGTTCATTACCAATATTTTATAAAAATTCATATTCCGGACTGAACTCAGATTTATGTATTTCTGACCACAGTCCACGGAACAATTTATTAAAAATTCATCGAGTGTCCGATTTACGAAATTCCAGTGGGGTAATTACAAATGCATCGGTTGTCATCTACTTTACAAATTTCATGGTCCGATTCATCACAAAACTCAGGTTATGACTGAAAGCATGACACCCATTTATTGCTGTCAAAATTCAGCTTATGCTGCTGTTACAAATTAACACTTTAAAAATAGTAAACGGAGTCCAAAAATTACGATTCCGGTTCCATTAGAACCGTATTTTATAATAACATATTTTAGATTCAAATATCGGTTTTTCGTTGGATTTACGACCTGTTTACAGCCTGATGAAGTCGGCTGGAAATCATTACTCAGCTTGCTGTTTTGTGGTTTAAATGTTACTAAAACGTATTAACAAGTGTCCGAACAACGGGTTTATCAAAAGTTTGACGATCAAACATCATATATGCATTAACTAACCTTAAACCAACAAGTTTTTATCTTTATGTATCAATCATAAGTAAACTTTTATATTTATCTATTTGTTCTTGACACTTTAGTGATTGTAAACATACTACACCCTTTGATCATAGAAACGAGATGAAACAAAATTAACAAGAGGGTAACAAAGGACTTACTACTAGCTTATAGCTAGGGATGAATCTAGTGCAAAGTTGGTAAGAAAAGGATGGTGAAAAGTCTTGAAACAAGCTCCTTTGAAACCCTTCAAGAGGCAACCTCCATAGATTCACCTTCAAAGCTTGGAATGCACTTGTTAATGGAAGAGATGGATGAATGAAGTGGTGGTGATGGGTTTCGGTCATAGGGGAACCGAATGAGAGAGAAAGGAGTAGTGAGATGGAGTGTGATTTTGAGTGAAGTGAAAGGTAAGGGTATGGACATTGCTTATAAGATCTTCCAATCTATAATTTTGGTTACTAGATCAAGCAACCATCCTTCCATATCTAAGTAAAATCTTAGAAGACATGTTGGTGAAATATGGTGGGGTCCACAAGGACAAAAATTCGGTTGGGGTGGGGCTTTATGTAACATTTTGTGACTAAAATGTAACCATAACTTAGATTTCAAGTGTTAGGATGATATGTGTTAGTTAGTAACTTTTTAGTGGGTGTTATGGCAAACGGGGACCATAACTAGCCAAAAATAATAGCACAATGTATTTGGCAAATATTTGGTGTCCCGGGTAATGTCCGGTTGTTCGGTCGGATACTGTTCCGTTAAATTGTTTAATTGTTCCATAAGGCGTCTTATATATATTTTTGTAACACAATTAATTCCTGGCACATAGGAAAATATTCAGGACCATTTAGTCAAGTTTTCTGCACAAGCCTAGTACGTTAACAAACACATATAAGTATGACACAATCACCAAGCACTTTAATTGTCATTAATAATTTGTACGGATCCATGGAATTATGAGGGTTGTCACATCAAATAAATAACTTAACTTAGATATTACATATTAGCGATTACGTCTTGCGTAGTAAGTACGAATGCTCGCGCGTTCTTCTTAGCTCCGTTTGTTGTTTTTGCCTTATTGTCGGATGCTTTAGTCAGTTTCGGCCAATATGGTTTGATGTGTCCTCTTTCTTCGCAATTGAAATAGATATTAGTTTTCCTTCTACATTCTTCCTCTATATGCCGGTCATCTTTATAACAACCCTCCTGAAATTTTTTCTGACACCCTAATATATATTTTAAAATATTCCCATATGTCTTAAAATACACCCCGTATGTGAAAACCGAGCCCAAAATATGAAATGTCATTAAAAATAATTAAAAAAACAAGAAAAACGAGGCTTAAGCGGGGCCCGTAAGCCACCTCTTAAGCTTACGCGGGCCGCGACAGCTATAGGATCAGATCGCACCCAGTATTGACACGTGTCAAATGCGTGTTGAACCTATACCATGATCCGGATCACCTACGCCTAGACCCCTCTACTACGCGGGCCGCGTAGACCTTACTCTAACTTTATGCGGGCCGCGTGAGACTTGAAAATCAGCCCTATAAATAGAGGGCATCGGGCCTTCAGTCAGTTCATTCAAAATCCTTTCTTTCTTACGAATTTCTGAAGTAATAGGCATAATCTCCGAGTATAATACCCCCTAATTAACGAAGTTCTACCCCATTGTAAGTATTATAACCCCGGTTACATATTAGATACGCTGCCCGATTGATCCAGGGTTCCGTAACGACTGTCGTGGTTCTACCCGACATAGTTGTTGGAATGCCGTCTCGGGGAGGGTATCGTTAATATAAATAAAGGTTTATTATACTAACATATGTATATTTGTATAAATTATAGATAAATCACCAGGAAACCCTAAAAGAAGTCTAAGACAACAATGTAAGTTTATCCTCTTTTTGTAAACCTTTTTGTGAACTGTTTTACAAAACCTTAAATGTTTTACAATGTAATTAAGCAGTGATTGAGTCTTTGTAGTTCTTCAATTACTGTCGGTATGTTGGGGTTTTGTATACAAAATGTGGAAAACGTTACCATTGGACAACGAGTTAGCCAATGGGTAATATGACCCACCAGTCAGGATTGACAATACTGAATGAGAATTTGTGTAGAAATAAACAATGTGATAGCTCCCAATACTGTGTTAATTGATAAAATTCTTCTTGATTAAACTGGGATTTGCTCACCAGTATTTCCCACTGACAAATGTTTTTAAAACGCGTTTCAGGTAACAAAATGTGACAGCCAAATTAGAAGAAAGCCAGCTTGAGAGCACTGACGGCTTGGAAAAATGTGGCTATAAAAGTTACCTAAAAGACGATGTTTTAAATTCAATAAAATAGGGTTTATCCCTATGTTGTAATAAGAAACTTGGGTTTTACCCATGTGGTTATTAATATAAAATATGGTGGTTTTACTCTGATAAACATTTCCTAACTATGGTCCTGATGAAATTCCGCTGCCAAATTAATGAACAAACTGATACCACCACAACTGATGTTCGCGGCCCCCGTTCCCAGGACAGATAAGGGGGCGGGGGTTGTGACAGAAGGTGGTATCAGAGCTAAGCCACTGATTCAGCCGCAGAAGTGTTCTGCTGACATCAATATATTATCCAAATTGTTAGGAAATAAATTATGAAAATATGTTCATATATGTATTTTATTGTTATGTGTTATTTGACTATTTGTTAGTTTACAGTATGAGTGATCAAGGACCCTCGAACGTACATCGTTAGTTGTCCGATTCACCTAGGAGTGAAGGTACTTCTTCCCAGCCTACCCTCTCTGGGTACTCCGCTGATCAGGAAGAAGGGATGTTTATCTTTAAGGCTCAGTCTGAAGAGCCATTCCCTCAGAAAAAGAGAGGATGGTTCAGTAAGGGAGCATTCGAGCGTAGGAAAAGAATGCGAAAGTTGCAACAACAAAGAGTCCTAGCAGCCGCTAAGCGAGAGTCAGATGCCCATACACAGGATATGCTTAATAGGAGCTTAGCCAATTTTCATATCCTAGCAACAACTGCTGCCGACCCAAATCTGGAACAACTAGTAGCCCCACAACCCTTACCTTTATTCCCCACTCAGCCGATGGAGATAGAAATGCATGATTTCAACCCTGAGGAGATACCTAGGATACCAACCCCTAATCCCTTAGATCCAAATTATGATCCATGGTTCGATGATCATAGGGATTATGTGCCACGCTACCACCTAAACAATGAAACCATGCCGAACTTAGCAGCATATCCAGGTCTGGACCCTCTAGATCTCTACTATGACAATGATGAATACATTAGGGAGATCTTAGAGAATCCGTACCCTTAGGACAATCCCATGCCCCAGTACCTAGACCCAGTACCAACACCTGCACCCCCAATGAGTGCAGAAAATGTGCATGAGCTCCGAACTTTCGGAGAAGAAATTTTAGAGAGTAGTGAGAGAATGAGGCAGGTAGGAGAGCGACTCGTCTGGAAATATGACGAGCGCAATATGGATTACTGGATGAATCCAGACTAGTGAAGGGGATGGTAGAGTTGGTAATAATAATAATAATAATATATAATATGTTTTTATGAAAAAAAAAATTTATAATAATAATATGTGTAATAATGATATATGTTGTAGTATAGACCACTTTGTGGTTAGCGATGCATAGTAGTATTGTAATTTTCAAATTTCAGTATTAGTTTGTAATAAATGTATAATAGATAAGAAAGAGTAAAGTCGCAATGCTCGACGTTTTTGATCAAAATGCGTGTCATGTGATTGATCATATTAAGATATTATCTTGTGATATTAATACGTGATAATTGTTTAAAATTCAGATGAACGACGAAGTGAATCAGGAAAATCTGAATAACGATAACCAGAGTAACAATAACCCGGGTAACGAAAATCCGAACAACAACAATGGAAACCAAGTGGATAACAGTGCCATCCAACACGTAGTGGCAAAAGGAATAATAGATGCAATGCCATTTATTATTCAAATGGTTAGGGAAGCTGATAATAAAAGTAAGCATAGCAGTAAACGACCAACTGAACCTGAACACAGCGTGAACAATGGACCTATACTTCAAGTGCCCATTCCCAAAAGAAGAAGAACCGTGTCTTACGGTTGTTCTTACAAAGAATTCTGGTCTTGTAAACCAATGGAATTCTCAGGCAGTGAAGGGGCCGTTGTAGTTCTACGCTGGATAGAAAAGACTGAGGCAGTCTTAAGAATAAGTAAATGTGTGGAAGAGGATAAGATAATGTTTGCTTCCAATCTGTTTAAGAATTCAGCACTTGAATGGTGGAATACTATCCTTCAGACTATGGGAAGTGATAGAACTTACAATATGGAATGGGAGGAGTTTAAAAACATTGTAGAAAGGAAATTCTGCACTCCTAATGAAAAAAGAACAGATAGCAAACAAGTTCTTAAACCTTAGAATGACTGGTGTGGATAGTAAGGGGTACACTAAGTTATTCTTTGAATATACTAGAATAGTGCCAACCCTTGCTTCACCTGAACCAGTATTAATCTCCCGTTACATCTAGGGATTAATTGGAGAGATAAGGCATGTAGTCAAGGCAGCTAGACCCCAAACTATAGAAGAAGCTGTAGAACTAGCCAATACCTTGACAGATGAATTAGTCCATACACGAGAAGAGGATCAGAGGAGGAACCTAACCCAGAAGCTTACACAAGAATTTCGTTCTGGAAATTCTAACCGTGGGAGAAATGTAGGTTCTACCTCTGCACCTTACTGTAAGTATTGTAAAAGGAAGCATTCCGGAAGATGCTCCATATACTGTAACTTCTGCAAAATATCAGGACACAAGGAGGAAGATTGCAGGAAAAAGATTAGCAATAGGATATGCTACAACTGTGGAGAACAAGGTCATATCAAGCCTAACTGTCCAAAGCTAGCTCCAGCTACGAACACCAAGAATACTAAAAATGCTAGAGCATTTGTTCTGACTGCAGAAGAAGCAAAGACGATCCCGGATATGATCACCGGTACATTTTTAGTTAATGATGTTTTTGCTAAAGTATTATTTGACTCTGGTGCAAACCAAAGTTTTATTAATACTTCATTTTGCAAAATTCTTAATCAATCATTAACTAAACTTTCACAAGAATGTCTAGTAGAGACAGCAACTGGAGAAACCATTAAGATTTCTGAGATCTTGTAGGGAGCAAGAATAGAAATTCTAAATCAGAAATTTATTGCAAACCTTTACCCCATGAATCTGGCAGGATTTGATGTTGTGTTAGGAATGGATTGGTTAATAGCCAATAAAGCCAGTATTTTATGTGATCAAAAGTCAATCCAAGTAAATTCACCAAGGGGTGAAAAGATCACAATTAAAGGAAATAAAACCCTTAAATTCACAAAGTTCATCTCTATGATGAAAACAGCAAGTTACATAAGAAAAGGATCATTAGTGTATTTGATTTCCATAATCACTAACACTAAAGAAAAAGAATTAAAGGGTATTCCAGTAGTATCCCAGTTTTCAGATATATTCCCAGAAGAGCTACCAGGACAACCTCCAGACAGAGAAGTTGAATTCAGAATCCACCTAATACCAGGGACAGCACCTTACCGTTTGTCACCCGCAGAAATGCAAGAACTAAAGAAAAAATTAGATGAATTATTAGAGAAAGGATTCATACAGCCAAGTTCAACACCCTGGGGAGCGCCGATTCTATTCGTTAAAAAGAAGGACGGATCAATGCGTATGTGCATTGACTACCGTGAATTGAACAAGGTCACAATTAAGAATCGGTATCCATTACCAAGAATTGATGATCTGTTTGATCAGTTGCAAGGAGCACGATTTTTCTCAAAAAATCGATTTAAGGTCAGGATATCATCAATTAAAGGAAGAGGACATTCCTAAGACCGCCTTCAGAACAAGGTATGGCCATTATGAATTTACTGTCATGCCATTTGGTTTAACCAATGCCCCAGCTGCATTCAAGGACATGATGAACCGAATATGTAAGCCATATTTGGATAAATTCATAATTGTCTTTATAGATGATATTCTTATTTACTCTAAGAGTAAAGAGGAACATGCAAAGCATTTGCACGCACTTTTAATTTTATTGAGAAAGGAAAAGCTTTATGCTAAATTTTCGAAGTATGAGTTTTGGTTAGAACAGGTACAATTTATTGGACATCTAGTTGATCATGAAGGAATTCATGTAGACCCCTCCAAAATCGAGGCGATAACCAATTGGAAAACCCCTGAGTCACCAACCGAGGTTAGAAGTTTCTTAGGATTAGCCGGTTATTATAAAAGATTTATTCAAGATTTTTCTAGAATAGCCATTCCCTTAACTAAGCTAACCTATAAATCCGTTAAATTTGAATGGGGAAAAAAACAAGAAGAAGCCTTTAGAATCCGTAAGCAAAGATTAACCCATGCACCCATATTAGCGTTACCAGAAGGAACTGAAGATTTTGTAATCTATTGTGACGCTTCTAAATTAGGTTATGGATGTATATTGATGCAACGTCAAAAAGGTTATAGCCTATGCATCCAGACAACTTAAGAACCATGAAGAGAATTATTCAACCCATGATCTAGAGTTAGGATCTAGAATTTTCGCCCCTTAAGATTTGGAGACATTACCTATATGGTAGTAAGTTTACTATTTTCACAGACCATAAGAGTTTAAGGTATATCTTCGGGCAAAAGGAGTTGAATATGAGATAAAGACGCTGGATGGAAATGCTTAGTGATTTTGATTGTGATATCCAGTATCATGCAGGAAAGGGAAATGTAGTTGCTGATGCTTTAAGCCGAAAGTATCATGAAAAGCCAGAAAGAGTACGTTCACTTAATTTAAATCTGCAAGTAGATTTAAATGAATAGATTAGAAAGGCACAAGAATCAGTAATCAAGGATGATACTGAGAAGTTAAAAGGAATGATTAAGGAATTAGAACAAGGAACAGATGGAATTTGGAGATTCCATAAGAAAAGGATGTGGATACCTAAATTAGGAAACCTACGTCACTGTATATTAGAAGAATCCCATAGGTCTAAGTATACGATGCATCCTAGAAGTGATAAGATGTATCGGGATTTAAGAAAGAATTTTTGGTGGATAGGAATGAAAAAGGATATAGTTGCATATGTTGCAAAGTGTCTAACCTGTTCACAAGTCAAAGCTGAACATCAGAAACCTTCAAGTTTATTGCAACAGCTAGAAATGCCAGTTTGGAAATGGGAATTAATAACAATGGATTTTGTTACTAAATTACCCAAAACCAGGAAAGGTAATGATACAATCTGGGTGATTGTAGACAGGCTAACCAAGTCAGCTCATTTCCTACCGATGAAGGAAACTTTCAGTATGGAACAATTAGCTAAATTATATGTAAATGAAGTAGTTTCTTTACATGGAATTCCTCTATCAATTGTTTCTGACAGAGATAGTCATTTCACCTCTCATTTTTGGATAAGTTTCCAAAAAGCAATGGGAACAAAGTTAAATCTAAGCACAGCCTATCATCCTCAAACGGACGGACAAAGCGAAAGGACAATTCAGACCATGGAAGACATGCTTAGAGCTTATGTAATTTATTTCGGAGGTAATTGGGACGATCACCTACCATTGATAGAATTTTCTTATAATAATAGTTATCACACAAGTATCAATGTTGCACCATTAGAAGCACTTTATGGACGAAAGTGCCGAACGCCAGTCTGTTGGGCAGAAATTGGAGAAAAGCAACTATCTGGACCTGAGATAGTACAAGAAACAACAGACAAAATCATTCAACTCAAGGAACGACTGAAAGAAGCATGTGATCGACAAAAGAGTTATGCTGATAACAGAGGAAAGCCGTTGGAATTTCAAGTAGGAGATAAAGTATTATTAAAAGTCTCTCCTTGGAAAGGAGTGGTAAGATTCATCAAGAGGGGAAAGCTAAGCCCCAGGTATGTTGGACCTTTTGAGATTATTAGAAAAATAGGACCTGTAGCTTATCAGCTACAACTGCCAGAGGAAATGGCAGGAATACATGACGTATTTCTTGTATCTAATCTCAAGAAGTGTTTAGCTGATGAATCACTAATAGTACCTCTTAAGGATATAGAGGTAAATGAACAGTTAAAATTTGTAGAAAGACCTCTATAAATCGAAGACAGGAATGTCACACCCCCAAAATACCACCTAGGGAATGTCCCTGTTAGGCGTGTGACGTACCAACAACAAGCCACTAATTACATTGAACGCGTACAAGTTTCAAAATAAAATCCTTAATTATTAATGAAAAATACCATCAACGAGTTTAAATGAAAACCAACATGTTCAGCGGAAGCAAATAATAAACCAATGTTAAACTGTTTCAAAAACCAATGTATGATATCAATAGTTCAATCACATAAATCCATCCAGTCGACCCATGACCACTCCAGCTACTCCAAACAGCAAGTTCCAATTCCAAAACTAAGGACTTGCGAGCATGCAACAAGTGTATCAGACAACGCTGATGAGTTCACAACTTTTCGAAAACGTTAGTTACCAAGTGTTTATTCCAGTTCATTAACAAATGCAAAAGTAATATTGATAATATCTCGATACTGATCAAGACGGCTCCTGATGTATGTTTTGCCCATTCCCCAGTGCTCCTATCAAAACACTTGGCATGACTAGGTTATTAGTTCACACCCGTCCTCTTCGGTATGGGGTGAGGGTGCCAAACCTAAGTAGCGCTACTAACCAATACCCCGTTACCTCCCCGGTAACAAAAGATGGGACTTAAGAGTGAGATTATTATCCAATATTCCAGTTTTACCCAAAAGACTTATCCCTCCCCGGGATACCCACTTACTGTCCTAACCACCGGGACGCATGCTCAAGAGTAGTGAACTCACCTTAGTTTTGCTCAGTAAGTTTTGTTACTTGTTTAACAGCTGATTAAATACGTCCTATCATGGTTTACCGGTAACAATCAATTTAGTATTCACGTCTAACCACGTATTTTGTCACAAGTTGCACTCATGAAATATATATATATATATATACATAATAGATAGTTGATTCACGTATATGCTCACATCACAAATTCATACTACACCCGACACATAGCAAATAACACCCAACTGTTCATCCCAAACGGTTCAGGCCCAGCCAACACTCGGCCCAATATTCAATCAGTTCCTACGCGGCCCATTAACTATCAACTAATGATTAATACTAACAATGCAGCCCAATAATTTGCTAATCTAAACTAACATGTGTTAAGCCCCAACCCTCTACCCAGCTTATATTCTGCTCCCCTTTGCTCGGCCCAACTGCCAAACGCCACCCCAAGCCCAACATAAATTGTATCAACAACGTGGCCCAATGCTCCCAAATATTCAACATACAGGTCCGATTTCATGTAAAGCCCAATGATTCGTTCATATAGTTTATGGGTTATTTGTGATACCATCATATGCATATTTATGGCCCAATTTAGTTATAGCTATTGTGTCATGTCACTAGAATGTATAATCAGTAATATAACAACAACAATACTTCCAAATTATCAAGTGATATAACATCAAGATTCACACCAATTATCATAACATAATCATCATCCAATTCATATATGAAGTCCGAACACAATTATATCAAGATCAACTACAAGATACCTTATTAGCAATATTAGATTACCATTAAATTTACTAATCCAAACTCTCGAGTCCATGCATATTATTATAATTCTAAAACTCACACATGTATTTACATATTGTCGAGTAACAATAGGCAACCAACTAATTCACAGGATCCTTATTCCATATGATTCACATAAAAGTTTAAGGTCTATAGGATTTTATATACACAAAAACACAACATCAACATACATTTATAATTTGTTAAATCAAAATCGTGCATTAACAGGATCATTAAATATAACATAATCAATAATTAATCAACATATCATAATACTTTTGCTAATCAAAATCACATAGAGATACCATCAAGTAAGGAATAACATAATTAAAGATTCACTAACCGCACACTTGATCTACTAGAATGATGTCACAAGGGAGGGGGGTATCTACTGCCGTGCGTAGGAGATGGAGGAGAGTAGGGTTTGTTTGAGATTTGTGGTTTTATCATCAATATAATACGTATACATAATTAATACATGATTTGGGGTGGTTCAACCTTTGGCAGATAATGGGCTCAAGCCCATTAACTTGGGCTGCCAAAACCAATGATAAGGCTGCCGACATCAAGTTTGGGTCGCTAGTCTCGTTTGGGTTTTCTTTGGGCTTCGAGAAGACGTGGCCTGAAGTACTCGCTGCCCATAACGCAATCAGTTATCACATACGTTTAAGGTTAACACAAAACGTTTAACGTGTCTAATTCAAACAAGGCACAAAGAAAGAAATAATGAGGATTTAAGATCGCTAAGTTAAACGACACTAACATTAAGAGTTCGGGTTGTCACATCATCCCCAACTTGAAAGAAATTTCGTCCCGAAATTTGACAAGTAAGCACAGAGAAGTGAAGTGATAAATCCAGATTGCTGTAGATTTTCTCCAGGTGCCACATTATCCCCAACTTGAAGAGGAATTTCGTCCCGAAATACACCAGTAGTACCCGAATTAGATTGATCATTAGGAAAAAGTTGAGGATATTTGAGCTTCATTTGATCCTCACGCTCCCACGTGAACTCCGGTCCATGTCTTGAGTTCCAACGAACTCTCACAATCAGAATACGACTATGTTTACGCACCTTGACATCCCGGTCCATGATCTCTATAGGCTCTTCGACAAACTGCAACTTGTCGTCAATCTTGAGCTCTTGAAATGGCACAATCAGTGTTTTATCAGACAAACACTTCTTCAATTGCAAAACATGGAAGACATCGTGAACATTACCCAACTCAGCAGGTAACTCAAGCTTGTAGGCCATCTTACCGATCCGATCCAGGATTTTAAATGGCCCAACATAACACGGATTAAGCTTGCCACGTTTCCCAAAGCGTACAACACCCTTCCACGGTGAAACTTTCAATATAACTCGATCACCTACCGCAAACTCCAACAGTTTCCTATGCTTGTCAGCGTAGCTTTTCTAACGATCATGCGCTGCTGCCATACGGTTTCTGATCTGAACAATATTTTCTGAAGTTTTAAGTACAAGCTCAGGACCTGTGATCTGGCTGTCACCCACCTCAGCCCAACAAAGAGGAGAACGGCACTTTCGCCCGTACAGTGCCTCGAATGGAGCTGCCTGAATACTAGTGTGGTAGTTGTTGTTGTAGGAGAACTCTATCAACGGGAAATGTTTCTCCCACCCTTTCCCAAAATCAATCACACATGCACGCAGCATGTCTTCAAGTGTCTGAATAGTACGCTCACTCTGACCATCCGTCTGTGGGTGATAAGCAGTACTCATATCGAGACACGAACTGAACGACTTATGCATCGATTGCCATAAATCAGAAATGAAACGTGGATCTCGATTTGAGATGATAGAAGTTGGCACCCCGTGCCTAGAAACCACTTCCTTAAGATAAACTGCTGCAAGCTGTGAGAACTTATCTGTTTCCTTGATTGCCAGGAAATGCGCTGACTTTGTGAGACGATCAACAATCACCCAAATAGTATCGTTTCCAGCCTGAGTTTTCGGTAACCCTGTGATGAAATCCATAGCAATCTGCTCCCATTTCCACGTGGGTATCGCTGGCTGCTGAAGTAGACCTGAGGGTTTCTAATATTCCACCTTGACTTTAGCACAAGTCAAACATTTACTTACGTATGTCGCGATGTGAGCCTTCATCTTTGGCCACCAATACATAACCCTGAGGTCCTGATACATTTTGTCTGAGCCCGGATGAATAGAATACCGAGACTTGTGAGCTTCATCCATCACAAGCTCTCGAAGATTACCATAAAGAGGAACCCATACCCGCTCCATAAAGTAATGAATGCCGTCAGATTTCTCCACAAGTCGCTTTTCCATGCCTCGCAAGTACTCGGCCTTGATGTTCTCTTCCTTCAATGCCTCGATCTGAGCGGAACGAATCTGAGCAGGTAAACCAGAGTGAATAGTAAGCTGTAGAGCGCGAACACGTTTAGGCTTCGTCTCCTTTCAGCTAAGGGCATCAGCTACAACGTTAGCTTTACCCGGGTGATACTTGATGGCGCAATCATAGTCGTTCAGTAGTTCTACCCAGCGACGCTGTCGCATATTCAACTCCTTCTGGTGGAAGATATGCTGAAGGCTTCTGTGATCGGTGTAGATGGTGCATTTGGTACCGTACAGATAGTGCCTCCAGATCTTCAACGCGAAAACCACAGCCCCCAATTCTAAATCATGAGTCGTGTAATTCCTTTCATGAACCTTCAACTATCGAGAAGCATAGGCTATCACATTGTTGCTTTGCATCAGCACGCAACCAAGACCCTGAATGGAAGCACCACAATAAACCACAAAATCCTCATTGCCTTCAGGTAGAGACAAGAAAGTTGGAAGGCATCCTCTTGTTTTGATCCCCAAGAATACACAACACCTTTCTGTGTTAACAAGGTAAGAGGTTGAGCGATCTTCGAGAAATCCTTGATGAACCTTCGATAGTACCCGGCAACACCAAGAAATTGTCGCACCTCCGAAGGATTCTTTGGTGCCGCCCAATTCTTGACAGCATCAACCTTTGCAGGATCTACCTGTATCCCCATTTCGTTAACAATATGCCCAAGAAAGTGTACTTCCCGAATCCAGAAATCACACTTGGAAAACTTCGCGTAAAGCAGCTCCTTCCTCAGGAGCTCTAAGATAAGACGTAAATGTCGCTCGTGGTCTTCCTTGCTTTTGGAGTAGATCAAGATGTCGTCGATGAAAACGATAACAAAGTCGTCGAGATACGGTTTGCACAGGCGGTTCATGAGATCCATGAAGACCGCTGGTGCGTTAGTCAACCCAAACGGCATAACCAAAAACTCATAGTGGCCATACCGTGTTCGAAAAGCCGTTCTGGGAACATCCTCCTCTCTGACTCGTACCTGATGATAGCCCGACCGTAAGTCGATGTTAGAATAAAAACTTGACCCTTGCAGCTGGTCAAACAGGTCGTCGATACGTTGTAAAGGATAACGGTTCTTAACCGTCACCTTGTTGAGCTCGTGATAATCTATACACATCCGAAAGGACCCATCCTTCTTCTTTACAAACAGTATTGGGGCTTCCCAAGGCGAAGAGCTGGGTCGGATAAAACCCTTATTCAACAGCTCTTGGAGTTGATTCGACAACTCCTGCAACTCTCCTGGCGCAAGACGGTAAGGAGCACGAGCAATCGGGGCTGCTCCTGGCATGAGGTCGATCTGAAATTTCACCTGACGATGTGGAGGTAAACCAGAGAGTTCTTCAGGAAATACATCAGGAAACTCACGAACAACTGGAAGGTCTTCGATCCTTCTCTCATCAGATTGCGAATCAGTAACAAGAGCTAAAATAGCAGGGTAGCCCTTCTGTAGACACTTCTGAGCTTGCATAGCTGAGATGATACCAATCATCACACCACTACGATGACCCTGAACCGACAAGGATTCCCCACAGGGGAGAGGGATACGCACGATTTTCTCTTTACAGAGAATCTCTGCTTGATGCTTAGACAACCAATCCATACCAACGACCACATCAAAACTTCCAAGAGTAACGGGGAGTAGGTCAATGTCGAACACTTGACCCATGAGATCAAGTTTACAGCCAAAAAGAACATGAGAAGCTTCTATTGATTTACCATCAGCTAATTCTACTACATGCTTATTTACAAGAGGTGTGGGAGTCAACCCTAACTAACGACTGAACCCCAAGGACACATAACTCCAATCGGCACCAGAGTCGAATAAAACAGAAGCAAATAAATCATTTATCGAAAACGTACCAGTCACTACGTTGCCATCATTCCTGGCTTCCCCAGCTCCAATAGTGAACACCCTCCCGTGCGCACCATTTCCCCCATTGCCCCCATTATTGTTGTTCCTGTTGTTATTGCTCCCATTGTTGTTAGCACCAGCATTCAGATTCATTTGAGGGCAATCTCGCTTGATGTGACCCTCAGCCCCACACTGAAAACAACCCTTACGGTTACCCTGATTCTGCTGAGGCTGCTGTATATCCTGCTGCTGTGGCTGCTGCTGTTGGTTCAGAAGTGAAACCCTACAATCCTTGGCCATATGCCCCACTTTGTTGCATCTGTGACATATTCGGGTACACGGCCCCTGATGGTGATAGTTGCACTTATTGCACTTTGGTAGTTTCCCCGCATAAGAACCCTGACCCGAGCTGTTGCCCTGACTTTGATTAACGGATGATGACTGACTGAAATTGCGATTGCTGCTATTGTCTGGCTGCTTCTATGACTGATTCGAGTTCGTCACCTTATCTACATCATTCCATTTCCGCTTGCTATCAGTAGCGGGCGTAGTAGTTGTGGTTGCAGCAGCAGTAGTGGAAGAAACACGCGGTGGTAGCGAGCCACACTCCACCTCCTGATCGGTGATCTTGTGAGCCAAACGGATAATCTGAGGTAGATTGTCGAGGTTCACTGCAGTAACATAGCCCTTAACCTGCGGGACTAATCCCTTGAGATACAGCTCGATTCTTCGGTGTGGAGGTCGTGACAAGTTTGGGCACAAAATTGCTAGCTCATGAGATCGCTTCGTGAATGCCTCGATCTCCGACCCCACCATCTTCAAATCTGTTGGACCCAGTTTGGCCTTAAAACAACTTCTTTTCATGTAATATGGCTAGTGATTTCAGTAGATGTGAAAAAGATGTGCGGAAATGGAAATCAGACTTTCAAGAAATAAGACCTACAGAATTATCAAGTTTATATCACTTTGAAACAAAAAGGTTTACAAGGTGATTGTAAGATTATTATCTAGTACAAACGAATCTTGAATTCTGTGGGTGAGAGGGCAATGGAGTTTTGATGTATGTATGAATGATAAGCTTCAAACTCACTTTGCTTCTCCTGGTTGAGCCTTCTATTTATAGAAGGTTGGGTGCATGAATAAACAATAGTTTATTCATGCAATAAGTCCTGCAAAAAGTGCCCAATTGACATATTCATTGAATCCAACGTTCAAGTTGTCTTTTTCATCATGATATCAATTAATGTCAACTTGATTCGGTAAGTCTGGCAGGACAGAGCCAATTTCAGACAAGTGGGGTATTTCATCAGAATTCTGATAAACCACTTCATCAGAAATTCTGATTAACAAATCATCAGAAAAATCCTGATGATCAGAATCGTCAGAATCATCAGATCCATCATAAGTGACCTTTTCTGATAATCCAATTCTGCTCTTGATCAACTTGTGATTCTTTAAAGTAGATGCTATGCATTCCAGTTGTCCCATCAGATCTTTTTTTTCTAGTTCGTGATCTTCAGGACTGTGATCTCTTCATAGATCCAGTTGATTATGATTTTCTTCAATACTTACAAATAAAGTTTCCTAACAGTTTCCCCCTAAGTATTGTAAGAAAATGAACTATCTCTATATCTAACATAAACAACTTTCTTTTGAAAGAGAAATTTAAAAACAACTAAGTTCAGAAACATAGAACATAGTCAAACCAACCATCAATCAGACATTAATAAAATATTGTTCAAAAACAGGAATTTTAATCTCATTAAATCATTAATTGATCTTCACTCCACCTATGTATTTGTCTCCAGGTTTCAGCCTTTTTCTTGTGTTCAATTGCCTTTTGAGTTTCTTTGTACATTTCTTTATACCATCCTCTTGCTTCCATCCAATTTTCAATGCACTCTTCAATTGTTTTTCTCAGCTTTTCATTGTTCTTTCCCTTCTTTTTGAGCTGCTCTTGTTTTTCATTCATGCGGTTCCTTATATATTTTAGTGTTTGATTTGAATACCTGCATGTATCACTGATTCTGAACAGAGCTTTCTCTTCATTAGCATATTTGAAGACTACACACATTTCTGGTTGATCAAAGATTGCTCCGATTCTTACTAGTTTAGAAGTGATTTCAGCTGGAATTGAAGTGTTCGGAGGAGGTATTAGCACTTTGTTGCTGTACTCAAAATTGATACATAGATCAAAGTCTGCCAGTGCAGCCCTTTTGTATAACTTTGCTCCTGCACTTTTGAGACTTTCAAGGGCTCTTCTGATTATAACTGAATTACCTTTCATTTCATCAATGATATTCTTCATTTTGACTATTCCCAATGGGTGAATATTATCAGCCAGATTTGCATCAGTAACCTTTTGTTCACTGTTATCTTTTCTGATTAGGGTATACTTGTTTTGTGCTTCAGTACCTAAGACACCTCCTCCAGTGCTCATAGTATCAATTCTTTCAATTGATACTATTGGATTAGTCATGTTCTTGTGTAGAATTACCCAACCTCCATTGTTTCTGTTTTCAACAATACCTTTACTCAATGGAGAGAGAGGTCTCTTTGGGTTGTCTTCTGGACCTTTCCAATAGTAATTCTTTAGATGTTCTTCAGGGTACATAATAGTGTGTAAATCACCTTTTACCACATCCATTTCTTTGATGTTCCCTTCTGAATCTTCTATCATTTCTTTTCTTGGCCTTTTTGAGGAAGTCACTTCATGTTCCATTCTTCTCTTTTCTTTTGTATCCATCATTATGCTTAACTCTATTTCTCCTGTGATGGTTGTAGAAGATGGCTGTACTAGAACATGGTATTTCTGTTGTACCCTTGATGTGTCTGGCTTTGGGACATTTGGTGGAGGACCCATGAGTAGCTTTTGTTTATCTGGAGGTGGACCCATGGGTTGCTTCTGTTTTTGAGCTGTTGAAGTTTCTGTTTGTTTGGTTTGACCTTGTTGAATGGTTTCTGGTTGTTGTTGAGGAGTTTCTGATCTTCTTGCTTGTCTTTCTTGTGGAATTTGGGCTTTCAGTTCATGAAGATCAACATTTGTTAGTCTGGCAACATTATACTGCAATCTCTTTACTAACAGATGAACATTAGTAAGAGCTTGAGTATTTGTTTCTTCTTGTTTCTTCATCTTCTGAAACTCCTGATTTTCTTGATTTCTTTGTGCAGCTAATTCCATCAACAGTTTCTCAAAAGCCTCAGCCATGCTGCTGTTGTTGGCTCTGAGGAACTATATTTCTTCAAGAAGCTTCCCTGAACTTGAGCTTTCTCCTGCAGTTGCAACCTCAACCATCTTTTTCTTGATATCATGCAGTTCCTTGAGAGCTTTCTTAATTTCTGATGAGCTTTCTTTGTTTTCTGATGACTTTTGCAATTTGTTGAGGGCTGCAGCATTGTCTTCTGTTTGCTTCTGCACAGCTTTGACGGTTTCTGAAAAAACCTTGATATCTGACTTTTGATTTCTGATTTCTTCTAGTATCAGATCAAGTTTTTCTTCTGTTGTTGTTTTCACAGTAGTAGTTGTGTCTTCAAGTTCTTTGTGAAGTTGTTTAGGGGACATAGATTGATGTCCTTGGGAGATAGGAGAAACAACTGATGTTTCCCTTCTAACACTAGCAGAAATCACATTTTCTGCTGTTCTGAGGTTAAGAGGATTTGAAGATTCCAAATTCCCTATATCCTCACCAGAAAATTGAAACATATTCAAGTTCTGGATTTCCTCATATCCTTGAACCTTTTCAGGTTCTCCATGAGTTGTTGAGAAACTCTTAGTTTTCTCATCCAGGTTTCCTTTATCAGCAGGCTGATCTCCACCTGTTGCCACCACATTTTCCTCCTCAGAATCTGATTCAGAAAATGGGTCTTTGGTTTTACTCACATCTTGTTTTGAAGAAATAGTATCTCTAAGTAAGATTTCATGTTCTCCTTGAATTGATTCATCAGAATCATTCTCAGAATCATAAAATATGTTTATTTTAGACTGTTGTGCACCTGTTTCTCCTATGTGTGAGTCTTCAGCATGATGTTCTTCAGCCACAGGACTCATATTTACATCTTCATCAGCTGAATGAGGATTAGATTCACCTTGCTGTTCCATTCTTGGTGTGCTTGACTCCTGTGCATCATGCTCCATAGGGGACACATGTTCAAAAACTCCTTTGTTCTCTGACTTTTTGTTCAACAATTTCAGGTATTCTGCTCTGTATGGTGATTCTTCTGGTATCAGAATCATCATTTTTTCTAACAGAATAGGTACATCATTATCTGACTTCCAAGACCCTACAGCAGTCCAAGGTCTCATAATTTCTGTCTTCCACATATTTTCTGATGCTGGAATTTCTATGTTTCTTTTCAAAAAAGCATCAGAAATTATGATTGATAGAAATCTTGGAAAGGGTAGATGTGATTCTATTCTTCCAACATTGGTCAGAATTGATCTTCTGATCAGAATAAATATTTATGCTCCAAAATCAATGTCCAATCCATTAATGAGACTGAACATGATTGTTAGAATGTTCATATTTATCTGATCTGTACCTCCAATCTTTGACGATAGACACTTGTTCAGAATTTCCATTAAAACTTGCCAGAAGGCAGGTAGCTTGTTTCTCTTGAATTCATTGATTCTTGAAATCTTTGTTCTGTAACCCATTACAGCATCAAGTTGTGAGAACATATCTTCTTTTTCTGGTGCTTCTTCAAAGTTCTGATGTAAGGGTAGTTCCAAACATTCCCTTATCTTTTCTGGTGAAATTTTAATAAAGATATTTCCCCATACATGTGCAGTTAGCTCAGTTTGACTTGAGATTTTGAGAGTTTTTACAACTTGTTGTACGAGTTCTTGCGGTACCTCTCTGGTCTTTGTAAGAGCTTGAGCTATCGGGCATCTGGTTAGAAATTCAATGAGAATTTGACACTTCATATCATACTCTTCGATGTTATCATTCATTGCTTCATTGTTGCTCTTTAATGGAAGAAATTCAGCTTCAGTGATGAAGGGAACTGAGTGTTCAATTGGTAGTATGTTGATGTTGATAGCAGCCATTGAGAATTTGGGTTGTGTTTTTTGTTTTCGGAAAAGGGTTTTAGGGTTTTGAATTTGAAGGTTGATGATGGAAGTCCTTGTTTTGAATGAGGTATTTATAGTGTCCACGGACATAGATTTTTGAGTTTTTATCGTAGGTTGTTTGTGATCAAGGTGTTTAATGACACCTTAATGATGTTTTAATCCTTTTAAGGAAACAACCATTTTTGAAAAACCTTTGGTTTATCTCTAATTTAATGTAAATCCTTTAAAGAATTTTAGAGATTCCAATGATTTTTCAGATAAATACTACTTTCCAACTTGCACCTTTTCTTCTTGTGGGACCCCTTTTGTTTCTAAAAGGTCCAATAGAAACCTTTTGTGTGTCTTCCTAGGTATTTCTCATGATGATATATGTATATATCAGAAAAATTTTGAACAAACCTTTTAAGAGTTGTATTTTCTGTATATATCATAAGAATTCATCTGATTCATTTTCAGTGGATAAATCATCAGATTTTTTTTTTTTTAGATGAGTGGGAATAAGTAGAGTTCTGAGATTTTACTTACATTGTAGTCTTGCAGTTCTGAACTCCACACCTTTGTTCTGATATACAGGAGGTATTTTTCATACAGCTTGTTCCAGTCCTCAGAAAAAAAAATTAGAAAGAAACTTATTCCTAAAATTTTAGATTTTCATAAGTTTATTTAAAGTTGGTTAAAAGTAATGTTTTTCTGATGATATGTTAACCTTCCTGGGTTTTAAAAAAATTTGATTTACTGATTTATTGTCAGAATTTTCACAGTTTTCTGGTGAATGATCAGATTCGTGTTGTTTAATGAGTTTTCTGAATAAATACCAGATTTTCTGAGTTCTACTAACTCCTGTCAGTTCTCATGTGTGATCCACCAGATTTTCTTTGTTTTTATCAGACATGTTGTGTTAGTTCCCCCTAGATCTAGTACCATTAAGAAATGAGAAAAAAATAAAACAAACCTGTTATACAAAAAAAACAAACAAAACATAAAAAAAAACAACTACTCCTCCTCCTCTAATACGTTGTACATGCACTTCACATATAACCAAAGACTGGTTATTCGACTGGTGTGATTCGTTGATGGCGTCAGGGTGGCTTCACTAATGTTTTCTTGAAGTACCAGCTCGGCCCTTGGATAGCAGCTTCTCACTCCTCCGAAGTCCAGCTGACTTGTGATCACCTTGGTTACAAATCGTGGGTAGATCAGAAAGGGTTGACGGTCGTGGATGTTTGCTTCTAGATCTCTTATGAGAAACTTGGCATAATTGTAAGGTTTCTCCTGTATTATAGCATGAACCACTTCCATCATCTTATGAGACAGCTCGTTGAAGTGTCCAATCTTCTTGGAGAAGCAGACACTTAGCTGTGTTACCAAAAACTGGAAAGGTGGTATAAAACCAGATTTGCTAACAGCCCTTGACGAGTTGAGTGTATGATAGCCCATTTCAGTCAAGGTTTGTTGCACATTTACCTTCTCCATAAATTTGATTTCATGATCATCACCCAGTTTGAGGGCATTTCTTATTGTTTCCTCTTTTAGGGTGATCTTTACCCCCATGACCTCACTTTCAATCCACACGGAAGTACCACTAAAAATGATTTGAGAGTTCCACCAGAACTCTTGGAGAAGTTCTAGATAAATGGTGACATGTGATGATACAGCAAAGCCCAAAGGACTTTGCATGATCATATTGTACACAAACCTGCAGTCCTCCCATGCAGGTCCTTCCAAGTTGGATCTTAATCTAAGATTATGAAGTCTGTGAAACGGAAGAGGGAATTGAGTGGCTTTCATCAATTTTGGGTGACCCATTTTTAGATAAGAAAAATTCTGTCTAAGGGCTTTTGAAGAGATGATTTTTGTGAAGAAAGTTCTTTTCATGTTGTTAATATTTATAGATGAAAGTGATATTAACAACCAACCTTTTTCTCTTCAATTAAGACGATATCTGTTGCAGTGAATGTAACAGTGAATGTGACAGTCTACTAAGCCCCATGTGTGAGTAAGCATTTAATGACTAGGCGGCTACTTTCATAGCTCCTAATGATTCTAGTGCCTACGTGTCACTTAAGTTCCTTATGAAAAAATGACGTTGCATGCATTTGTAGAAGAGAAATGAAATTCAATAAACTGAAAAAAAATTGAGACGGTTGTTTATCACAGCTGTATGGAACTTCATCAGTATGCATGTTACTTTTCCCCCTTTTTGTTTTTTTAATTAATAACAAAACAAAAAAAAATACAAAAAACAAAATATACACGAAAATAAGTAATTACAATATGTGGAATGTGCATGAAGATGGAAAAATTATTACAAACTATTATGATGTTTCAACATAGTTTTTGATTTTATATCAGAACTTCTGGTGTTTTTACCAGATATTCTGATATTTCTTCAGATTATCTGATAAATTATCATTTATTGATGATTCATCAGATTTTCTGATGTTCCATCAGATTGATGGATTGTTTCATCAGAAGCTAGTTGATTTGTTCTATGAATATCAGAATTTTGATGTTCAACAAGTTGGTTTTCAATTTGTGTCTTTGTGTTTTCTGAAAAATCTTCATCATTTAGATTAACCATGCCTAGTTTGCTGATCAAAAAATTGTGTCTCTTTTCATCAAGAGGCTTTGTAAAGATATTAGCAATTTGATTTTCAGTTGGAACAAAATACATTTCAATGTTACCTTTCTCCACATGATCTTTTATGAAGTGGTATCTGACATCTATGTGTTTGGTTCTTGAGTGATGAACTGGATTTTATGTTTTTGCAATAGCACTCTTTGAGTCACATAGAATTGGAATTCTTGTCAGAGTTACTCCATAATCTTTCAGTTGAGTTTGCATCCACAGCACTTGTGAACAGCAACTTGTTACTGCTACATATTCTGATTCTGCTGTTGATGTGGCAACACAGTTTTGTTTCTTGCTTGCCCAACATACCATTTTTTCTCCCCAAGAGTTGACAGGCACCAGATGTGCTTTTCCTATCAATTTTGCACCCTGCATAATCTGCATCTGTGTATGCAATTAATTCAAGGTTTGTATCCTTAGGATACCAGAGACCAATTTGTAATGTGCCTTTGAGATATTTAAAAATCCTTTTTACAGCTTTTAGATGGGATTCTTTGGGATCACATTGATATCTGGCCAGAAAGCATGTTGCAAACATGATATCTGGTCTGCTTGCAGTTAAATATAGCAGTGATCCCATCATCCCTCTATAGGTTTTAATATCAACATTTATTCCATTATTATCAGAATCTAACTTGTTCCGTGTTGCCATGGGAGTTTTTGAAACAGAGCAGTTTTCAAGTGAGTATTTTTGTAGAATTGTTTTCACATATTTTGATTGACTCAAAAATATTCCATCAATTCTTTGTTTTACTTGTAACCCTAAGAAAAAGGTTAACTCACCCATCATACTCATTTCAAAGTGGTTGGTCATCAATTTTTGAAATTTGACACAAAATTTTTCATTTGTTGATCCAAATATAATGTCATCAACATATATCTGGACCAGCAAAGTATGACCTTTGTGTGTTTTGAGAAAAAGAGTAGTGTCAATAGTTCCTTTGGTAAACCCAGATTTGAGTAAGAAGTTTGATAAAGTTTCATACCAGGCTCTAGGAGCTTGCTTCAACCCATACAAGGCTTTGTTTAAACTATAAACATGATTTTGAAATTTTGGATCAACAAAGCCTTCTGGTTGATGCACATAAACTTCTTCCTCAATTTTACCATTCAGAAAAGCTGATTTTACATCCATTTGATAAACTTTTAAATCCTTGGATGCAGCATAAGCAAGAAAAATTCTTACAGCTTCTAATCTAGCTACTGGTGCAAAAGTTTCGTCATAATCAATACCTTCTTGTTGACAGTAACCCTTGACCACTAACCTTGCTTTGTTCCTTGTGATTATGCCATTTTCATCAGATTTATTCCTGAATACCCATTTTGAACCAATGACAGATTTGTTTTTTGGCTTGGGTACCAGATCCCATACCTTGCTCCTTTCAAACTGATCAAGCTTGTCTTGCATAGCCTGAATCCAGTCTGGGTCACTTAGAGCTTCTTTGACAGATTTGGGTTCTATCTTGCTTAAGAACCCAGAAAATGCACACTCATGTGCAATGGCAGATCTTATTCTGACACCATCTGCAGGATTGCCTATGATGTCAGAATGAACATGTCCTTTGATCCATCTTAACTTGTTGTGAAAAGTTGTTGGTTCTGATGGATTTGAAGTTTCCCCCTGAACAGGTGCTTCAATTGTGTGTAAGATATCAGAATTCTGAGATTCTGATGTACCACACCTTTGTTCTGCAGAGTTAGTACATGATGGATCTTTTGATTTGTTTTTGAAAGAATTATCATGTTCTAGGAAATCTTCATCTAACATTTCAAAGAGATGTTCAAACTTTTCTTGTTTGTCAGAAAAATTTATTTCTTTCAAGTATTCATCAGAAACCTCTGTTTCTGGTGAGTCATCAAATGAAACATACAGACTTTCTCTGATTGTCCTTGTATTGAGAATAAAAATTCTATATGCTTTTGATGACAAAGAGTAACCAAGAAAAATACCTTTTTCTGCTTTTCTGTCAAATTTTTCAAGGCTTTCAAAATCATTAAAAACAAAACATCTACAACCAAATGTGTTAAAAAATTTTATACTTGGTATTCTTCCATTTATAATGTTGTAAGGTGTTTTGTTGTGCCTTTTGTTGATTATGGATCTGTTTTGTGTAAAACATGCATTTGCTATAGCTTTTGCCCAAAAGTGAGTGAGCAATTTAGCATAAGCAAACATGGTTCTGACAGCTTCTACCAAGGTCCTATTCCTTCTTTCAACCACCCCATTCTGTTGGGGTGTTCTAGGAGCAGAAAAATCATGAGAAATTCCTTTACTTACAAGAAAATTTTCAATTTTTGCATTTTTAAACTCTGTCCCATTGTCTGATATGATCCTTCTTACTGTTAGTTTTAACAGATTTTCAATTTTCTTAATAAAATTAATGATCAGATCAGGAGTTTCACTTTTCTTTCTAAAAAATTCTACCCATGTGTACCTGGAAAAGTCATGTACTATTACTAGTATGTATTTCTTTCCAGAAAAACTTTCTGTACTTATGGGTCCACACAAATCCATGTGTAAAAGTTCCAAATTTTGTGAAATAGAAGACTCAGAAATTGATTTATGTGAGCTTCTCTTGGATTTTCCCATCTCACATGCTTCACAAATTTTATCCTTCTTTGAGGATATCAAAGGTAATCCTTTTACCAGACCTTTGCTTGCTAGTTTGCTTAGGTTTTTGAAATTTAAGTGGGCAAGCCTTTTGTGCCATAACCAACTACTACCTTTGTTGAGTTTTGAAAATAAACATAGTTTTGGATGTTCACTTTCTTCTTTGAAGTCAAAATAGTAAATTGATTTTCTTATTCTTTTCCCACTTAAATAGATTTTATTATCATCTATACCTATTAACAAGCATTTTTTCTGGTAAAAAGGTTACCTGAAAACCTTTGTCACAGAATTGACCACAGCTTAGCAAGTTATACTTTAAGCCTTCAACAAAGGCTACTTTCTCTATGGTCAGACATCCATACCTTATGCATCCATATCCCATGATCCATCCTTTCACTCCATTTCCAAAATTTACCATTCTACCCAGCCTTGAAACAAAGTTGCTGAGTAAGCTCCTGTCCCCAGTCATATGCTTGGAGCTTCCTGAGTCGCAGTACCAGATCTGCTGCACATGATGGTCCTGAAATGAAATGATTAGAGAGCTTTTGGTACCCAGGCATGCTTGGGTACTATTTCTGATGGAATATTAATCACTTTATTTCTTCTTCTTCTTCTTCTTCTTGTTTTTACATCAGAAACTCTGTTATATGCTGAGCCATTAACAGATTTTACATTTTTCTTTTGAAGATGGTGTTGAACAAGCTTTAGTATGTCAACACACATACAAGAGTTATTAGAATTTTCTGATATTTCCTCTTGTGATGGAATGAGTGGATAATTTTGAAAAGATTAGTGAACTGCTTCTGGAGTTTTTACAGATATTTTACTGCATTCACTATTGTTTGTTTTGAAGTTTGGTTTTTCAAAAGAGTATTCAGAAAAGGTTGTTTTGCAAGATTCAGATTCTGATGTAAATTTATCAGACTTCTGATGAGTTGCTTTTACAAAGATAGTGGGTTTATTTCTATTTGATCTTGTAGAACTTGTATAACCTAAACCCTCTCCTTTGTTCTTTGGTGTGGACTCAATAAAATTTATAAACTCTTTGGCCTGTTGAAAACCTCTTACATTGATTTCTTTGTCATTGATTTTCTTGTAAAGATCTTTTCTTTCATTTTCGTAAAACTCAATTTTAGCTCTTTGATCTAAACTATCCTCTATAAGAAGTTGGTTTTCAAGAATGATTTTATTCAAAGTCCTTTGCAACTCATCAGATTTTCTAATATCTGATTGATGTTTTTCTTGCAGATTTAGAAAATCCGACATGAGCTTATTTAGTTTGTGTTCAAGATCAAGATTGTCTAAATTTACCGTTTGTTCTGAAGTTTCTGGTAGTCCTTCAGAAAGTGCCATGAGGCAAAAATTTGCCAATTCTTCTTCTTCATCATCAGATAACCATGTATCTGTTCCAGCAATTAAGCTTACTTGTTGCTGCTTCTTTGCTTCTTCAAGCTTTTTCTCATAATAGGCAACATCCTTCAGCTTTTTGGTCTTGCATTCTGATGCATAATGACCTCTCTGGTTGCACTTGTAACACACAACTTCAGCCTTCCCTTTATCCTTAGATCTAACCTCTTCTTTAGATCTTCCATCCATCCTTCCTTTGTCACTCCTCTGGTATCTCTGGCTACCTCCCCTCAACCTCTGCTCAAATGTTTTGGTGAGCAGTGCTATTGCTTCAGCAAAAGCTGAAAAGTCTGATGATGCATCAGAAGTTTCAAGATTTTGGCTGTTTGATGGTTGTGGATCATTTATTGTTGATCTTTGTGAGTTTGAGATAAGAGCTAAAGATCCCCCTCTTTGAATAGTTTCTTCAAATATTTCTTCCTCTCTGGGGATCAAGATGCTGTATAAGTCATGAAGACTCATGTTTCCTAGTTCTAAGGTTGATGATAAAGTCATGGTTAGACTTCTCCATTCTCTAGGAAGGGCATCAAGAAATTTTATGTTTCTTTCATCGTTTGATTTTGTTATACCAAATTTCTTTAGCTCGTTTAAAAGTTTTGTAAATCTTTGATATGTATCATTTAACCTTTCATTTGGCAAACTTTTAAACCTTTCATAAGATGAAACATTGTTTGTTCTCTTGTTTCTTCTCATCCTTTCTCCTCCTTCACAAAGGTTTTCCAACTGATCCCATATTTCCTTAGCTGATGCACATGCATCAACTTGTGAAAATTTGTCATTGGGGATGGCCATTATTAAAAGTGACTTTGCCCTTTCATCCCCAGCCACCAGGTCCTTGTCTTCCGCACTCCAGTTTATTTCACTTTTGGGAGCGCGGGAGGCAGGGATAGCTGGTGATTGGTCAGTTGCTAGAATAGCAGGTATATCATTCATTGGTGTATGTGGACCCCTTTCAATGGATTGAAACAGAGCTCGGTCATGACCATTAAGGAAATTGACCATCCTGATTTTCCATTGGGGGTATTTCTCTCTGACCAGAGTTGGAGGTTTGGACATAGAACCAATGTTAAAAGTATTATTCCAGGATTGAAAGCTGGCCATATTTAGAGAAAAGAAGATGAGCGATTGATCGTTTGAAAATAGTTTATTCAATCGGCTCTGATACCAATTGTTGGACCCAGTTTGGCCTTAAAACAACTTCTGTTCACGTAATATGGCAAGTGATTTCAGTAGATGTGAAAAAGATGTGTGGAAGTAGAAATCAGACTTTCAAGAAACAAGACCTACAGAATTATCAAGTTTATATCACTTTGAAACAAAAAGGTTTACAAGGTGATTGTAAGATTATTATCTAGTACAAACGAATCTTGAATTCTGTGGGTGAGAGGGCAATGGAGTTTTGATGTATGTAGGAATGATAAGCTTCAAACTCACTTTGCTTCTCCTGGTTGAGCCTTCTATTTATAGAAGGCTGGGTGCATGAATAAACAATAGTTTATTCATGCAATAAGTCCTGCAAAAAGTGCCCAATTGATATATTCATTGAATCCAACGTTCAAGTTGTCTTTTTCATCATGATATCAATTAATGTCAACTTGCTTCGGTAAGTGTCGCAGGACAGAGCCAATTTAAGACAAGTGGGGTATTTCATCAAAATTCTGATAAACCACTTCATCAGAAATTCTGATGAACAAATCATCAGAAAAATCCTGATGATCAGAATCGTCAGAAACTGATGATATTATCAGATCCATCAGAAGTGACCTTTTTTGATAATCCAATTCTGCTCTTGATCAACTTGTGATTCTTTGAAGTAGATGCTATGCATTCCAGTTGTCCCATCTGATCTTCTTTTTCTAGTTCGTGATCTTCAGGACTGTGATCTCTTCATAGATCCAGTTGATTGTGATTTTCTTCAATACTTACAAATAAAGTTTCCTAACAAAATCATAATACACATTCTCCAGTTTCTGCACCTTATCACGAGGACAGTACTCTTCATGCATCAGTTCCTTAAAATCATCCCAAGTAGTGGCATTCGCCACTTCTATGCCCAGCATCTGGACTTGGGCATTCCACCAAGTCAAGGCACCATCCTCGAGCGTGCCTGAAGCATACTTCACCCGGTCCCCCACGGGACAGTTACACATAGCAAACACAGATTCGGCCTTCTCAAACCAACGCAAGAGTCCCACAGCTCCTTCAATCCCACTGAAGGTCTGTGGCTTACAATCCATGAAGGTCTTAAACGTGCAGGCAGGTGGATTGTTTTGATTCGCAGGTTGACCTAAAACGAAAGAACGTACAACACACAAGTAAGATTCGAGAATACGACACAAGGATAGAAAGTAATTAGCACATATCGTACCAGCCTGGTAAGCCGCTAGGGCTTCAGCCACACGAGTGTTGATCAAGTTGGTTAATTCGGCCTGAGTCATAGCAATGTGGCCGCGTCCATGGCCTCGTCCGCTCATGTTTCTATACAAGAAGAGGAAAGATTCAAAATGAAAGTTCGAGCAGGAGTCAAGCATTACTATGACCTCCATAGACTACTGAGTTCTATCATGACATCAATTAATAGAGCGATACCCCTCTCACACTCGTTAAGCCTCACTGGGACTCACATGCACCCCACATTATTATTATATGTGCACCCATAATAATAATCCAGTTTGCATATTCATCTCAATTCCTCCCAACTTGTGTCAAAAGGTTCCTCAAATTCAAGTAGTCGGACAAAAGACACCACAGTTCAGATCATGTAAGTTCAAGAAACGTCACGCTATCAAATACAGAACATGGGTTGGTAACATATAAGTTCATACTGCAGTGCCAAGTGTGCATTCACGTGTGATGTTATTCATAGGCAAACACTAGATATACTATGCAATAGTAAACGAGAAACGAACCTTGCAGTCTGGAGCTGAGTGTCATGGTCGATTTCGGATCTGTTCGGTTATAGTCTGGTTTTATAAAAACATTTTAAAACCAAGTTTACTATAACCAGTGGCTCTGATACCAAACTGTCACACCCCCAAAATACCACCTAGGGAATGTCCTTGTTAGGCGTGTGACGTACCAACAACGAGCCACTAATTACATTGAACGTGTACAAGTTTCAAAATAAAATCCTTAATTATTAATGAAAAATACCATCAACGAGTTTAAATGAAAACCAACATGTTCAGCGGAAGCAAATAGTAAACCAATGTTAAACTATTTCAAAAACCAATGTATGATATCAATAGTTCAATCACATAAATCCCTCCAGTCGACCCATGACCACTCCAGCTACTCCAACCAGCAAGTTCCAATTCCAAAACATCTAAGGACCTGCGAGCATGCAACAAGTGTATCAGACAGTGCTGGTGAGTTCACAGCTTTTCGAAAACGTTAGTCACCAAGTGTTTATTCCAGTTCATTAACAAATGCAAAAGTAATATTGATAATATCTCGATACTGAACAAGACGGCTCCTGATGTATGTTTTGCCCGTTCCCCAGTGCTCCTATCAAAACACTGGGCATGACTGGTTCATTAGTTCACACTCGTCCTCTCCGGTACGGGGTGAGGGTGCCAAACCTAAGTAGCGCTACTAACCAATACCCCGTTACCTCCCCGGTAACAAAAGATGGGACTTAAGAGTGATAAAGTGAGATTATTATCCAATATTCCAGTTTTACCCAAAAGACATATCCCTCCCCGGGATACCCACTTACTGTCCCAACCACCGGGACGCATGCTCAAGAGTAGTGAACTCACCTTAGTTTTGCTCGGTAAGTTTTGTTACTTGTTTAACAGCTGATTAAATACGTCCTATCATGGTTTACCAGTAACAATCAATTTAGTATTCACGTCTAACCACGTATTTTGTCACAAGTTGCACTCATGAAATATATATATATATACATAATAGATAGTTGATTCACGTATATGCTCACATCACAAATTCATACTACACCCGCACATAGCAAATAACACCCAACTGTTCATCCCAAACGGTTCAGGCCCAGCCAGCACTCGGCCCAATATTCAATCAGTTCCTACGCGGCCCATTAACTATCAACTTATGATTAATACTAACAGTGCAGCCCAATAATTTGCTAATCTAAACTAACATGTGTTAAGCCCCAACCCTCTACCCAGCTTATATTCTGCTCCCCTTTGCTCGGCCCAACTGCCAAACGCCACCCAAGCCCAACATAAATTGTATCAACAACGTGGCCCAATGCTCCCAAATATTCAACATACAGGTCCGATTTCATGTAAAGCCCAATGATTCATTCATATAGTTTATGGGTTATTTGTGATACCATCATATGCATATTTATGGCCCAATTTAGTTATAGCTATTGTGTCATGTCACTAGATTGTATAATCAGTAATATAACAACAACAATACTTCCAAATTATCAAGTGATATAACTTCAAGATTCACACCAATTATCATAGCATAATCATCATCCAATTCATATATGAAGTCCGAACACAATTATATCAGGATCAACTACAAGATACCTTATTAACAATATTAGATTACCATTAAATTTACTAATCCAAACTCTCGAGTCCATGCATATTATTATAATTCTAAAACTCACACATGTATTTACATATTGTCGAGTAACAATAGGCAACCAACTAATTCACAGGATCCTTATTCCATATGATTCACATAAAAGATTAAGGTCTATAGGATTTTATATACACAAAAACACAACATCAACATACATTTATAATTTGTTAAATCAAGATCGTACATTAACAGGATCATTAAATATAACATAATCAATAATTAATCAACATATCATAATACTTTTGCTAATCAAAATCACACAGAGAAACCATCAAGTAGGGAATAACATAATTAAAGATTCACTAACCGCACACTTGATCTACTAGAATGATGTCTCGAGAGAGGGGGTATCTACTGCCGTGCGTAGGAGATGGAGGAGAGTAGGGTTTTTTGAGATTTGTGGTTTTATCATCAACATAATACGTATACATAATTAATACATGATTTGGGGTGGTTCAACCTTTGGCCGAAAATGGGCTCAAGCCCATTAACTTGGGCTGCCAAAACCAATGATAAGGCTGCCGACAAGTTTGGGTCGCTAGTCTCATTTGGGTTTTCTTTGGGCTTCGAGAAGACGTGGCCTGAACTACTCGCGGCCCATAACGCAATCAGTTATCACATACCTTTAAGGTTAACACAAAACGTTTAGCGTGTCTAATTCAAACAAGGCACAAAGAAAGAAATAATGAGGATTTAGGATCGCTAAGTTAAACAACACTAACCTTAAGAGTTCGGGTTGTCACAAGGAAAGTCAAAAATCTCAAGCACAAGAGATTAGTTCTGGTCAAAGTGAAGTGGGACTCAAAAAGAGGACCAGAATACACATGGGAGCTTGAATTAGAAATGCAAAGGAAATATCCACACTTGTTCCAGTAGATCTCGAGGACGAGCTCTAAAACAAGGTGGGGAGGATATAACAACCCTCCTAATATATATTTTAAAATATTCCCATATGTCTTAAAATACACCCCGTATGTGAAAACCGAGCCCAAAATATGAAATGTCATTAAAAATAATTAAAAAAACAAGAAAAATGAGGCTTACGCGGGACGCGTAAGCCACCTCTTGAGCTTACGCGGGCCGTGACAGCTATAGGATCTGATCGCACCCGGTATTGACACATGTCAAACGCGTGTTGAACCTATACCGTGACCCGAATCACCTACGCCTAGACCCTCCTACTACGCTGGCCGCGTAGACCTTACTCTAACCTTACGCGGGCCGCGACAGACTTGAAAATCAGCCCTATAAATAGAGGGCATCGGGCCTTCAGTCAGCTCGTTCAAAATCTTTTCTTTCTTACGAATTTCTGAAGTAATAGGCATAATCTCCGAGTATAATACCCCCTAATTAACAAAGTTCTGCCCCATTATAAGTATTATAACCCCGGTTACATATTAGATACGCTGCCCGATTGATCCAGGGTTCTGTAACGACTGTCGTGGTTCTGCCCGACGTAGTTGTTGGAATGCCAACTCGGGGAGGGTATCGTTAATATAAATAAAGGGTTATTATACTAATATATGTACATTTGTATAAATTATAGATAAATCACCAGGAAACCCTAAAAGAAGTCTAAGACAGCAATGTGAGTTTATCCTCTTTTTGTAAACCTTTTTGTGAACTGTTTTACAAAACCTTAAATGTTTTACAATGTATTTAAGCAGTGATTGAATCTTTGCAGTTCTTCAATTACTGCTGGTATGTTGGGGTTTTGTATACAAAATGTGGAACACGTTACCATTGGATAACGAGTTAGCCAATGGGTAATATGCCCACCAGTCAGGATTGACAATACTGAATAAGTAATTGTGTAGAAATAAACAATGTGATAGCTCTCAATACTGTGTTAATTGATAAAATTCTTCTTGATTAAACTGGGATTCACTCACCAGTATTTCCCACTGACAAATGTTTTTAAAACGCGTTTCAGGTAACAAAATGTGACAGCCCAATTAAAAGAAAGCCAGCTTGAGAGCACTGACGGCTTGGAAAATGTGGCTATAAAAGTTACCTAAAAGACGATGTTTTAAATTCAATAAAATAGGGTTTATCCCTATGTTGTAATAAGAAACTTGGGTTTTACCCATGTGGTTATTAATATAAAATATGGTGGTTTTACTCTGATAAACATTTCCTAACTACGGTCCTGATGAAATTCCGCTGCCAAATTAATGAACAAACTGATACCACCACAACTGATGTTCGCGGCCGCCCGTTCTCGGGACAGATAAGGGGGCGGGGGTTGCGACAATCTTGCAGAAGTTACAGTAGGGTGTTTTCCTAAAATGACATCTTCCTGAATGCTTTTTATTACAGTTTCTACAGGTAGGTTGCTTCAATGACGGTTCAGTTCCTTTCTTCTTGATGTCTTGAGAAATTTTATGGGCTAACTCTTTCTTCTTGATTTCTTCTCTTGTGCGGATTAGTCCATCTGTCAGGATGTTAGCCAGTTCAACTGCTTCTTCAATATTCTGTGGTCTAGCAGCCTTGACCATGTCTCGGATTTCACTAACTAATCCCCAGATATAACGAGAAATTAGCACGGGTTCTGGTGAAGCCAGAGTTGGTACCATTCTTACGTATTCGAAGAAAGTTGTCGTATACTCCCGACAATTCACATATATCATTTTATGATTTAGGAACTCGTTAGCCATTCATTCCTTTTCATAAGGGGGACAAAATTTCCTTTCTGCCATTTCCTTGAATTTTTCCCAGTTCATGGCATAAGCCATGTCACTTCCTTTTGCCTGAAGAATTGTATTCCACCATTCTAAGGCTTTTTCTTTAAAGAGGTTGGAAGCATACATCACATTATCTTCTTCGGCACATTTGCTGATTTTAAGAACAGCTTCCGTCTTTTCCAACCATCGCAGAGCAGTCGTGGCTACTTCACTGCCGGCGAACTTAGTTGGTTTACAAGCTAGAAATTCTTTGTAGGTACATCCGAGAGTCATCGCTTTCATTTTCTTGGGAAGTGGGGTTTTGATAATATCATCATTTTCTCCATTGACACTATGGCTAAAATTGTCGTTACGAGTATGCTTGCTACTCACAGCTTTGGTGTCTTCTATAGGATTTTTAAAAGCTTTAATTATTAAAGGTATAGCATTAGCTATTCCTTGGGCTATTAGATTTTCTATAGCATTTTTATCCCAAGGATTTTCATTACTAGCATGAACTTCTAGATTATGTGATACTTAATTCGACATCTGAATTGCAAACATTTTCAATTATTAATATCTAAGAATAACTAAAACAAAACAATACTTTCAAGAATCATATGTGCATATATACATATATTTAAATCTACAAAAATAACACATATCTTACTTTGTATTAATTTCCTAACTTTATTGTTTAAGTTTAGGTATTTAAAAGAACACCTAAATAGCTTAAACCAGTGGCTCTGATACCACCTTCTGTCACAACCCCCGACCCCACCCTGGGAGTGGGAGTCGTGAACCAGTCAGATAGTATCGGTGTTTATTAAATACGCAGCGAAAAAAATTTCATCAGGATCGTAGTTAGGAAATAATTTCAGAGTTTGTAAAACACCAAACTTTTAATATTAAACAAATGGGCTAAAACCCATATTCAATTCAAATGTTTTCATAGGGATAAACCCAATTAAATAAAACATAAATTTCTTCTTTTATTCAGGTATTTATAGCCACTTTATTTAAGCCTTCAGTGCTCTATAGCTGGCTTCTATTATCTTTATAGCAAGTTACGTGAAACGTGTTTTGAAAACATTTTATCAGTAACCAAGTTTTGTAAAACACCAAACTTTGTTAAATAGTAACCAAGTTTCATGAGTGTTCTAATTAGGTCACTCATAATTTTTTTTGTACCAATTAGGTCACTAAAGTTCATTTCGATGTTTCAATTCTAGATATTTTACTTAAATAGAAGGTTATCCATCCTATATGGCATTTATTTAAGGTTTTTTTTTTATAAATATGTTAACATGACTTATAAAGGCCTAGATGGATTAAAAAATTACAAAATAATTTTTAAAAAATTGTAAAAAGAGTTTAAAAATTAAGAAAAAAATATATATTTATTGAGGTATTATTATTATTTTTATTTATTAATAATAATATTAATATATGCTGACATGGTTAAAAAATAATTATTTATTAATTAATTAAATAATAATAATAATAATACAACCAAATGTTCATATCAAAACCCTCATCCTATTAATCATCCCTGCAACTTTGCGTCATCCAAAATTCCAAATTTCCTACATATACAATTACCAAATGGGGGAATAGTGCCAGGCAACTGCCAGGCACTCCCCTATTGGACCAACCAGTTTATGGTTTTATATCCATTTTAAAATTACGTTTTATTACCGTTTTGCCCCCCAGCTCAAAATAAAATTACCTTTTTTTCCCATCTCAAAATTACGATTTCACCCTCAATTCAAAATTACGATTTTGCCTGGCACTCTTGCATTGGACCAACCAGTTTATTATTTTATATCCATTTTAAAATTACGTTTTTGCCCCTCTTTAAAATTATGGTTTTGCCCCCAGCTAAAAATAAAATTACGCGTTTGTCCCCAGCTCAAAATTACGATTTTCCCCTCGATTCAAAATAAAATTATGGTTTTGCCCTCAGCTCAGAATTACCTTTTCGCCCCCAGTTCAAAATAAAAATTTGTTTTTTTCCCCCAGCTAAAAATTACGATTTTCCCCTCTATTCAAAAATTTGATTTTTCCCCGTTTAAAAAATTATGATTTCGCCCTCTGTTCAAATTTACGTTTTTTCCCCGGTTAAAAATAAATTTATGCTTTTGCCCCCAACGCAAAATTACGATTATGACCTCGGTTCAAAATAAAATTATGGTTTTGCCTCCAGCTTAAATTTACGATTGTGCCCTTAGTTCAAATTTATATTACGCTATTACCCCAAGTTCAAAATTACGAATTTGCCCCTGTGAAAATTTACAATTTTGCCCTTGTGAAAATTTACAGTACTGCCATCACTTTAGCTTTTAGCAAATTACGATTTTACCCCAGTCAAAAAATACAACTTTCCCTCAGTTAAAAATTACAATATTGCCATTGTTTTAGTTTTTTTTTTATCAAAACTATAAAAGTGTTTTGTTTTAATTTGTTGGGTCGATTTAATTGTTTTTCATGTCAATAAGCTACCTAACACTCGCTCATTATTCGGCCATCGCCTCGCAACGCGGGCGGGGCATCTAGTTGATAATAAACCATATATTAATACTTTGGCTACCTACTTTTGAGAATCCCCTTTTCTTATTTCTAAAACTTGCAGACTAATTGCTTCATCAATATCAATGCAATGCCCAAAAATGGTAAGTTAATGATGTAGGGTATTTATCTAATATGGAACATCAATCGACGATTGTAGGTGTTGTTTTGATTTGATTATTTGATCTCTTTTGTTAATTAATTGTTTTAGCATGTTTATGAAAATTAAATAATTAGCATATATGATTGTTTACCTGCTATTCAGGTCATTTATATAGGATTAGCACATAAAATAAACTTCAATGACTTAAATAGAACAATTTTTTTTATGAGTGACCTAATTAGAACACACTTAAAACTTGATTACCATTCTGTGAGATATTCCCTAATAAATACTGGCGAGTTCATTCCATTTTTATATATATATTGTTATACTTTACAGCATTAAGGGTTTTTATATTTTTGTATTTACCCAACTCAATTAGTATTTGTCACATGGTGGCAGTTCTGATGTGACAGTGGTCATATTACTCATTGGCTCACTTTCGTCCAATAGTGAATTTATCAAGTAATTATATCTTACTATTATTCAAAATATCTGTCACTAGACAATTCCCGTGACGGTGGTCAAATCACTGTTGATCATTCTTTCAACTAGTGACTGGGGCCGTATTAATGTTGATCATTCTCTCAACTAGTGACTTTGGTCATATTTTTGGTCATATCACTGTTGATCATTCTCTCAACTTGCGATTCTGGTTGTATCACTGTTAATCATTCTCAACTAGTGACTCTGAACTTAGTAGTGTCACATGACATTACTTTGTCAAATATATTTTCTATGGCATAAAACCAATTAGCTTAGAAAATGAAATATATCATTTTCTGTTAAATTAATAGCTATAACTTTATCAAATATAATACTTTAATTAAATAATTGTGATATTATTATTTAATTTATTAATGTGACTAAGATTTAAAATATATTCTTAGTATATTAAAGTTAAAGAATATATATATATATAACGTTCTATATATCTTTTAAGATATACCTTTTACAAATTATTTTACAAATCATATATATTGTAATGAGTACTCATAATATGTGCTTGCGATATATTTTATATTTGCACACTTTTCATTCTTAAACAATTACACATAATTGTGTTAAATACAAATGTTTGCACTAAGTTAGATCACTAATTATTTTACACTACATAAAAACTAATATTATATTTCAATATAAAAATTAATATTACATATCACATAGAGATCACGTAACTAGATATGACAACTAGTAACTAGGTATATATAATAAAGTTACCCATATGTCAAATATAATATTATTTTTTTATGAAATCTCTAATAATATGCATTAGATATACATCTTGTTAAATTTTATTAATATTAAATATAATATTTGAACCATAATATACTATATAAAATATTAAATATAATATTTAAACCATATTTAAACATTAAATATAACACTATTTTTTTTAATAACAAAGCCATAAATAAAGGTTTAAATATATTATTACTAATATATGCCATTGAATGTTCATGCCTCCATTAAACCATATTAAACCATATTTGTGCTACTATTGGCTAATTCTTTGGCCAATAGTAACCGGTGTCAAGTAATGTATAAAACCCCACATACTGACGGCTATTGCAGAATACAAAAACTTAATCATTGTAAGTATAATTGATAAACATTTAGAGTTTTGGAAATCATTTTTAAATATAACTGTATCACAAAAAGGTGATAAAAAGAAGAATAACTCACTTGGTAACTTTAGGGTTTAGCTAAAAGACTTCTGGTATAATCTTGGGTATAACTCCTGAGCTATTTAATAAAATATATAATGCACTCGTGTTAAGTATAATAACCCAAATTCAATTTTATCAATACGACCCGAGACAGAACCCCAACGGAATTAGTCAGGCAGAGCATTGACATGCATTACGGGGCCCTAGATCAATCGGACAGGGTATCGACTTAGTGATCAGAGGTTAAAACACTTAAAACGGGGTAGGGCTTTGTAGGATTTATAGGGTGAGCTACTAAAGAAAATTATAGCTATATATATGAAGCAGAGAATGAGGAAAGAGAAAAGAGAAGCTTAGCAATTATGAATGTTTAAACAAGTACTGGTTTTTTTTTTTTTGAAAGGTAAATTTTATTAAAACACCGTCCTGGCCAAAAGACACAGAACCGAAAACAACAACTACAACATATACAACGGATAATTACACCACTCTCTCCAAACTAAGTTGCTAAACTTAGACCAACTTTTAAGCCAAAAAATCCTAGAGACTTCACCTCCCTGAAGATATCCTCCCTATTGGCATTCCCATCCGAGAAAATTTTAGCGTTCTTGGCTTTACAAATGCACCAACAGACCCCAATGACCAGCCCATTGATAATATCTTTGGCCTTCTTATCCACAGCAACACTTTTATGCAAATCCAAAAGATCACTGAAAGAAAAGGCAAAGAAAGGGGGAAGCTTAGCCCAAGAGCTCAACCGATTCCATATATTCTCCGATAACTCGCACCCTGTGAATAAATGATCCACTGATTCCATAACTTCACTGCAAAGAACACACACTTCGGACTCCAACCAAATGTTCCTCTCCAAATGAAAATATTGCATTTTGAAGGGACCCATTTACATCTCCTGAAAGGACAAAAAGCTTCCGTGTGACACCTGTGTCACTTCAACCATCAAACAAATACCAAACCAATGAAATATTATATTTCATACTTGGGATTTGTATAAATATGTGTATCAATTGCACATATCAATTCTTGTTCGATTTCGGGCTCTAAATCGCTTTCTGGAAGGTTATACGCGCCCTGATGCGTAAATATAACCAGTTTAATGCAACAAACACTCCGGAACAGAGACATAGGCTTAACATACCTTAAATAACCTTTACATAACTTAGAAATAAGTTTTGGAAGGTTTGGTATGCCGAAATCAAGTTTATTCGCATACAGGGACTAAATTCGACAAACTGCGAAAGTATGTCGATTCGTACTGTAACGGACATTCCGGAACTTGACCATAAGTTAAACATACCCTAAATATCCTTTACATAGCTTAGAAATAGGCTTTGAGGGGTTCGGTGTGCTTAAATAAACTTTTTGGTCATTCAGGGACTAAAAGCGTCAAAAAGTGCATAAGTTTGCATTTTCACGCATAACCTACGTTCTGAATACATCCGGACATCCAAAAATTTATGTAATCATTAAAATATTATGTTTTAGTGATTGGCTTGTCAAAACTCCATTCGTCGCGTAATTTGGATCGTTTTTGCGTACGTTACGACTTCCGTCGTAATTAACCGAACAACGCAACCGTACGACCAAATGAACCAACATCTGAGATATTTTTGAGCACATTTTAAGTTCCCTATACTTTAACTTCATTTTAGAGCTTTGAAATGGGGTTAACGGGGCTTAAACATGTCAAAAATGCATCAAATAGCAAGTTTGGATGCACAGGGGCCTGTTCTGCCAAAATATGAAAGTATTAGACCTGCAAGGTCCTTACGGACCGTATGGTTCTGGGTCTTACGGTCCGTAAGCAGGTGCCAGACAGCAGAAACTTGTTTCCAGCTTGTTCCAGCTGTTGCACACTATTGCACAAGGTTTTGATCATTCTATGGGCTAGTTTGGAGGCTCCCATGGTATTCAAATCAGTGGGCTTGAGGTGTACGGCCTAGATCGAAGCTCATTCTTCGAGAAACGATCTTAACGGCTCCACGAAAACTATAAATACCCCTCCACCCCATTTGCTCAAACCCACATTTGAATCTGATTTTGGCCCTCTAAGTTGGAGTTCATACTTCATACCTGAGGGTAAATCGGGTTCAAATCTTGCGGGGACCTTCTGTAAGTCTTCCTTCGTTCTTTTTATTCGTTTTATCATGAAAGTCAAACTTTGTTTGACTTTCTGCATTGACCAGTTTATGGTCAATGCGAAGTTCGTTTGAACTTCCTAACGTGAGCTTAATCACGATGGTTATAGTCCCTAGCGACTATACCTACTGATTACCACGTTATCTAGGATTAATGGCGAGTCGTAGTTTCGGCCAAAATGCGCATTCTTGCGTATTTTGTAACCAAACTACTTAGGTATCAAAACCGTTTGTTTTGATACCAAACCTGTTTTCTAACTTAGTTAAACATGTTTCAACATGTTTAACTCGTCACTTTTAAATTTGTGCTTGTCTAGGGTCGTAAGGGTAAGCAATCTAATCAATCGCTTATGCTTACGAACCCGGCCCATTTGGTCGATCATTAGGATCCGACCAAACACTTTAGGTGACCCTAGTTGTATAGAGAATAACCTTCCGAGGTTATACCTTATGGTCACGTCATTTAAGTAGTTGTATGATAAGTAGTTCTTATGCCTTAGGAAAATTACCAAAATACCCTTTTCGCACCAAAAATTCATTTTAAGCATATATAACCCAAATTTTGACATCTAAACTGATTTAGCAACAATATTAGACATGTTAAGGCATATATTACTTGTCATAGGACTAGTTAGGCGTTCCGAACGCATTTTACGCGAACGACGTGTTAAAGTAGCATAAGCTACCTAAACGGGTCGTAATGGGTCGTAAGCACTTAGGTTAGGTTTCATTTTAGTATGTAGGCTTTGTTAAACCATATCATATGAGTTTCCAATACTCATTTGGTTTACGAAACCTCATCCTATCCGATCTCCCAATTTAGGTCCGGTTATTAATGTAGTTACCTATATTAGGTGCCGTTTGATTTCCGTGATCCCTCTAGCTTTGCTTGGTTGTTGTTCAAGACTTCTAAGCACTCTCAATTGAGTACATAGACCCCTCTTTTACTGTTTTCAAACTGTTTTGGGGTGAAACACATGTGCCTACTTGTTATTTTCATGCTTTCCATGTTTTCATATCATATACTTACTATGTTCATTAGTACACTATCAGTACACGATTTCATTATGTTTTGCTATGCATGTTCACTTAACATGTTAGCACATTGATTTTCGTACATTACATTTTGTTGCATATGCTCATCCAGCATATGGACACATTGTTTTACATTGTGAACCGTTTGTAACCGTTTGATTATGTGAACCGCTTGTGACCACTTGACTATGTGAACTGTTTGTAACCGTTTGATTATGTGAACCTTTTGTAACCGTTTGACTATTTGAACCATTTATAACCGTTTGATTATGTGAACCGTTTGTAACCGTTTGACTATGTGAACTGTTTGTAACCGTTTGATTGACATGAACCGTTTGAAATTTGTTTGAACTGTTGGGATTAGGGAAGTGATTAGGTAACGGGGCGGGTGTAATGTGTCAAAAGCATGGTGGATACGTCGCTGGTACTTCCTATATATAAGTGCTTTTAATACATTATATATCGTTGCGTTATCTAGATCACTTGGGCATGGTTATCGAAACAAAGTCATATTACAAGGTTTTTCTAACGATATATATATATATACTATTCGAGTTTTTATTTCAAAAACGATTTACAACCTGGGTTTACTAAAACAAATGTTTTGGAGTTAAGAATCATGGCTACGAGATTTTATAAATTATAATCAACTTGATTTGAGTTGGTTAATTTTTGTCGCAATGTTATACTTTTCAAAATAAGGTTTGTTTTCAAATAAGCATTGCAACATGTAAAACGAGCCATGAATCTGACACTCATACAAAACCTATGTACTCGCCGGCAGTTTTATGCTGACGTATTTTCACATGTGTTTCAGGTACAATAGCTGATGATATATGATGATGATATTGGTGTATGCTCACATAGGAATGGACGAGGCCTTAGTGACTTAATAACAAATGAAAGACTATTTGTTTATGTTTTGTTTCAATTTCCAATGTAATGTATTACATTTGATTTAATAAAACGAAACTATTTATTCCATGGTTGTGAAACAATGATTCTGTTACAACACTCCCCGAAGTTTCCACCACGTTTTGTTGTTTTACGTGGTCGGGGTGTGACATTCCGAGTTCAAAGCTTCCAAGGCAAAAGCTTTAAAAGAAGCAGTAGAGAATAAGCCCGAGGCCTCCTGAACCCAAACCCAACCATCCTTAACAGAAGAAAGGACAACCTCATCGAGCGAAGCTGCCAGCTCCAAAAATTCAGCCTGTTCTTCAGCGGAAGACGGTTGTCTCGACCACTGCCAGAATCGACTCACTGCAACACCGCCATCCGATAAACGATCGATTACCCGACAGTTTTTAATTCTTTCTAAAGCAAAGAGACGAGGATGCTGATTCCAGGATCCGGCGAGTTTGATGGAGCTTCGGTCCCGATCCGACGTGTTCGGTAAGTTTATTACGACTAAGAAAGGAGTAGAAGATAGATAGAACACCGAGCAGTCAATTTCAATATGGTCTCTATTGATTATTCAATGTTTACAGCACCACGAGACCAGTTGGACAGCATGTCCCCTCTGGGAACCAAAAGCTTGTCCAAATGGGAACCCCAAGTCCCTATTTATAGACATCACCTACACTATGTGTCCATCCGATCGGATTGCCATCCGGCCGGATGGTCATCCGTCCGGATGGACCTTTACAATATAAAAACCGTGTCCAACTTTCTCTATTCTATACAATATTCAACACACGTTCTATCTAACTATTCGCACAGTGGCAGACGTATGAAATATGCACCAACAGATTCCCCCTCGGATGTCACTGTCGAATCGTCTTTAAAACTTTGAGAACTTTGAGCCTTGTTTAAATATTCTGTAATCTTCAACTTTTCTGCAACTTCAATCAGGTATCTTGAAATCTGACAATAGATTCCCCCTCGATTGATGATTCGGGCTTGCTTTTTGTCAGTAAAGAGCACTAACTCCCCCTGGAATGAATCTTCATGTCTTTTGCACAGTTCACGACTCTCCTCTGATTTGCTAAACTGCAACCTTCACGAACAATCACCAACTTGAAACTAATCACTGCATCATCCTTTGTTTCAACTTTAACCACATCCGAGCTCAGTTTTTGATATATCATGTCAGCACCACGATCTCGCATTCTGTCTGCTCGATCTAAGAATGTACAAAAACTCAACCGGCAAATGATAGAAACTTCAAATACCCCACTGGTTAAACTTCAAATCCGTGATTCCCCCTGAAGATCTGATATCCCGTTTACCGTGATCCACGTTAACGCACCCTAAGAATGATAGATCCGTGTAAACAATATTCTCCACAATCAGCAAATCTTCATCGGAAAACAAATCATCTGGTAATGTAATCCAATCTCCGAAGCATTCGTCCACAATCAGATTCATCTCCTCGGATAATCTAGATCTCAGAAGCTATCATCCATGATCACTCTCAGATCTCTGATGCTTTCGTCCATGATCAGATATCAACACCTCGGATCATCTTGATCTCGGAAGCTTTCACCCATGATCAGATTCACATTCCCCCTGACAATCTGAAGTCGAAACTACCCGAATACTGTTGCAGTGTCACGAATTTCAAAAATGCTGGAATTTCAACATACGGCATTGAAATTTTTATCCCCCCTCATTTTTGCAAATTCTGTCGTCTCTGTCACTGAATTCCCCCTCAAACTGAGCAATTCAGTCCTCTTTTATCTGTGAAAAACTCGACTGTACCGAAAATATTACAAAATTCCTCAAAACGTCAGATTTTCATCATTGTGGATTTTACAATTTGGCCCATAAATAGTCAGATACCCTGAATGATAAACATTGACTACCCCACTAATTTCCGCAATCCGTGATCACATCATCAAATATGTTCATTGAAGCCCCAGACGGTGTCCCCGAACAACCCAGCTTGGTCATTAAAAACCTGAAAAATTGACAATCACCAAATTTTTTCTGGAGACTCTCCTCGTCGTTGCGATAAAAAAATGCCTCTTTTTTTAGGCATTTGATCATCTGGTCGAATGGCATGTGTCGGATGGTCATCAGATCGGATGGTCGTCCGATCAAATGAAAAAGTGGACAGACTTGTGTTTGTGGATCGGAGGGTCATCCGATCGGATGGTCATTCGAGTGAAAACCAACTGATCTTCAGTCTTCCAATAGTGACATGGATCGGATGGTCGTCCGATCGGATGGTCGTCCGATTGGATATGTTCTAACAGCTCAAGAACACTCCAAATCACGTTTTTTCGATCCAGAATCTTTATTTGTGTGAATTTCATGATGAAACTTCACAGCATTGTGCGCGAATTAGTTCCGAACAGATTGATGTCTTCAACTCCAAAATCCATCCGTGAATTGACCTTTATTTTGATTATTTTCTCTGTTTTAACATCAAAACTCCCGTTTAACCCAAAATTGATGAGCTTTGGGTGATTTAACCAACTGTTAGATTGATTAAATCGGTACCGTAGCTCTGATACCACTGCTGATTCCAGGATCTGGCGAGTTTGACGGAGCTTCGGTCCCGATCCAAGGTGTTCAGTGCGTTTATTACGACTAAGAAAGGAGTAGAAGATAGATAGAACACCGAGCAGTCAATTTCAATCTGGTCTCTATTGATTATTCAACGTTAACAGCACCACGAGACCAGTTAGACAGTATGTCCCCTTTGGGAACCAAAAGCTTGTCCAAATGGGAACCCTAAGTCCCTATTTATAGACATCACCTACACTATGTGTCCATCCGATCGGATTGCCATCCGACCGGATGGTCATCCGTCTGGATGGACCTTTACAATATAAAAACCGTGTCCAACTTTCTCTATTCTATACAATATTAAACACACGCTCTATCTAACTATTCACACAGTGGCAGACGTACGAAATATGCACCAACAGAGGAAACTTAAACTTGAACGAAAACTCTCCCAGCCAAACATCTATCCAGAAACGTATGTTTCTACCATCTCCCAAAACCCCTTTTAGACAACTATTGATTTTTTTCCCGTTCACCGAAAGCTTATCTTCCATTCTCGCAATGTTCTTCCAAGCACCTGAAATGGCAGCGTTAGAAGGTAAAGCCAGCCAGGATCTACTTTTACCATGGCATGCCGCAACCACCTTTCTCCATAAATTATCTTCTTCAGTTCTGAATCTCCATATCCACTTTGAAAGTAATGCTTCATTCACTAGTTTAAGTTTGCTAATACCAAGACCGCCAAGTTTTTTAGGACGTGTAACAATGTCCCAGGCCACCCAATTCATTTTCCTCAACTCCTACGAACCTCCCCATAGAAAATTCCTCATTAAGTATTGGTATTTATATTAAAAAGGAAACTTGTACCTCAAGTTCAAAATAAAGATTCTTTCCAAACATTGGACATGTACATACTAAATATTAAATGCAAACACACCCACGTAAACTTTAGTATTAATTGATAGTTTTATTTTTTATTTTTATTTTTTTATTAAATAATTGTCAAACATGCAAAGGTAATCATGCATACACGTAGATAACATTCTTTTAGTTGTTGAATTTTTATTATTATTTTATTCAAATTTTGTTCATATACTTTAATGTAAATTTTTATTTATTTTATTAATTTATATATTATGATTAATTCAGCTGTTTCACTTATTTGGCGCTCATAACTTCTAAAATATGACGTTTTATAAAACAATGAATATGTCTTTAGAACGAGAATATTTGTATCTACATTTTGAACCAAGTTTCATTAAAAACGGAGTAGGTTCAAATATAAGGTATTTTTATAATTTAATTATTAAACGATTTTGTAGGCCCGTCTAGCTACTTCATATTTCTAACAGTCAACTTACTCGTAGTCTACCCGTTTAATAATATAAGTTTTTATATATTTTATTTTAATATAGAAAATAGAAATGTCATACATATACAAGCCAATTAATTAGTATAACATTACAACCAATTATATAAAATAGTTTTTAAAACTATATGGGTCGAATAATTATATTAAAAATAAAACTAGTTACTGGTGATTAATAAATTTAAACAAACATATAATTCTTATATGATAAAAATAGAAAGGTTACAGCTATGGTTTTGGGGACGGTGTCGACCTGTCCACTAGGGCAGAGGACGCTAAGTTGCTTAAAGCGTGTAATCAGACCATCGATGTCGATCCCCTTTTGCGTCAAGTGCCAAAACTCGTTCTCCAACTTTTGGAGCTTGTGAGGAGGACAAAATTGGTCCTTCATGATTTGCTTAAGCTTATCCCAAGGTAAAGCGTAGGCTACATCATTCCTCATTTTATTTCGCTCAGAGGTCAACCATTCAAGTGCTCTCAAACGGAAGACCCCTGTTGCATTCAAGGTTCGTAGGTCATCGGGGCATCCACTTTGCAAGAAGGTGAGTTCGATCGCGTCGATCCAATTCTTCATGGTTGTGGCGCCATCCTTGCCAGTAAACTCCAGAGGTTTACAGGCCATGAATTGCTTGAACTGGAATGTCGACTTAGGTGTTTCCACCTTTGAATCGACAGAACCATGGGGAGAATCGGGGTTAGGCTGAAGCTTGCTCACGATGTCTGGTATGACCTTAGCCATCTGCTTGGCCATGAATTTCATACAACCCTTTTTTGACATCGTGTCAAAGTTGGCAGTGGAGGTCGAATCTTTCTTCGATTTGGAGTCAGAGGTGGATTCCTTCTTTGACTTGTTCTTCTTTATCAATTTCTTCGACACAGCGTTGGACGACATCTAAGAATCGAAAGAGAAGGACGGATGAGACTTGATCATAAATTCAAAATAAGTTTTGCATGTATAAGCATGTAAGCATGACGTATCACACATAATTAGCATGAATTTAACAAGTATTCAACAAGTACAAACATATGAATGCGTAAAAAGAGTATAAATTTAGTTTGTTCACGAGAATTATTATTGTTTTTTATTGCGATAGACGTGCGAATTGTGTAACGGTTTTGAAATGAATGAGGTAACAAGTATAAAATCACATGTAAATTGAGATAACATAAAAGAGAGGCTCTCATCGAGAAGCGATTAACGGTATCTTACCCTTCCAGTTACTACACGTCTCTAATCGATTGAAACAATCGAAACTTTGGCAAGATTGCAAATCAAGGAATGGGACTTAATCGACAAGATGCGGGTTTCACACTAGAGTTTGAATTGGAAATTGACCATTAAGATGTGGATTTCACTCCTAACTTAATGGCGTAATTTCGTACAAAATAGAATTAAGCAGAATAAGAGTCGTTTACCAACTTGCGGGTTTCACGCCTATTTTGGTAAACTCGTCTCGTTTGTATTACGAGTGTCTTCAAGTCTTCAAGTGTATTGTGTAAAATGTCTTAGGAAAGACATGATGTATGTATTAAGACCAAAAAGAAGAGAAAGAAGCAAAGTAGGAAGGATCGGAGTGGGACGAAGATAGATTGCTCATCACACATAACACTAATTGTGGCAATATTTAAATCAAAATTGTTTTCATTGCATAACTCAAATTGTCAATTACACCAAGAAATTCAAAGTACAACATAATGGACAATACAACAAGTTCAAAACATAAAATGACTAATCTAGTAATTTGAGATGTGTTTCTAGTGTCGTCCATACTAGATTTCGTCATAATCAACCTCATCAACCTGTAACATGTTAACAAAGTATAGTTCAACACAAAAATGTATTGGCGAGTACACAAGTTTAAGTGTAAGTATAAGTATAAAGTTTAAAAACGAATCCACATGGCAACTTAAGTTATTCAAGATCAACATATCATGGCATGCAATATTTTTAGTCAACCATTTGTTTACGCAATAAAGAATGAAATTTAACATGACCTCTCGTTCATGGGTGGTGCGTTACTCCTATAGCGCTATACATGTTAAATGGAGGCTCGTATAAAGCTAATGACTATTGTATCACATAAGAATCACCCAAGTATATGCATCAAGTATAACAACATAGTATTCATATATTTGGATTATTTTCGTGCATTTGCATAAAGAATAAAGTATTGTGAATTTTAATAAGGTTAACATATTGCACCCAAAAGTGTTAAAATGGAAAATGGGGCAAGTGTACTCACAGTTTTGCAAGCTTCCACTTGTTAATCCGCGAGGAGTTTGTTGGTTGTTGGAGGATGAAACACCAAGTCCTTCTACACGAGGAAACGTAGGTGTATGAGTATTTGGAAGATAACGGGAGATTAGGAATTCGGAATTGAAAGTATATTGAAAGTAAGTATATGAGAAAATAACCATCTAGCACCTAATACTCGTTTTTGACACTATGAAACCTATAGGGGTTGGAATGTTTTCATGGGTTAAAGTACCTATTAGAATTGTAACAAGTAGTAAGTTCTTAGATGATGTAACTTAGTATTTTGACAAATAACCATTAGGTTATCATCAAAGGTTCGGTTACTATAAGTATTATATGTTCTATATAGTATATTTCATAAGTTTTAGTCCATCAAGTATAACAAGATTATCATATAAGTCATGCATAGAGATAGGAAGATAAATCTTACATTTTAAAACCTCTTTTGTATTCACCAATGCACAAGTTGTCGTGAGACAAAAAGGATGGTCATGAATAGATTATTATTACAAAAATGAAATACACACTAGCTAATAAGGAAAACATCAAGTGATGTGTGGATTTGTAAGTAGGATAGCCCAAGCTATCCAAATAAGCACACATATTCAAGTTTAAGACTTGTTCATCACTTGTGGGTTAAAACCCTTTTAAAAACAGAAAGTTTAGAGGATTAAAACCTCTGAATTTGTATGTTACAACCTTGTTTTTAAGCACACATAATCATAGTCTTGATTAGTGGCATAAGGACATAGGAATGTATGAAGAAAACATGAGTTTTCTTCCAAAACATGAAGATAAAAATGAGCAGAATTTAAGTGCACTTTGGACCTCAAAAATGGTGAGGTTTCATGTCACACCCCAACCGATGGCGGAATCATCGGGGCGCGGCACTGAGCGAAATAGATTGTCCAAGAGAATCCATAACACTATTAGTGACAATATATTTAACGTTCACGTCCCATACCATAAACATATAAATAATAAATAGTTATTACAGACATTGTTCTCAAAGACAAATAAATTGTTCCGACAACTCAGATTTTATTTGGTTTGTTTCTAGACTCCCCTAGCTTGATTCCACAAAGATCAGCAAACATAGCATCCTAAACACCTGTCACATATGTTAAAATAAAGTCAATACACGGAGTGTAAAGGTGAGTAGACAAGTTTAATAGCATATAGTAGCGCAAGCGATTTACGCATAACCAACATGTATCACGTGGGGTGCGAATCCTGTAAGTTATCGACAAAGATACTATCAATACCAATGACTGCGAGTTGTAGAGTGCCTAACACATGTTCATCACTGCGAACACGTGAAGTAAATAACCTTAACAACCCCTGAATAAACAGGTGCTGAGTCCAAGCTATAGTACTATCGTTGCTAAGGAAGGCAAACAACAATCAATGTGTAAACATAACATACAAGCATTCATCGAGTCACGTATAACATGCGAAAGCAGTTAACGTTAAAAGTGTTTGCGTTGTGTGTTCGATGTGATTTAATATAGTAAACGTATGTAACATCCAAAGTGCGTTAAAGGAAAATGGGGTCGAGTATACTCACAGAGCGTGTTTAGTAAATAAACACTTCCTTGGATTGAAGGGAGCGCTTAGAGATTAGCCTGAACAGGGAACGATAGTGTAAGCGTCAAACACCATGTAGCAGTGCGTTAGGTAAGAAATCTGCTATTCTTTGAGGTTTTAAAAATTGATTAAGTGTTGGGCTTGTAAAGGCAAGTCACCATGAGTTGGGCTTTGGACAAGATTAGTGGGTCATTAACCTTGAAACAAGCCACTAAACCCAGCCCAAGGGGGCTGTCCACTTTTTATTTTATTTTTGTTAGTTAATTGATATATATTTGTTTATTTGATGCCATTTATTATATAATGAACATATATTAAGGTGTGGCATGGTATTTTTGAAGTATGGACATCATATGTTAGTGTTTACTTGGTAAAAAAAACAAGTTTATAAAAGTTTAATGTCACAAACTAGATAACAAGGGTGCAATTTATAATGAAGCGTCGAATGATTATAATTTTCGCGATTGAATAAACAAGTATCTTGTATGAATGAAATGCTTTAAGAATTACGACTGCACGAGAATTGTTTACAAGTTAATTTATGATACGAACTATGTTAATAAACGTGTGTATGAATCGATGTATAAACATGTATAAGTAATGTATATTCCACATAAAGATCAATTTCATTACGATCGAAGTCTCGGATTTACAACGATTCAAGATGAGATACGATTACAAAGGAAAGAGTTTTCGAAAATAGAATTACGATACAATCTTACTAAAAATGGAAAGCTGTGAAAAGCGAGGCGTTACATGTGGTCATGTTAAATGCTTAATTTGCAGTAATCAGAGGATTGAGTTGAACATTCATATGCCAGTTTTAATGTTAATCTTGATAACCAGTTTGTCATGTGGATTCGTTAAACTTTTATGCTATGCTATGTATTAAACTTGTATACTCACCAATACGTTGTATTGAACCATGTATTTTTAACATATTGCAGGATGATGATGATATTAAAATAGGCATAGCGACGATGCTTTAGATACACATCTAGAAATATTTAGATTATGTTGTTGTATCAGATTTTGTACTATGATGTATTTGTTTTGTTGTTGTATTTTGAATTTCCAAGTATTGTAATGTGACAAGTTGTTATGAAATGAAAACAATTTTATTTAAATTATTGTCGCTTTTAGTGTTATGTTGCAATGAGCAATCTCGTTCGTCTCACTCCGATGTTTCCGCCATCGGTTGGGGTGTGACAGATTGGTATCAGAGCCATAACTATAGGGAATTAGGTAGAATTGTCATGTTCAACCTAGTCTATAGTAGGTACCATACTTGACCATTCTACCTTCATGTTTAAAATGCTAATTTCTTCCTATTTGCTTCTACCCCTTCTTTTGTCTAAATATTACAATATGTCTTTCCTAAGACATTTATACAATACACGTTTGAAGACTTAAAGATATTCGTATTACAAACGAGACGAATTCATCAAAATAGGCGTGAAACCCATAATTTGGTGAATGACTCTCAATCCGCTATTCGATCGAAAAAGAAACTCTTGATAAAGTAAAAGACGATGATGTGATGGAACGGTATCAAGTTATGAAAAAACGAAGAGGCCAAATCTATTAGGTATTCGTTTTACTTTATTTTTTATCGTTTTTTTATTATTGTGTGATTGCACGGTAATTTTTTTTCAGGATACCCCTAAATTAATGGGCTAGCTCCGCCACTGAATCCAAATACTCCACATTGTTTGTGAGAAGGTTACATGAATTACCTAGCTTATTCCGACTCGTTGATAACCTCCCCCTTTAAACTATCGAAGGCTTCTTTCACCAAACCCCACTATAAGTTTGTTGTTAATTTTGTCCACCATAGAATCCGTCTCTATATATCCCTTGCAAGTTGACATCTAACCAACAGATGGTTCGAATCCTCTACCGCGTTCCCGCACAGCACACAAACTACATTACATTTGTCCACTCCCCTAGCCGCTAGAGCCATTCCTGTTGGGATTTTTCCTTCTTTCATGCGCCAAATAAACATATTAACATTTGGGATTCCACAAGAACTCATTCGCCATGATGTTAAGATCTAATTGTTCCGAAAACGATTTCCATACCTTTTTTACTCTAAACCCGAGATCCTTACTGTTCCTCCAATACCACTTATGGTTAATTAACCAAACCGGTTAAAGTAATTAACCGAATCAGTTAAAAACTAACCGGTTAAAGCATTAACCGATACAGAATAGATATATGGATTCTTGTATTATGAATTTACATAGAGATAGTTGGTAAACGGGCAACAAGCTGCGCCGCTACCCCTTTTTGAATAGCAAAACTAAGCCTTTTAAAAACTACGTCCATAGATCTATTCTTTTTGAAATTTTCTGCTGAAGAATGAGGTTATTTAAGGCCTCCATCTCATCTAACTCTTCCCTATTCAATGGTGTTATGTACCACTCCAAACACCATAAAATACCTCCGTTACATGTACTATAACACTCTTTGACTTTTATCTTTTTATTCTTCGCCAGTTGAAAGATACTCGAGAATCTGTCACATAAACTCCAATCCATGTATCGGTCCAGAATTACGAACCTACATTGCATACAAGGTAATTATTTACTTCAATGCCGAGCTTTAGAAACTCCGAGTCGACTCCAGCTATGGCTTTCCACACCCCTCCATTCGGTACCATTTTCGCCACTGTAGTGTTGTGGTGTATAGCATCAAAAATTTTGACCCAAGTTATTTCAGGTCCATTTTTAGACGCCACCACCATTTCAATAATGGTGCCAAGTTTAGTTCGCGTATGCTTCCCACGCCAAGCGCACCCCAAAGGAATTGTCGCCTAATGCCTTCAAGTGTTTTAACTACCAACTTTGGTGCCTTATAAAGTGCCATATAATAGTTCGGTAGGCTACCCAATACTGGTTTTAAGTTCGATCATTGACAAGGTTCAAAGAAAGGGTGGGCTTTTCCAAAGAATTACTGTAGCTTTCCCACTCCCTCTGAACAAATTCAATAACCTAATGGATCGAACTCATCCTTGACTGCTACGAAAGATTATTCTATTCTAGTCTAATTTAGGAAGTTTTGCTACAGTTGATTCTTCTATCATTGGATCAAAGTGATCCTACCAGCAAAAGATAGCAATTTCGCCTTCCAGCTGGCAAACCTTTTGTTAAATGAGTCTATTATTTCTCTCCAACTTGTCACTTTATTCATGTTTGCGCCGGACTTTTAGGCCCAAATATATAAATGGTAGCTTCATGTGCTTGCACTTTAACTCGTTTGACATTCTCACCAATTATTGATCTATCCCAATAGTACATCTTCCTTTGGTTTACCCTTAAACCCGAAATCATATAGAAGCATCTCAAAATTCTCCTTAAATTGCACAAGTTTTTCTTCGTCCACTCGCTCTGGACCATAAAGATGGCGTCATCCGCGTAGAACATGTGAGAAAAATTTGGTCGATTATTTGATAATTTCACGCGCTTAAATAACCGCTCGCCAATTGCTTTTGAAATAACTTTTAAAATTGGTCTTTATAAGACGAGAATGATAATTTTTTAATATATTTAATATTGATAGCAAACAAGTTTTTTTATTTTTATAGTAATAAAAATTATTTTGTGGTATATATCGATATTGTCTTGAAATGTAAGAAAATTGATGTGTTTCTTTACTTATTCAGCGTTTAGTATTTATTGTTGATAGCAAACAAGTGGAATATTTGTATGATTATCTTTTTTCGTGTATCAGCATTTTGTATATCTACTTTATTATATAAAAAGTGGTTAATTTTCACATTGATCTATTGTTACGTGAATATAAAGTGAATATGTAACTTTTATTTTTACATTTCATATCGGTAAATTTAAAATTTTGTTATTATATTGGTATATTAGAGAATTTTTCTCATGAATTTTTCTGGATTCAAAAATAAAAGATGTAAAATTATATACGTTTCAGTATTGAATTGAAATGTGACCTATTTAGTATCTAGGCAAAACATCAAATACAGATAGTCATATCGTACAAAACGTACAAAAGTCGTGAAGAGGTAAAAAACGTGGTGGTATTTTCGTAATTATTTACTTGTAAAGTAATTATCAAAATTACCCTACAAATGATCTTGTAGGGTAATTTTTATCTTGTACGGTAATTTTGATCTTGTAGGGTAATTTTGTAAAATGATCTTGTAGTGATTTTGATTTTAATTTTGTAGGGTAATTTTGTAGAGTGTCATAATTACTTTACAAATGATCTTGTAGGAGTAATTTTGATCTTGTAGGTTAATTTTGATCTTGTATGGTAATTTTAATCATATAGGGTAATTACGAGTAAAATAATTATGAAAATGCCAACGCGTTTTTTTTTTTTTTTTACATTTTTATGTCTTTCGTATGTTTTGTATGGGATCTTTTCCCATAGTATCTAATGAATCTTTTTTCACATTTAATAATCCATCTGTTTCAAAATCTTTATTTTTATATTGTTTATAAAACAATACTTATTTAAAGTTGATTTTTTTATAAACAAATATATTTTTTCTGAGTGTTTAATACTAAAAATAAACAGAAACCAACAAAAGGATCGCGTGGCCTAATGGATAAGGCGCTCGCCTCCGGAGCGGGAGATTGTGGGTTCGAGTCCCATCGTGATCGAAGTTTGTTTTTTTTTTTTTTTTTTTTTTTTTTTTTTTGCTTTTTTTAAAGCATTTATGACACTTCAATTATTTTTACCTTTTTATACTGAACACCACTGTTGATGTATTTGATGTTTTCTTTGACTAATTATTTTTGTATATATGTATATTTTTTTAAAGTTGCGATGATCATATAATCAATATACATATATATGAGATTATTGATAAAATGACTCTTAAATAATCGAAATCAATTTCATCATAAAAACACTAAAATATGATTATATACGAGTTGGAAACACAAGAATAAGACAATCACTTTCAAAACAAAATGTCCAACACCCTCTATATGAGTATAAATTTTCTATAGCCAAAGTTCAAAATTTCATAATGTCATATTAGCGTTTTTTTAAAACACTAAAAAATACCATCCAATGATAAATAAAACAAAATTATACAAGGTTATAATTGATACCATGAAAATTTTAAAGGATATACATGAAATTTGAACTTTTAAAAACACTTCTTAGATACAAAAGTTGAGAAAATTGACACTTATCATGATCAAGTAACTTATCCAACAAAGAGACAAAGAGATGGTGTTTGTAATGCATTTTCTTGAATCTTCATTGACTAAACATGACTCATCATCCATATAGTCACCATTGCACATGTATCATAAGCATTTTGCATCCCCTTTATGTACACCATGCATGTTTCCACCTACTTGTAAAATGATTAAGCATTTCCCTATGTGTCACATTACATGATTTCCAATATAAATTACGACAAAAACTAACCGGTGTGACATACACAATCCCTGGTGTCACATTACCAGGGGCGAAGTATAGAAGGGGTCCCAGGGAGGGGGCCGACCCCTCGAACTTTTTGCTCAGTAGTGTTATCATGGGCGAACCCACATGGTCCGGATCGGGGTCCACGGACCCCAATGTTTTTAAAACTAGTAGAACCGGTATGTTAATTTTATCAAGAACCCCATAAAATAAATTAGTTGGACCCATAGTATTAAAAGCAAAATTGATGTGGTGGTAAATCCTCTTGTGTTCCAACACATAGATCCCAAGTTCAAGTCTTACAGGTCTTGTTTTTTAGTTTTTTAATAAAGTAGTGGTTTCATGTCCACTAAATGTTACTAAATGTTTCTACATTATTTCCTTGCCCCGACCCGACTACGATTACCACCGACCCTAAAATTTTAATATTTGGTTGTGAAAAATTCTTCGACAAAAAATGGACCCCAGTAAAAAATAATCCTGGGTCCGCCACTGAGTGTTATATATGTAGTTTTCATATAGAAATTTTTGAGTATATACTTTTTCGACCCCCTGGTTCTATAGAAATTTTTGGGTATATACGTTTTCGACCCCCGTCATTCGGGTCAAGCTTCGCCACTGCACATTACATGGTTAACTTCAAAAACAAAGCTAAAGGCCCCTTAAACACGAAGCGCCAGTTTAAGATAAAGTTGTGGTTGAAGAAACCCAAAACAGAATAACATCTCAGCATCATCCTGTTTCTATTTTTTGGTTGCTCTCAGGGTGAACGAAGTAGATTTGGTTTATCATTTGCACCTATAGTTAATTTATTATTTATGTTGAGAACACAAAGCAAGAAGCTCTCGTAGCTCAGTTGGTTAGAGCACCCGTTTAGTAAGCGGGAGGTCTTGAGTTCGACTCTCAACGAGAGCATATATATTTTTTAATACAAATATAGCCTTTTTGGTAGTAAATTCCCGTTTGGGCTATTTCAGTCCACTCTCATCACAAGAAAATTTTAACATATCATAACGCATACATATGTAACAAAACAGTAGTTATAAATGTAACATATACCAAACAGGAAACAAAAAAAAAATTTAAAATAAAGACAATAAGAAGTCGTAAAAGATATATATCCATACCTCAATCGATTATTATACCTAGAAAAAACATCAAACGCTCTACAAACGAACCACTGAACCAATTATCAATATATTAAGATTAACTAGTATTTTTAATCTACTAGAGTGGTGTCTATGCGTCGCGTCAGATTACACAACATTTAGGTAGGTGATTTAAAGGACGTCCACAAGATGGTTCGATTCGGTTTTAAGCAATAGCCATAACCCAAAACGAAGTCTTTGGTTCGGTTCGGTTTTGAACTAGCCTATGAACCATTTTTTTTTTTTTTTTTTGAAACTAAACAGGCTAAAGGGGTCATCGACGCAACTAAACAACGCTGCTAAAGAACTTTGTTGAGTTATTTTTCTCTATTTATAAGAATTTTCTTTGACAATGTTTCATCCATGGGCGTAGCTTTGTGGGGGTGGGAGGGGGCGGCCGACCCCCCCGAACTTTTCGCTCGTTAGTGGAGAATATATAGTTTTCGTATAGAAATTTTTCGGTATGTGCGTTTTTGACCCCTCGGTTTTATAGAAATTTTTGTTATATACGTTTTCGACCCCCACGATCGGAAATCTCAAGCTTCGCCACTAGTTTCATCAGTCAAGCGATGTATGACAAAATGTGTTTGAGAGTTCAAGCTTTATAAACTCTAATATATAGGTTAAGTAGAAAGATCAAAGAGTAATTTTACTCTTATTTTAAGAAACGAAACTCCCTTAAGTGTTTTAAAATCGTGGTATATTTTTTTACCCCATGAATGCATTCATAAAGTGGTATAGATAATATAATGTTTTTTTTTTATTATTGTAATTATAATAATTCTCTATTATTAATTCAAATGGTACTTATTTGTCAATTAATTTTTGCTTGTATATAAATAAATAAATTCTTTATTCTTTACAACAACCGTGAACCATGAACAACGCACCACCAAATAGGGAGAAAACAAGGAAGGCTCAATATGTATTTCAACTTTCAAGTGTGAGCAGGTAGTTGTAATCTAACTAGTTTAATTATATTTTAATGTGATTTTACTTAATCTTTGCCTAACACAATTACTCTAGAAAAATCATATCATTTATTGTTTCTTTACTTATTAATGATAATTATTATTATATTAATATAACTTATATTAAATCTCATTAATTATTTTGAATAAACTCATCAAATCATACGTAACAAACAACACACACACACACACACACAAATTTAATAAATTTTAAACTTTTTACATTAAAAGTTAAATGTCATTTTAGTCCCTGTGTTTTGGGCCATTTTGTCAGTTTAGTCCAAAGGTTTTATTTTTCGTTTGTGGGTCCAAAAAGGTTTCACTGTTACCATTTTAGTCTACTGGGTTAACTTCATCCATTATTTCTGTTAACGAGTAGGGCAATTCGATCATTTTATATGGCCGAATTGCCCTTCTACTTAACAGAATTACATATAAAATGACCGAATTGCCCTTCTCGTTAACAGAAATAATAGATGAAGTTAACTAGTAGACTAAAATGGCAAATGTGAAATTTTTTTGGACCCACAGGTTAAAAATGAAATCTTTGTACTAAACTGATAAAATCGTCCAAATCATAGGGACTAAAATAACATTTAACTCTTACATTAATAAACGAGACTTATACAAAATATCCACTAGTTAACATGTGACATTAATTTGCATGTATAGAGATGTGGACTTTCAATAAATTTGTTGCTTATAACAAATCCTTACATTGTTTGTATGCTCTCAACTAGGGTTGCAAACGAACCAAATGTTCGGCGAACAGTTCGTGAATCGTTCGGTGGAAAGTTCGTTTGTGTTCGTTTGTTTATTAAATAAACAAACATGAACAAGAAAATTCGTTTGTTTAGTTAAATTAACAAACATGAATAGATGTCGTGTTCGTTCGTTTGTTCGTTCGTTTATGTTCGTGAACGTGTTCGATAGTTCATTAGTGTTCTTAGTTTTTATATTTATTTAAAATACTTCAAAATTCCGACAAATTAAATATCTAATAAGTGTCAGTGTATTATATATTTTGTTCATGAACGATTGTTTGTGTTCGTTTGTTTCCATTTGTGTTCATGAACATTAGTTTGTGCTCATTTGTGTTCGTCAACATTCATTTTTGTTCGTTGCCTAAAATTAACAAACAAACACGAACGAGTTCATTTTCTTAACAACGAACACGAACATAAAATCTCGTTCGATAAGTGTTCGTGAACGGTTTGCGAGCACATATATTTCTTAACAAACGAACACGAACAAGGTCTTGTTCGTGTTCGTTCAGTTCGTTTACAGCTGTCACAACCCCCGATCCCTATCCCTGGGAACGGGCGGCCGCGAGCCAGTTATCGGTGGTATCGGTAATTATCAGTTTGGCAGCGGAAATTTCATCAGGACCGTAGTTAGGAAATATTTTATCAGAGTAAAATACCACGCTTTTATAATAATAAACACATGGGTAAAACCCAAGTTTCTATTACAAACATGTTTTAGGGATAAACCCTAATTTATTGAATTTAAAACATCTTCTGTATTTAGGTAACTTTTATAGCCATATTTTCTAAGCCTTCAGTGTTGTCCAGCTGACTTCTATTTGGCTTTCATATTTTGTTACCTGAAACGCATTTTAAAAACATTTGTCAGTGAGAAATACTGGTGAGTGAATCCCAATTTAATCAAGATAGGTTTTATCCTTTTACAGCATTGAGGGCGATCTCGCAATTATATTTGTTTCCAATTCTTACTTTAATTACCACCCACGGTACTGTCGACCCGACTTGTGGTCATGTTACTACTCACAGTGTAGTAACAAATTTTTTGTACAAAACCCCAACATACCGACGATAATTGTAGAATTACAAATACTCAATCACTGTTAATCATAATATAAAACAATTGAGGTTTTGTAAAAACAGTTTACAAAAAGAGGAATTACTCACATTGCTATTTTAGGTTTTTCCTTTGTGACTTCCTGGTTATAATCTATTAATTAAACAATGCACATGCGTTAGTATAATAACCCATTTTACATTAGTTATACCCTCCCCTAGACAGAACTCCAACGACTACGTCGGGCAGAGCCTCGACAGCTGTTACGGAGCACTAGATCAATCGGGCAGCGTATCTAATACGTAACAGGGGGTTAAAATACTTACAACGAGGCAGAGCTTCGCTACTTAAGGGGTATATTGCCCGAATATTATGCCTACTATTCAGAAATTAGAGAGAGAATTCGAGAATTGAGCGACGGAAAATGAAATCTGATCGATCCTATTTATAGGGTCTGATCTTGGTTTCTTCGCGCCCCGCGTAAGAGTCAGCTAAGGGCTTCACGGCCCGCGAGACCAACTAGGGTAGGCCCTAGTTTGGCTGACTCAACCACTAGACCCAACACGTTTGTGACACGTGGCGCGTTGGGGCGTCGCTCTGATATTGAGTTGTCGCGCCCCGCGTAAGCCGAAGACAAAGTCTTCGCGGCCCGCGAGCGCCACCAGGATTTTGATTTTATTTTATTTTTATAAAATTAAAGGTATTTAGGATCAAATCTAGTATACGGGGTGTATTTTAGAACGCATAGGGATGTTATAATTATTTTAGGAGTGTCGGGAATATTTTAGGAGGGTTGTTATATCCTCCCTACATTAATTTAGAACTTGTCCTCGAGGTCTACTGGAACAGGTGTGGATATTTACTTTTGCATCTCTGATTCAAGCACCCACGTGTATTCTGGTTCTCTCTTGGAATCCCATTTCACTTTGACTAGAACGAATCTCTTGTGTTTGAGATTCTTAACTTTTCTGTCTTCAATTTGTAGAGGTCTTTCTATAAACTTAAGTTTTTCATTTACCTCTATATCCTTAAGAGGTACCACTAATGATTCATCAGCTAAGCACGTTTTGAGATTACATACATGAAATACATTATGTATTCCTACCATTTCCTCTGGCAATTGTAGCTGATAGGCTACTGGTTCTATTCTTCTAATAATCTCAAAAGGTCCAACGTACATGGGGCTTAACTTTCCTCTTTTGATGAATCTTACCACTTCTTTCCAAAGAGAAACTTTTAATAATACCTTATCCCCTACTTGAAATTCCAATGGTTTTCGCCTGTTATCAGCATAACTCTTTTGTCGATCACGTTCTGCTTTTAGTTTTTCTTTGACTTGAATAATCTTGTCCGTTGTTTCGTGTACGATCTCTGGTCCAGATAATTGCTTTTCTCCAATTTCTGCCCAACAAACTGGAGTTTGGCACTTTCGTCCATAAAGTGCTTCAAATGGTGCAGCATTTATACTGGTATGATAGTTGTTGTTGTAGGAAAATTATATTAGTGGTAAATGATCGTCACAATTTCCTCCGAAATCAATTACACAAGCTCTAAGCATATCTTCCATTGTCTGAATTGTCCTTTCGCTTTGTCCATCCGTTTGCGGATGATAAGTTGTGCTTAGATTCAACTTGGTTCCCATTGCTTTTTGGAAACTTGTCCAAAAATAAGAAGTAAAACGGCTATCTCTATCAGAAACAATAGATAAAGGAATACCATGCAATGAAACTATTTCATTTACATATAACTTGGCTAATTGTTCCATACTAAAAATTTCCTTCATTGGTAGGAAATGAGCAGACTTAGTTAACCTATCTACAATCACCCAGATTGTATCATTACCTTTTCGTGTCTTGGGTAATTTGGTAACAAAGTCCATTGTTATCAATTCTCATTTCCATACAGGAATTTCTAATTGTTGCAGCAACCCTGAGGGTTTCTAATGTTCAGCTTTGACCTGTGAACAAGTTAGACACTTGGCAACATAAGCTGCTATATCCTTTTTCATTCCTATCCACCAGAAATTCTTTCTTAAGTCTTGATACATTTTATCGCTTCCAGGATGTATCGTATACTTAGACTTATGAGCTTCTTCTAATATTCGGTGGCGTAGATTTCCCTGTTTAGGTATCCAAATTCTTTTCTTATGGAATCTCCATATTCCATTTGTTCCTTGTTCTAATTCCTTAATCATTCCTTTTAATTTTTCAGTATCGTTCTTGATTACTGATTCTTGTACGACTCTAATTTGCTCATTTAATTCTATATGTAGATTTAACTTAAGAGAACGTACTTTTTTTGGCTTTTCATGATACTTTCGACTTAAAGCATCAACTACTACATTAGCCTTTCCTTCATGGTACTGGATACTACAATCATAATCACTAAGCATTTCCATCCAGCGTCTTTGTCTCATATTTAACTCTTTTTGCCCGAAAACATATCTTAAACTCTTATGATCGGTGAAGACAACAAATTTATTTCCATATAAATAGTGTCTCCAAATCTTAAGGGTAAAAATTATGGCTCCTAACTCTAAATCATGGGTTGTATAATTTTCTTCATGATTTTTAAGTTGTCTAGAAGCATAGGCTATAACCTTTTGACGTTGCATCAACACACATCCATAACCTAACTTAGAAGCGTCACAATAGACTTCAAAATCTTCAGTTCCTTCTGGTAATGCTAGTATGGGTGCGTTGGTTAATCTCTGTTTAATAATTCTAAAGGATTCTTCTTGTTTTGGTCCCCATTCAAACTTAACAGATTTACAGGTTAATTTAGTTAAGAGAATGGATATTCTAGAAAAATCTCGGATAAACTTTCTATAATACCCGGCTAGTCCTAAGAAACTTCTAACTTCCGTTGGTGATTCAAGGACTTTCCATTTAGTAATCGCCTCAATCTTTGTGGATTCCACATGAATCCCTTCATGATTAACTAAATGTCCAAGAAATTGCACTTCTTCTAACCAAAATTCACATTTTGAAAATTTAGCATAAAACTTTTCTTTTCTCTGCAAATTTAGAAGTGCATGCAGATGCGCTGCATGTTCTTCTTTACTCTTAGAGTAAATGAAAATATCATCTATAAAGACAATTATGAATTTATCCAGATATGGCTTACATATTCTGTTCATCATGTCCATAAATGCGGCTAAGGCATTGGTTAAACCAAATGGCATGACAGTAAATTCATAATGGCCATACCTTGTCCTAAAGGCAGTCTTAGGAATGTCCTCTTCCTGTACCTTCAATTGATGATATCCTGAGCGTAAATCGATCTTAGAAAAGAATCGAGCTCCTTGCAATTGATCAAACAGATCATCGATTCTCGGTAATGGGTACCGATTTTTAATCGTGACCTTGTTTAACTCTCGGTAATCAATGCACATACACATTGATCCGTCTTTCTTCTTGACAAACAAGATTGGTGCTCCCCAAGGTGATGAACTTGATTGTATGAATCCTTTCTCCAAAAGTTCGTCCAACTGTTTCTTTAATTCTTGCGTTTCTGCTGGTGCCAAATGGTAAGGTGCTTTGGCAATTGGTGCTGTTCCTGGTAACAGATGAATTCTGAATTCAACTTCTTTGTCCGGCGGTAGTCCTGGTAATTCTTCTGGGAAAATATCTGAGAATTGAGATACTACAGGAATATCTTTCAATTCTTTTCCTTTAATGTTAATGATTATGGAAATCATATACACTAGTGATCCTTTTCTAGCACAACTTGCAGTTTTCATCACAAAGATGAATTTCGTAGGTCGAGATAACTTATTTCCTTTAATTGTGATCTTTTCACCCTTTGGTGAACTTATTTGAATTGACTTTTGATCACATAGAATACTGGCTTTATTGGCTACCAACCAATCCATTCCTAATACAATATCAAATCCAGCCAGATTCATTGGGTAAAGATTAGCAATAAACTTATGGTTTAAAATTTCTATTCTTGCTCCCTGCAAGATCTCAGTAATCTTAATTGACTCTCCATTTGCCGTTTCTACTAAATATTGTTGTTGAAGTTTAGTTAATGGTTGATTGAGAATTTTGCAAAATGAAGTATTAATAAAACTTTGGTTTGCACCAGAGTCAAATAATAGTTTAGCAAAAATATCATTAACTAAAAAAGTACCGGCAATCACATCCGAAATCATCTTTGCTTCTTCAGCTGTTAGAACAAATGCCCTAACATTCTTAGTAGTCTTGTTATTCATGGCTAGAGCTAGTTTCGAACAAGTCGGCTTGATATCTTGTATACAAAACCCCAACATACCGACGATAATTGTAGAATTACAAATACTCAATCACTGTTAATCATAATATAAAACAATTAAGGTTTTGTAAAAATAGTTTACAAAAAGAGGAATTACTCACATAGCTATTTTAGGTTTTTCCTTTGTGACTTCCTGGTTATAATCTATTAATTAAACAATGCACATGCGTTAGTATAATAACCCATTTTACATTAGTTATACCCTCCCCGAGACAGAACTCCAACGACTACGTCGGGTAGAGCCTCGACAGCCGTTACGGAACACTAGATCAATCGGGCAGCGTATCTAATACGTAACCGGGGGTTAAAATACTTACAACAAGGCAGAGCTTCGCTAATTAAGGGGTATATTGCTCGAATATTATGCCTACTATTCATAAATTAGAGAGAGAATTCGAGAATTGAGCGACGGAAAATGAAATCCGATCGATCCTATTTATAGGGTCTGATCTCGGTTTTCTTCGCGCCTCGCGTAAGAGTCAGCTAAGGGCTTCGCGGCCCGCGGGACCAACTAGTGTAGGCCCTAGCTTGGCTGACACAACCACTAGACCCAACACGTTTGTGACACGTGGCGCGTTGGGGCGTCGCCTTGATATTGAGCTGTCGCGCCCCGCGTAAGCCGAAGACAAAGTCTTCGCGGCCCGCGAGCGCCACCAGGATTCTGATTTTATTTTATTTTTATAAAATTAAAGGTATTTACGATCAAATCTAGTATACGAGGTGTATTTTAGAACACATAGTGATGTTATAATTATTTTAGGAGTGTCAGGAATGTTTTAGGAGGGTTGTTATAACAGCCCTACTCTCAAGTGTCTGTAAGTATGTTTTAGTGCTTATGCCAATATTCTTGGAAATATGTTTTCATTGGTAAAAATATATATATATTTTTTGATAATATGTAAGGAGCATAGTTTTTAAAAATAAACACAATTTTAAACTGATTTTCTTTAATACAAATCGCTTGCCACAAAAAGGAGCGAAGATGTTCCGTGGATGTTCTTTGCTACACACTTTGTGTGAGCGGAGATGTTCAGTGGATCGTCTTTGCTACACACGCGAAGCGTCTATGACAAACTCTTGTTTATATCCACACAAGTCTTGTTTTAAGGAACAAATCACAATTATAAACCTAATTTATATAATTTTTCTCCATATTTTTTTAAAACATATATGTACCCTTTAAAGTCTATCATATAAACAAGCCAAGGTACAAACTGTAATATTGACATATAAAATAGAGTTAATTACTGTTTCGTCCATGTGGTTTGTCAAAAATCACTATTTCAGTCCACTAGTTTAAAAATTACAATTTTAGTCCATGTGGTTTCACTTTCGTAACCATTTCAGTCTATCTCGTAACCATTTCAGTACCTGTACTTAACATAATAATTGACTGAAATAGTTACGAAAGTGAAACCACCGGGACTGAAAGGGCTACGGAAGTGAAACCGCAGGACTGAAATCACAATTTTTAAACTAATGGACTGAAATAGTGATTTTTGATAAACCACATAGACGAAAACAGTAATTAACTCTATAAAATAATAATATATTAGCTACACCAAAATGGCAAAATCTTTGCACAAAATACCCATTTCCACTACTACTCGCATGACCCACCCTCCCTACCGTCCACGCTTGTCACCTTCAACCTCCTCTTCTTTTTTCCCAATTCATATTGCCTTTTCTATAATAAAGTTAAATCATGTTTTAAATGCAACGAAATTACATTTTTCATGCAACACATTTTGATTCTTTTTATAAACATATACCGGTTAAAAAAAATCAAACTGAAAAGCCAATAAACTAACATCTCTAAGGCTATTTGAAGATGGAACCCCCCCCCCCCCCCCCCCCCCCCCCCCCCTCTCTCAATTCCAGTCGACTATCAAACTATTTAAATGCAAGTCAATTCATTCGTGTTTGTTCCAAACTCGTTGGCTCATGGTTTAACCTTCAACCTTATTTTAAAAATTGTCAAAAATAGTTATGAGATTGAATCAAGTATAATCAAATCCTCATTTAGGAAGTGTTTGGGATTAACCACATTAATGTATTGAGTAAAATGTACGGATAGTCCCTGTGGTTTGCTAAAATAACACCTTTAGTCCCCAACATTTGAAAATTACACTCTTGCTCCCTGTGGTTTGCTCGGTTGTTACTCGGATAGTCCCTAGAGTGGATGACCGTTAGTTTGTGATGTTAAATGGGTGTGAAATGACAAAATTAACCCTTAATTTAAAAATAAATAACAAAAATAAAAAGGGGACCCACCCCTTCTTCTTCCTAACCAACCCACCACCCCCTTCTTCAATTCTCAAATCATCATCGCAGAACTTCAGCCGGCTTTCCACCGTCACCGTCACCCTCCCCCACAACCCACCACCCTTCTTCTCAGATCGCCCACCTTTCTAGTCGCACCACAACCCCACACCTGTCACCATCGTACACCTTTCCATTTAACCCCCAACTGAAAAAATCTAACTCCAAATACATTCAATCTGATTCCACCATCTATCACCAACAATGTCTGCAACCCGACCTCCTTCAACCACCCTCTACTCTGACTCCCACCTCCACCACCACCTCCTCCTTTCGAAAACCCAAAATCCACCCGAGCTCCGCCTACAACTAGCCACTCGGTACCACCACTCTACCACCCATTTCAGTCAATAAACATAACCAACCTCCGCCGTGACGTACACGCAACTGAAGCCCCTAACCCCGTCACCCAGCCTCCACCTGCAATTCTAAAACCTATCTCTAACCACTGGACCACACCATCATCCATCATCTCTACCGCACCATCATCGATTCACCAGTCATCTCTATCACATCCACCAACCAAAACAAACTTGTCGAATACTTTTGTTTTCAGGTCTGAGTTGCTGCTGATCAGAGACGGTCATTGTTGTTTTGTTTCCAACGTGAAAGAGTAAGAATGATGGTGGTTGTAGGTTCAAGAAGTTGTTGTATACGGTGGTTGCTGGTTATTGTTTGAGCTCCGGCGAGAAGCTACTGTATGCTTTACGGTGGTAGCAGGTTTTTGTTTAAGGGGGTGGGGATTGGTGTGGGACCCACCATAATTGTTAAATGATTAAATTTATTTCTTTTAGCTATTTAATTCTTATTTTTAATAGAAAGGGTAGTTTAGTCATTTCACATAGACTTAACTGGACAAACTAACGACCATCCACTCTAGGGACTATCCGAGTAACAACCGAGCAAACCACAGGGAGCAAGAGTGTAATTTTCAAATGTTGGGGACTAAAGGTGTTATTTTAGCAAACCACAGGGACTATCCGTGCATTTTACTCTAATGGATTTAGGGTGAGAGGGGCACTCCCCTCTTAGGGGAGTCCCCTCTCTTACGCACGGCCAACCAGCACTTGCCACGTCAACTCCCCTCTTAACTCCACTCACACCCTCAATTTAATGGTGGCACTCCTCTCTTAGGGGATTTGCTTTTTTATTTTTTTAATTAATGGTGTGTACAAGTATGTAAGCCCAAGGTACATGTTGCCCAACTTTCACCCTCGATCCTTGTGCATTTCTATAGTGGTGAACATACACCGATTATGCTCCCCGATTTGCCTCACCGCGGGGATGGCAGCGGTGTACCCGCACGGTGAGCACACTCCCCGCATGGGGTCACCGAAGACACTGCCGACACCCTTATATGTTTTTTAATGACAAATCTTACAAACTCCTAAATTACATCAAATCTAATCCTTGCTTGGAATTGAATCCAAGACACTAAGAGAGTAAGGGCCTGTTTGGTTGCCTCTGAATGGCTTCATTCAGAGGTAAACCTCTGAATCGGACAGAGGTATCATTGTTTGGTTCACAAAAACTTCACCTCTGAACTGAACCATTCAGCTCTGAATGGTTCAGCTACTTCTCATCTCTGAATGAAAATTGGACTTGTATGCCCTTTGCTCCTTCTTCTTCACGAGTTCTCCACAGCCACCACCTCCACCTCCGACACCACCTCCACCACCTCCGACACCATCTCCATCATCATCATCATCATCATCATCATCAACTCCGACACCACCTCCGACACCATCTCCATCATCATCATCATCGTCACCGACGCCACCACCTCCACCATCTCCGCCAACACCTCCACCATCTCCGCCACCTGCACCTCCACCATCTCCGAAACCCCCAAATCAAACCCTAATCGATCCCATCATCGAACATCATCGTCGTCGTCTTCATCGAACATCATCATCTCATCAACATCTTCATCTTCATCGATCATCATCATCACCGGGTGCGGCTGTCGGACCTCCGTGCGCCGCCGTGTCGCGCCACCAGGCCGGCCTCCTCCTCCTCTCCGGCTCTCTCTATCTCTGGTTCTCTCTATCTCTCTCCGATTCTCTCTCTAAATTCAGTGTATGTGTGTGTGTAGAGAATAAGGGGCGGTGTTGCAGGTATGGAGAGAAAGGGGAAGGGGGTGGGGGTGGGGGTGGGGGGATGATGAATACTGATGAATGATGATGATGATTGGGTTTTATAGAAAAAAAAATCTATAAAAGGTTTATTTTGTGGGGAGGGGTAAAAATGTCATTTTACACTGTCATTCAGATATGGAACCAAACAGCACTTTACTGGTTCAGCACTTACCCATTCAGACCCTCTTACCCATTCAGACCTCTTATTCATTCAGCACTTATTGGTTCAGATGTTGCCAAACAGCCCCTAAGAGGTAAGAGCCTCTAACAAGTAGACTATCCCTAGATTGACCAATTTGCTTGGGATTTATATGTTTTTAGATTGTTTGTGTATTAAAAAAAAAACAACAAACAAATAAACACTTCAACAACCAAACCAAAACTCTTTAATTATACAAGGATGAAAAAAAACCAAACCCGATGAGAATATGCAAAACCCAAAAAGTCTGGAAAAAACAATGAGACGGGTATTCAGCTACAAGACTCGGAATAAAAACTTAACATATATTATAAGTTGTCATTAAAATTTATTTATAAACACAAGAAAGTAATTAATATACAACTCAAGTGGTGTAAGTGTAACACATATATCTCACTCTACCTACCATCAATAGATGTTATCAATATTATTATGTTGCGACAAAAGATGTTGTAGATCATAAGAAGCTTCTTCACCAACCCTCAAAGCTTCCATGAGCCGCCGGAAAATGATGACGTGGCAGGGGATACGTAGGGCACCTTTCTGTTGGTAGCCATATTCCAGAGCCGACTTGTTAAGCAAGCTTATGAAGAGTGGGTGGCTTAGTAGCTCGGCGCTTACCACGAACCGTTCCATCTCTTCGCCCACGTAAACGGGTAGGTGACCCTCCGGTATGCTAGCGGAGGAGCCACCGAGAGCGGCGGAGGAGCGGAGGAGAGAGTGAGAGGCTCGAGCCAGCCGGCGCATGAGTTTGTTCATTATTATGTGATTGATAGATAATTAGGGGTGGGGTGGTGAGTAGTATAAATATATAAGGAAAGGTAAAGAGAGACAAAGAAAGAGGGTAAAGTACAAAAGGTGTACTTGGCAGGTACACTTAAAACTCCTACTTAATCTATTAAAAACACATTAATGTATATATTTCATTTTGTGTGTTTGCCTAATTCTTTTGAGTAAAGTTCACTATATTTTATAATAGAGTTAATTACATAGTTTATAATAGAGTTAATTACATAGTTAGTCTCTGTGATTTGCACAAAATAACATACTTAGGTACTAATAGTTTAAAATCACATTCTAGGGTATTAACTTTTCATTTTGTAACGTTTGAAGGTATTAATGTTATTTGTAGGTTTAAAATCACATTCTACTAGTACTTAAGTATGTTATTTTGTGCAAACCACAGGGACTAACTATGTTAATACCCTAGAAATTGATACCTCCAAACGTTACAAAATGAAAGTTAATACCCTAGAATGTGATTTTAAACTATTAGTACCTAAGTATGTTATTTGTGCAAACCACATGGACTAACTATGTAATTAACTCTTTATAATAAAATGGTTTTCAAAAGTTGAACCATAAGTCATGGAAGTGAAATAAGGAAATCAGTTGAGAAACTGGAAGTGTTGGTTATGGTTATTTTGATATCTAATGTTAATTTTTATGATTCGGTTATTGTTATAGGGAACTAATAATAAGACATGGTAAAATCTTATTTTTATTTGGTGTATACCAGTGTAAGTTTACACGACCCGTATAAAATAAAATGAACTGACAAAGGTTGTGCACTTGTGCCAGCTATATTAAATGCATGTATGGACATATTCGCTCTGAACACATACCAACTGCCTTTTCCTCCATTCCACATATCGGTAATCAAAAGAAAATAGTTCGTTAGGACTCAAACAAATGATCAGTTAATAAATATAAAGCAAAAGCAAAATAAACTTGATCTTATTTCATGTTTTGACAATTTGTAACGATGCGAGTGAATTAAATGCATATATGGACTCAAGAGAAAATAGTTCGTTAGGACTCAAACAAACGACCACTTGATAAATATAAAGCAAAAGCAAAATAAGCTTGATCTTATTTCATGTTTAGACAAATTGTAATGATGTGAGTGAATTAAATGCAGTATGGACATATTCGCTCTGAACACATACCGACTGTGTTATCGTCAATTCCAGATACCGGTAATCAAGAGAAAGTAGTTCGTTAGTACTCAAACAAACGACCAGTTGATAAACATAAAGCAAAAGCAAAATAAGCTTGATCTTATTTCATGTTCTGACAATTTGTAATCATGAAAAGTTTTAGTTAAGTTGACTAGTAAACTACTGGTGGTGCCGCCTGGGTGAAAAGGTAATGATACGTTTGATGTCGTTTCATGTTCTGACATGTATCGACTTATAATCTCGGAACACATACCGACTGCGTTTTCATCAATTCCACATATAGTAATTAAAAAAAATTAATTGTATACGGGTCGTATAACGTTATATGACCCGTATACAAGACAAAAATAGTGCTCGTATATTGTGTATACAGGCGAATAAAAAAAATAATAAACATGGTATACGACCCGTATAATGTTATACGAACCGTATACAATAAAAAATGATCGTATAATATGCTATACGACCACATATCCACCATATGACCTCAAATTTCACTAAAATTCTCTCGGGTTTTTTGGATCGTTCTTGGATATCGTTCTTCGGCGTTCGTGATGTTTTATTCTCGTTCTTCTATTACTGTACGTTTCTAAGCCTCGTTCGTATAATAGACTTTCAGATTACGTAACTTGTTAGATTATGGTATCGTATAGCATATCAAATAGCATAGATTAGCGTAACGAAACTGATTGTTTGATTGAATTTGAAAAAAAATCTGAATTAGAAAAAAAAAACTGAAAATTCAAGTGTATACGGTCGTACACATTGTATACTGTTAGGAAACTTTATTTGTAAGTATTGAAGAAAAGCATAATCAACTGTGTCTATGAAGAGATCACAGTCCTGAAGATCACGAACTAGAAAAAGAAGATCAGATGGGACAACTGGAAAAGCACAGCATCTACTTCAAAGAATTACAAGTTGATCAAGAGCAGAATTGGATTATCAGAAAAGGTCATTTCTGATGGATCTGATGATATTTCTGATGAAATATCATCAGTATCTGACGATTCTGATCATCAAGGATTTTATGATGATTTGTTCATCATAATTTCTGATGAAGTGGTTTATCAGAATTTCTGATGAAATAACCCACTTGTCTGAAATTAGCTCTGTCCTGCCACACTTACCGAAGCAAGTTGACATTAAATGATATCATGATGAAAAAGGCAACTTGAACGTTGGAATCAATGAATATGTCAATTGGCTACTTTTTGCAGGAATTATTGTATGAATAAACAATTGTTTATTCATACAAGCCGTCTATAAATAGAAGGCTCAACCAGGAGAAGCAAAGTGAGTTTGAAGCTTAGCATTCACACATACATCTAAACTCCATTGCTCTCTCCCCCACAGAATTCAAGATTCGTTTGTATTAGATAATAATCTTTCAATCACCTTGTAAACCATTTTTGTTTCAAAGTGATATAAACTTGATAATTCTGTAGGTCTTGTTTCTTGAAAGTCTGATTTCCATTTCCGCACATCTTTTTCACATCTACTGAAATCACTTGCCATATTACGTGAAAAGAAGATTGTTTTGAGCCTGTACTGGGTCTAACAATTGGTATCAGAGCAGATTGAATAAACTATTTTCAAACGATCAATCGCTCATCTTCTTTTCTCTAAGTATGGCCAGCTTTCAATCCTGGAATAATGCTTTTAACATTGGTTCTATGTCTAAACCTCCGACTTTGGTCAGAGAAGAATACCCCCAGTGGAAAATCAGGATGGTCAATTTCCTTAATGGTCATGACCGAGCTCTGTTTCAATCCATTGAAAGGGGTCCACATACACCAATGACTGATATACCTACTATTCCAGCAACTGACCAATCACCAGCAATCCCTACCTCCCGTGCTCCCAAAAGTGAAATAAACTGGAGTGCGGAAGACAAGGAACTGGTGGCTGGGGATGAAAGGGCTAAGTCACTTTTAATTATGGCCATCCCCAATGACATATTTTCAGATGTTGATGCTTGTGCATCAGCTAAGGAAATATGGGATCAGTTGGAAAACCTTTGTGAAGGAGGAGAAAGGATGAGAAGAAACAAGAGAACAAATAATGTCTCATTTTATGAAAGGTTTAAAAGTTTGCCAAATGAAAGGTTAAATGATACATATCAAAGATTTACAAAACTTTTAAACGAGCTAAAGAAATTTGGTATAACAAAATCAAACGATGAAAGAAACATAAAAATTCTTGATGCCCTTCCTAGAGAGTGGAGAAGTCTAACCATGACTTTATCATCAACCTTAGAACTAGGAAACATGAGTCTTCATGACTTGTACAGCATCTTGATCCCCAGAGAGGAAGAAATATTTGAAGAAACCATTCAAAGAGGGGGATCTTTAGCTCTAATCTCCAACTCACAAAGATCAACAACAACAAATGATCCACAACCTTCAAACAGTCAAAATCTTGAAACTTCTGATGCATCATCAGACTTTTCAGCTTTTGCTGAAGCAATAGCACTGCTCACCAAAACATTTGAGCAGAGGTTGAGGGGAGGTAACCAGAGATACCAGAGGAGTGACAAAGGAAGGATGGATGGAAGATCTAAAGAAGAGTTTAGATCTAAGGATAAAGGGAAGACTGAAGTTGTGTGTTACAAGTGCAAGCAAAAAGGTCACTATGCATCAGAATGCAAGACCAAAAAGCTGAAGGATGTTGCCTATTATGAGAAAAAGCTTGAAGAAGCAAAGAAGCAGCAACAAGTAAGCTTAATTGCTGGAATAGATACATGGTTATCTGATGATTCTTCTGATGATGAAGAAGAAGAGTTGGCAAATTTTTGCCTCATGGCACTCTATGAAGGACTACCAGAAACTTCAGAAAAAAAGGTAAATTTAGACAATCTTGATCTTGAACACAAGCTAAACAAGCTCATGTCAGATTTTCTAAATCTGCAAGAAAAACATAAATCAGATATTAGAAAATCTGATGAGTTGCAAAGGACTTTGAATAAAATCATTCTTGAAAACCAACATCTTATAGAGGACAGTTTAGATCAAAGAGCAAAAATTGAGTTTTATGAAAATGAAAGAAAAGATCTTTACAAGAAAATCAATGACAAAGAAATCAACGTAAGAGGTTTTCAACAGGCTAAAGATTTCATAAATTTTATTGAGTCCACACCAAAGAACAAAGGAGAGGGTTTACGCTATACAAGTACTACAAGCTCAAATAGAAATAAACCCACTATCTTTGTAAAAGCAACTCATCAAATTTCTGATAATTTAGTATCAGAATCTGAATCTTGCAAATCAATCTGTTCTGAATATTCTTTTGACAAACTAAACTTCAAAACAAACAAGAGTGAATGCAGTCAAGAATCTGTAAAAACTCCAGAAGCAGTTCACTCATCTTTTCAAAATTATCCAATCATTCCAACACAAGAGGAACTATCAGAAAATTCTGATAACTCTTGTATGTGTGTTGACATACTGAAGCTTGTCCAGCACCATCTTCAAAAGAAAAATGTAAAATCTGTTAATGGCTCAGCATATAACAGAGTTTCTGATGCAAAACCAAGAAGAAATAAAAATAAAATGTTTCAAATTTCATCAGAAACAGTACCCAAGCATGTCTGGGTACCAAAAACCCTCTAATCATTTCATTTCAGGATCATCATGTGCAGCAGATCTGGTACTGCGACTCAGGAAACTCCAAGCACATGACTGGGGACAGGAGCTTACTCAGCAACTTTATTTCAAAGCTGGGTAGAATGGTAAAATTTTGGAAATGGAATGAAAGGAAGGATCACGGGATATGGATGCATTAAAGGTACGGATGTCTAACCATAAAAGAGAGTAGTCTTTGTTAAAAGATTTATCACATAATCTACTTTGGTTTGATATATCACCAGAAAATCTGTCAAATTTTGACAACTTCATCAGAATTTCTGATAGGTTATCAGAATTCTGGTGAACCATAAGTAAAAATGCTGATAATCAGAAATATCATAGTTCATTAAAACAAAGTTCTGCATGACAATATCCACATTCATATTTCTTGTTTATATTTTTTATTTTTTAATATTTCCCCATGTTAGTGCTGATAACGTCATTCAAACAGAAAATTTCTGGGAACTCGTTAAAATAGATATTTCTCTCTCCTTCATTTATTACACCCCATCATGATTAAGAAGGTTGAAGTGACATATTGGTAGGCTACAATGATACATTACCAGAAATTTGCCACCTAGATAAATCAATGCATGTGTAGTGGAGAAGGAACATATCTCTGTTATTTTTTTCTGATAATCATTAAAATAACAAAGATTGCGGTGAAGAAAATCCACAAGTTGGTAGCTTCCATTTATAGCAAATATTAAATTTACTATAAATATTCACCACTTTTAAGTAAAATCTGTCATCTTCACTTCTCTTCTTCATCACATTTTCACACACACTCACAAAATGAACTCCATCAAAGATGAATGTTTTCCACTTGTTCTTTATCCATATCATAATCTAAGATTGAGGACAAATCTGGAAGGTCCTCAGTGGGAAGGGTGTCAAGTTGTATTCAAGATGCTCATGAATAGCAACTTGAGCTATGCCCTCACTGCTCACATAAGTGTTCATCCAGAGATTCTTCAAATCTTCTGGAAAAATGCAACACTATCTAAGTTTCATAACAGGGAGCAGATGACCATCAAGAGTGAGGTGCTAAATCAGCAAATTCTGTTAAATGAAGCCACCATCAGGACTGCTCTTCAACTAAATGATGATAATGATGTTCTGATGTTCACAAGGTATCAGAAGGAAAATGTCTTAAGAGAAATGGGTTATCACACACCAAACCAACAACGTGCAATCAACAAAAATGGCTTTAAAAAGCCATGGCAATATCTGGTCACTCAGATGGGTGCATGTTCTTCAAAGCAGGTCATCAATCATCATGAAATATCTCTGAAATTGATGGAGCCTATACTAGCACTGGTACTTAAGGTACCTTACAACTTCTCTCATTATCTAATGAGTGATTTTGTAAGTAACATGTGGGTTGCAAAGCCATTCTTAATGTATCCTCGTTTTCTAACAAAGATAATTACGAGTCAGCTAGATTTTGCAGGCATTCCTGCAAGTTATCCAAGGGCTGATATGAGACTTCAAGAAAACATGGGTCTCAGCGTGCTTGTACCCACTAACAACAACTCTGGGATGATAACTGATCTATTATTATTGTTGGAAATGGAACATGGTGAAGGAGTAGATATTGATTAGATTTTATCTGTTTTGCTTGTAATTTTTTTTTGTTGTTGATATTTTTGCTTACTAATCTTCTGGTTTGTGGTTTTGGGAAATAGGTAAAGATAAAATGAGCATCAGAAATCAAACTCAAAATTTTCTGATAAAATGGGACAAAATCTGGTTAGTCAAAATTTTCTGATAAAACTTCAATGATAACAAAATGTTTTTAGAAAATATCAGAAAAGTCAAAGAAACTTGGATGCTACCAGACAAACAAATGTAAGTCTTCTGATCTTTCCTTATTCCCTCTCATCTCAAAAAAAAAAAAAAAAAAAGGCACTCATAAGTTTAGGGGGAAATCTCAGAAATTCTGATAAAAAGACTAATTATTTCTGTTAGCTACATGTCAAAAAGTCAACAGAAGTCAATACAAAAGAATACATATGGTCAACAGAATTTCTGATGATTTTATCAGAATGGGACTTTCTGAGTTATGAAGAAAAGATGGTATATATGAAGAAAGATAATTGGACCTTTTATCAAAGGGGGTCCACAAAGAAGAAAAGGTGTCATAGAACCGATAGTTTTCTCCAATCAAAATTCAGTGCAACACTTTCAAGAAATGACTGAAGAAACTACAAATTGAAGAGTCAAGTTGAAAGGACTTAACCACGATTCCATGATAAACAATTTCATTAATGTCTTAACACCCACGATCCAACGGTTATTTTTTTTAACCAAAAACTTAGCATACACGATCTAACGGTTATAAAGACAATTAATGATCTCTTTATCATTATCTCATACCACGATTTATACTCCTTCAACTCCTTCTACTTCATACACCTACAATACTCTCAATTCTCTCATATCCTAAAAACCCCTGTTTTTCCCACAAATAAAAAATTCCCTAAATTTCAAACCCTAACTCACAGAGACCAAAAATGGCAAAAGTTAACCTCAATATTCCAATTATTCAACATGAAGTACCGTTTGTCGAGGAAGCAGAATTTCTACCAATGAAGGAAAACAATATGCTGATGAATACAGAGTATTCAGAGTATGATAAAAGATGTCAACTTCTGGTAGAATATCTTACAAAATGTCCAATCTCAGGAGCACTGACAAAAGAAAGAGAAATACCAGAAAGGATGCTACAGCAATTTGTTTACACTTTTAAAGAAGTTGAAGAAAATCGGGTGTCTGCTCATGTATGGGGAAGTGTCTATGTGGAATTAACTCCAGCAAGAGTAAGAGAATGGCTTGGATTGCCTATTCTTGGAAGTTACACTGAAGCCCCAAGCAAAGAAGATTTATTAGACTTCGTCATTGGGCTTGGATACAAGAAAAGAGATATCAACAAAATTGGAGCAATAAGAAGAAGTGAATTGCCAGCCATCTGGCAAGTGATGATGGAAGTGTTAAACAAATGTCTCACCTCAAAGATAGGAGGAACTGATCAAATCAATCAAGCTATTCTGACAATCATGTTTGGACTCATAAATGGGTTCAAAATTGATTATGGGTCAGAAATCTTTAATCTTCTCAAAAGATCAATCATCACCAGAAATGGAAGAATAACATCTCATCTGCCATATCCAAGGTTAATCTCAATTTTCATTTCTGAAGCATTTATTGAAAGAAACATGGAGATTCCAATCTTAGAAGACATCTGGAGATCAAAAACAATGAAGGCCTGGAGTTCAAATCATGGATGGGAATCAGACAAAGATGTTCCTGTGTTACCAGAGAGCATGTTATGCTTCATTGCACCAGACTCACAGTACAGAATACAACATGAAAAACTTCTGACAAAATCAACCTCTCCCACAGAAGAACCAAGCAGAGAAATTGTGAACTGTTCTTCATCAACAGAAAAAGGAGATAATGAGAAGTCCTCACCATCAGAAAATGAGGGTGTAGAAGAAGGAAGAATTATGGAAAAAGCTAACTTGGAGATAGCCAAATTACCAGAAAATGAAGAAAAGCATGCTGAAAGTCAACAGATTCATGAAGCAGGAATTCATCATGAATTTGAAATCCATCAAACACATGATGCAGGATCATACATTGCTGGAGAAACACACGATTGAAGTTACTGAAGTCATTCATCATGATGAATCTCACATTGCTGGTACATCCCTTTTACACACTGTTCTAGTAGAAACTCACAGAGAAGAAACAAACTCAGAAAGTTCTGTTAACATTTCTTACAAAATAGAATACAGAACAACGAATGTTGATCAAGAGGTTACTAGTTCCATAAATCTCAACTCCGAATCAGAAAATGAGGAAGAGGATGAGATCCCAACAGATGGAGATCAGGAAACTGATCAAGGAAATATGGCTAAAGGTAATTTGTTTACCTCAAAAACTTATGGAGGATCATATATTGATATGATTCAATGAAATAAGGAAATCCAGAATGAGAATGAGTTTTTCATCACTGGTGGAGATAATTCTGGTAAATTCGAAGCTGCACCAAGTGTGTTGGCCAAGAATGACCCTATCATCTCTAAAACAGCAGCAAATGTGTTTGCAGCTGGAATGTTAGAAGGAACATCTGTTGTTCCAATTATCCCTGAGAAACCCATGAACCAAGAAAATCTAGAAGAAATACTGGAAAATGTCTACAAAGTCTGCAAAAGAAATCCAGTAGAAGAAAAACTTGATATGTTGCTGTCAGAAATACAAGGTCAAAAGGCTGAAATGAAGACTTTGTCAGAATCAGTGAAGGAAATGAAGAAACAAACTGAGGAAAACACTGAAGCACTAAAGTCTCTTCAAAAGATGAAAGAAAAGGCACCAGAATCCAACATCTCTGCATCAGAAATCCAAACGATTCTCACAGAAATAGAAAAAATCAAAGCACAAGTTGCAAAAGTGATTGAATCAAGGCAGTCAAGTAGTACAAACAGAGTTTTGGAAGAAGTTACCATACTAAGGGCAAGTAATAATAGTATCACAGATGCCCTTGAGAAGCTGTCAAAAGAATGGGCTGAAATTCAAACAAAAGCTCAAACTGAATTAACAAATATTCAGAAAAACATACACAGCAACTCAAAACAGGTAAAAGAAGTGCAACAACTGGTAGAGAAGATGCAGTTCAATATTGCAAAACTAGCCAAAGTGAATCCACAAGAACTCATGAAAGAAATTCCTGCTGAAAGCTCACATCAAGAAGCTCCAAAGTCAATCCCTCAACAATCATCAATCTCACCAATCACAAAAGATGGAACCACAGTGATGGGTCCTCCTCCGAATGTTCCAAAAGACGAAATACTGAAAAGGTTAGCAACTGCAAAACCTCAAGTTATTACAAAATTGAAATTGCTAGCATCTGCTCCAAATCCAACAATATCTGATGACTCTGCAATAAGTAAGTTTATGAATAAACAAATAATGAATGAATGGGAACAAGAAGGAGAGTCAGCAACAAAATCAAAGACTGTTAAGAGAAAGATCTCTGAAACCAAGTCTATCATGGTTAAAGAGATTGTACGAGATGTAATGATATTTCCTGAGACCAATCTGGTGAGCTACTATCTGACAAAAGAAGATACAACACCAAGATCACTATCTCCAACCAGACTGGGCTTAAGAGAAGAAAGAATAAAAAGAGGGCCAAGCAACATTCACAAACAAAATTGGAATCCAGTAAAAAGAATTCTAAACGTAAGTGAAGTAAAGAGTGCAATTGATGATATTGGAGGAACTGATGTGCAAAACAGATACACACTTCAGAGGGAGAATGGAGAAGAACAGAAGGTGACTGATGAAGAAATAGCTGACAAGTTGCATCCTTTAGACATCCTGTTTATGAAGGATTATTATGAAAAGGAAAAGAAAAATAATCAAGAAGTCAGAAGAGCATTAAATGGCATATCAAAGGCTGGAATACTGCTGTTTGAAAGAATAGCTTTTTCAGACTTTGATCTATGCATAAATTTTGAGCATGTACACAACAAAAAGGTATATGTCAAATCACCAAAGACAAAAGTTCCTTCAGACATAGTAGAAGATGCAAGATCTGGAGACATCATCATACTGACAAACGCAAATAAAGAACAAGATTATGGTGTAATCTTCAGAGATCAGGATGAAAACAAAGCTATGTTCAGAAGTGTTGACATCTGCAAGTACTCAAATCAAACTCTGAGGTATATCTTGAAAACCATGAACAAAAGACAAGAACATCTTCAGAAGATAGAAAAGAACATGGAGGAAAGCAGAAAAGAAATAGAGCAGATGATTGAAGAATGGATTCAAGCAAGAGAATGGTATAAAGACATGTATGTCAGCTGCAACAAATACATCTCCTACAAAAAGAAGCTAAAGACAGGAGATACGCATAAGAGAGTGAAACTTAACTGAAAGAACTATTTATTTAACTTCTCATCTTTTATGTAATTTGTTTTAACTTCAGTAACTGGTTTATATTTTCAAGTATTATATTTCCACTGTTTGGAATTTTTTTTTCTGTTTATGAGGTAGTTCTTTTTCTTACAATACTTAGGGGGAAACTGTTAGGAAACTTTATTTGTAAGTATTGAAGAAAAGCATAATTAACTGTGTCTATGAAGAGATCACAGTCCTGAAGACCACGAACTAGAAAAAGAAGATCAGATGGGACAACTGGAAAAGCACAGCATCTAGTTCAAAGAATTACAAGTTGATCAAGAGCTGAATTGGATTATCAGAAAAGGTCATTTCTGATGGATCTGATGATATTTCTGATGAAATATCATCAGTATCTGACGATTCTGATCATCAAGGATTTTCTGATGATTTGTTCATCAGAATTTCTGATGAAGTGGTTTATCAGAATTTCTGATGAAACAACCCACTTGTCTGAAATTGGCTCTGTCCTGCCACACTTACCGAAGCAAGTTGACATTAAATGATATCATGATGAAAAAGGCAACTTGAACGTTGGAATCAATGAATATGTCAATTGGCTACTTTTTGCAGGAATTATTGTATGAATAAACAATTGTTTATTCATACAAGCCGTCTATAAATAGAAGGCTCAACCAGGAGAAGCAAAGTGAGTTTGAAGCTTAGCATTCACACATACATCTAAACTCCATTGCTCTCTCCCCCACAGAATTCAAGATTCGTTTGTATTAGATAATAATCTTTCAATCACCTTGTAAACCATTTTTGTTTCAAAGTGATATAAACTTGATAATTCTGTAGGTCTTGTTTCTTGAAAGTTTGATTTCCATTTCCGCACATCTTTTTCACATCTACTGAAATCACTTGCCATATTACGTGAAAAGAAGATTGTTTTGAGCCTGTACTGGGTCTAACATATACGATCATATACGCTTTGAACATTCAAAGGGTATACGATCGTATACATTGTATGCGATCGTATACCCTTGAATTTTCAGTTTTCTTTTTTCTTTGATTGTTTTTATATAACAACCCTCCAAAATAATTTTCGGCACCCTACTATATTTCAAATGTCCCTATACGTCCTAAAATACACCCGGTATTCGAAAACAGGTCCCGAACACCTTTATTTTTATTAAAATTAATTAAAAAAAATTTAACAGGCCGTCGCGGGGCGCGACGCCCTTGGTTACCTTAGTCGCGGGCCGCGACAACCTAGACACCAGGCAAGCCCCGAGGCCGCCATGTGTCCCAGTCGTGTCGAGCCTAGTGGTCAACTCAGCAACCCTAGGGCCTACCCTAGGGAGCCTCGCGGGCCGCGAAGGCCTTGCTTCCTTTCTTCGAGGGGCGCGACGAAGTGTCAGATAGACACTATAAATAAAGGCAATCGGCTGTTCATTTGAAATCGCACACAACTCTTTTCTTTCTCGAAATTTTGCATAGCAATAGTAATTTTCGGGCATTATACCCCTTAAATAAAGAAATATGCCTCGTTGTAAGTATTATAACCCCCGGTTACGTATTAGATACGCTGCCCGATTGATACAGGGTTCCATAACGTCTGTCGTGGTTCTGCCCGACGTAGTCGTTGGAATGCCGTCTCGGGGAGGGTATTACTAATGTAAATATTGGGTTATTATACTAACGCGTGTGCATTTGTGTAATTAATAGATAATCACCAGGGAATCCTTAAAGAAAACCCTAAGACAGCAATGTGAGTAATATCCTTTTTGTAAACCTTTTTACAAACTGTTTTACAAAACCTTTATTTATTTTAAATTATAATTAGCAGTGATTGAGTCGTTGTAATTCTTCAATTACTGCCGGTATGTTGGGGTTTTGTATACAAAATGGGGAACACGTTACCATTGGACAAAGAGTTAGCCAATGTGTAATATGACCCACCAGTCAGGATTGACAATACTGAATGAGTAATTGTGTAGACATAAACATTGTAATCGCTCTCAATATTGTTAAAGGATAAAACTCTTCTTGATTAAACTGGGATTCACTCACCAGTATTTCCCACAGACAAAATGTTTTAAAGGCGTTTCAGGTAACAAAATGTGAAAGCCAAATAGAAGTCAGCTGGACAGCACTGAAAGCTTGGAAAAGTGGCTATAAAAGTTACCTGAATAAAGAGATATTTTTATTAAATAAAATAGGGTTTATCCCTATAAAAATGTGTGTACTTTAAACTTGGGAATTTCCCATATGTTTAATATTATAAAAGCGTGGTATTTTACTCTGATAAAATATTTCCTAACTACGGTCCTGATGTAATTTCCGCTGCCAAGATATTATTCAATATGTTAGGAAATTATTTACAAAAATACGTGTATATCTGTATTTTATTATTGTGTGTTATTTGACTATTTGTTAGTTTACAGTATGAGCGACCAAGGACCCTGCGACGCCTATCGGCAGTTGTCCAGCTCACCTCAAATCGAAGGTACCTCTTCACAGCCTACCCTCTCAGGGTATTCAGCGGACAATGAAGACGGGATATTCGTGTTCAAGGCTCAATCAGAAGAGTCATTCCCTCCTAAAAAGAGAGGATGGTTCCGCAGAGATGCGTATGAACGTAGGAAGAGAATGAAAAAGTTACAACAACAGCGAGTTTTAGCAGCCGCTAAGAGAGAAACAGATGCTCACACCCAAGATGTGCTCAATAGGAGTCTAGCAAACTTTCATATTCTAGCAACTACAGCTGCAGACCCTAATTTAGAGCGATTAATAGCACCCCAACCATTACCCTTGTTTCCCACACAACCAATAGAGATTGAAGTCAACCCGGAAAACCAGATCCCAGCACCAGCGTTTGACCCAATTGAGATACCTAGAGTACCAGCACCCAATCCCTTAGACCCAGACTACGACCCGTGGTTTGACGATCATAGGGATTATCAGCAATGCTACCCAATATCAGAGGAACCCATGCCAAACTTAGCAGCTTACCCAGGTCTGGACCCTCTAGATCCCTATTATGATAATGATCAATACATTAGGGAAATTCTAGAAAATCCATATCCTCAGGAAGAACCCATGCCACAGTACCCAGATCCCATACCGGCACCTGCACCCCCAATGAGCACAGAAAATGTGCAAGAACTCCGAACCTTTGGTGAGGAAATTTTAGAAGAAAGCGAAAGAATGAGGCAAATAGGGGAACAACTCGTCTGGAAATATGATGAGCGTAATATGGACTTTTGAATGAACCCCTATCATTAGTAATAATAATAATAAAATAATATATATATATATATATATATAATATGTGTGTATGAAAAAAAATGATAATATATATATCGTAAGTGGTTAGTGATGCATATTAGTATTATATTTTATTCCAGTTGTATTGTAATAATTATAGATGCATACTATAAAATAGAGTAAGTCGCAATGCTCGACGATTTTGATCAACATGCTTGCCGTGTGATTGTTTGAATTATATATTGTCCTGTGATATTAATACTTGGTAATTGTTTAAAATCCAGATGGCCGACACAACAAATCCAGAAAACCAGAATAATGAAAATCAAATAAATAATAGTGAAATCCGACTTGTAACCCAAGGAATTAGAGATGCCATGCCAGCTATTATCCAAAATGTTAGGGATGCGAAAAATAATGATAAAAGTGGTAATGGAAGTAAACGAACCCATACAGAACCTAGTCACAGCATAAACAATGGACCCATACTTCAAGTGCCCATTCCCAAAAGAAGAAGAACCATGTCTTATGGTTGTTCTTATAAAGAATTCTGGTCTTGTAAACCAATAGAATTCTCGGGCAATGAAGGGGCCATTGCAGCTCTACGCTGGATAGAAAAGACTGAGGCAGTCTTAAAAATAAGCAAGTGCGCAGAAGAAGATAAGATAATGTTTGCCTCCAAGTTGTTTAAGAATTCAACACTAGAATGGTGGAACACTATCCTCCAGTCTAGGGGAAGTGATAAAGTTTACAATATGGAATGGGAGGAATTTAAGAACATGGTGGAAATAAAATTCTGCCCTCCCAATGAAAAGGAACAGATAGCAAATAAGTTCCTAAACCTTAGGATGACTGGAGTAGATAGTAAGGGTTACACTACGTTATTCTTTGAATATGCTAGGATAGTGCCGACCCTTGCATCACTCGAACCTGTATTAATCTCCCGTTATATCTAGGGATTAATCAGTGAGATTAGGCATGTACTCAAGGCAGCTAGACCTCAAACCATAGAAGAAGCTGTAGAACTAGCAAACACATTGACTGATGAATTAGTGCGTACACGAGAAGAGGACCAGAGGAGGAACCTAGCTCAAAAGCTTACCCAAGAATTTCGTTCTTGAAATTCCAACCGTGGGAAAAATATATGTTCTACTTATGCACCCTATTGCAAGTATTGCAAAAGGAAGCATTCTGAAAGATGCCCCATATACTGTAACTTCTACAAAATATCTGGACACAAGGAAGAAGACTGCAGGAAGAAACCTAACAATAGGATATGCTACAACTGTGGAGAACAAGGTCATATCAAGCCAAACTGTTCGAAACTAGCTCCAGACCCGAACACCAAGAATACTAAAAATGCTAGAGCATTTGTTCTGACTGCAGAAGAAGCAAAGATGATCCCGGATGTGATCGCCGGTACGTTTTTAGTTAATGATGTTTTTGCTAAAGTATTATTTGACTCTGGTGCAAACCAAAGTTTTATTAATACTTCATTTTGCAAACTTCTCAATCAATCATTAACTAAACTCCCATAAGAATGTTTAGATCCACAAATGGAGAAACCATTAAGATTCTGAAATCTTGCAGGGAGCAAGAATTGAGTTTTTAAATCAAAAATTTATTGCAAACCTTTACCCAATGAATCTAGCAGGATTTGATGTTGTATTAGGAATGGATTGGTTAATAGCCAATAAAGCCAGTATTTTATGTGATCAAAAGTCAATCCAAGTAAATTCTCCAAGAGGTGAAAATATCACAATTAAAGGAGATAAGCCCTCTAGATCCACAAAATTCATCTCTGTAATGAAAACAACCAGTTATGCTAGGAAAGGATCATTAGTGTATTTGATTTCCATAATCATTAACACTAAAGGAAAAGAACTAAAGGATATTCCTGTAGTATCCCAATTTTCAGATATATTTCCAGAAGAATTACCAGGGCTACCGCTAGACAGGGAAGTCGAATTCAGAATCCACCTGCTACCAGGAACAACACCAATTGACAAAGCACCTTACCGTTTGGCACCTGCAGAAATGCAGGAACTGAAGAAACAGTTAGACAATTTATTGGAAAAAGGATTCATACAGCCAAGCTCATCGCTATGGGGAGCATCGATTTTATTTGTTAAAAAGAAAGACGGGTCAATGCGTATGTGCATTGATTACCGTGAGTTGAACAAAGTCACGATTAAAAATCGGTATCCATTACCGAGAATCGATGATTTATTTGATCAGTTGCAAGGAGCTCGATTTTTCTCTAAAATCGATGTACGATCAGGATATCATCAATTGAAGGTACAAGAAGAGGACATTCCTAAGACCGCTTTTAGAATGAGGTATGGCCATTATGAATTTACTGTCATGCCATTTGGTTTAACCAATGCCCCAGCCGCATTCATGGACATGATGAACCGAATATGTAAGCCATATTTGGATAAGTTCATAATTGTTTTTATAGATGATATTCTCATTTACTCTAAAAGCAAAGAGGAACATGCAAAGCATTTGCACGCACTTCTAAGTTTATTGAGAAAAGAAAAGCTTTATGCAAAGTTTTCAAAGTGCGAGTTTTGGTTAGAACAGGTACAGTTTCTTGGGCATTTAGTCAATCATGAAGGAATTCATGTGGATCCCACCAAGATCGAGGCGATTACCAAATGGAAAACCCCTGAGTCACCATCCGAGGTTAGAAGTTTCTTAGGATTGGCCGGTTATTATAGAAGATTTATTCGAGATTTTTCTAGAATAGCCATTCCCTTAACTAAGCTAACCTGTAAATCTGTTAAGTTTGAATGGGGACCAAAACAAGAAGAAGCCTTTAGAATTCTTAAGCAAAGACTAACCAATACACCCATACTAGCATTACCAGATGGAACTGAAGATTTTGTAATTTATTGTGATGCTTCTAAGTTAGGTTATGGATGTGTGTTAATGCAACGTCAAAAGGTTATAGATTATGCATCCAGACAACTTAAGAATCATGAAGAAAATTATTCAACCCATGATCTAGATGTAGGAGCTATAATTTTTGCCCTTAAGATTTGGAGACATTACCTATACGGTACTAAGTTTACCATTTTTACCGACCATAAGAGTTTAAGGTATGTTTTCGGGCAAAAAGGAGTTGAATATGAGACAAAGACGCTGGATGGAAGTACTTAGTGATTATGATTGTAATATCCAGTATCATGCAGGAAAGGCAACCGTAGTAGCTGATGCTTTAAGTCGAAAGTATCACGAAAACCCAAAAAGCACAAGATTAGAAAAGCACAAGAATCAGTAATCAAGGATGATACTGAGAAATTGAAAGGAATGATTAAGGAACTGGCAGCATAAGTCTAAGTATACGATGCATCCTGGAAGTGATAAGATGTATCAAGACTTAAGAAAGAATTTCTGGTGGATAGGAATGAAAAAGGATATAGCAGCATATGTTGCAAAGTGTCTAACCTGTTCACAAGTTAAAGCTGAACATCAGAAACCCTCAGGTTTGTTGCAACAGTTAGAGATGCCTGTATGGAAATGGGAATTGATAACAATGGATTTTGTTACTAAATTACCCAAAACAAGAAAAGGTAATGATACAATCTGAGTGATTGTAGACAAGCTAACTAAGTCAGCTCATTTCCTACCAATGAAGGAAAATTTCAGTATGGAACAGTTAGCTAAATTATATGTAAATGAAATAGTTTCATTACATGGAATTCCTTTATCAATTGTTTCTGACAGAGATAGCCGTTTTACCTCTCATTTTTGGACAAGTTTCTAAAAAGCAATGGGAACCAAGTTAAATCTAAGCACCGCTTATCATCCTCAAATGGACGGACAAAGCGAAAGGACAATTCAGACAATGGAGGACATGCTTAGAGCTTGTGTAATTGACTTCGGAGGCAATTGGGATGATCACTTACCATTAATAGAATTTTCTTATAATAAGAACTATCACACAAGTATCAATGCTGCACCATTCGAAGCACTTTATGGACAAAAATGCCGAACTCCAGTCTGTTGGGCAGAAATTGGAGAAAAGAAACTATCCGGACCCGAGATAGTACAAGAAACAACAGACAAAATCATTCAAGTCAAGGAACGATTGAAAGTAGCATGTGATCGATAGAAAAGTTATGCAGATAACAGACGAAAGCCATTGGAATTTCAGGTAGGAGACAAAATATTATTGAAAGTCTCTCCTTGGAAAGGAGTGGTAAGATTTATCAAAAGAGGAAAGCTAAGCCCCAGATATATTGGACCTTTTGAAATTATTAAAAGAATACGACCTGTAGCCTATCAGCTGCAACTTCCAGAGGAAATGGCAGGAATACATGATGTATTTCATGTATCTAATCTCAAGAAATGCTTAGCTGATAAATCACTGGTACTACCTCTTAAGGATATATAGGTAAATGAACAGTTAAAAAATGTGGAACGACCTCTACAAATTGAAGACAGGAAAGTCAAGAATCTTAAACATAAGAGATTAGTTCTGGTCAAAGTGAAATAAGACTCCAGGAGAGGACCAGAATACACTTGGGAGCTTGAATCAGAAATGCAAAGGAAATATCCACACTTATTCCAGTAGACCTCGAGGACGAGTTCTAAAACAAGGTGGGGAGGATATAACAACCCTCCAAAATAATTTTCAGCTCCCTACTATATTTCAAATGTCCCTATACGTCCTAAAATACACCCCGTATTAGAAAACAGGCCCCGAACACCTTTATTTTTATTAAAATTAATTAAAAACAAAATTTAACAGGCCGTCGCGGGGCACGACGCCCTTGGCTACCTTAGTCACGGGCCGCGACAACCTAGACACCAGGCAAGCCCCGAGGCCGCCACGTGTCCCAGTCGTGTCGAGCCTAGTGGTCAACTCAGCAACCCTAGGGCCTACCCTAGGGAGCCTCGCGGGCCGCGAAGGCCCTGCTTCCCCCGGGCGTGACGAAGTGTCAGACAGACACTATAAATTAAGGCAATCGACTGTTCATTTGAAATCGCACACAACTCTTTTCTCTCTCGAATTTCTGCATAGCAATAGTAATTTTCAGGCATTATACCCCTTAAATAACGAAGTTCTGCCTCGTTGTAAGTATTATAACCCACGGTTACGTATTAGATACGCTGCCCGATTGATCCAGGGTTCCGTAACGGCTGTCGTGGTTCTGCCCGACGTAGTCGTTGGAATGCCGTCTCGGGGAGGGTATTACTAATGTAAATATTGGGTTATTATACTAACGCGTGTGCATTTGTGTAATTAATAGATAATCACCAGGGAATCCTTAAAGAAAACCCTAAGACAGCAATGTGAGTAATATCCTTTTTGTAAACCTTTTTACAAACTGTTTTACAAAACCTTTATTTATTTTAAATTATAATTAGTAGTGATTGAGTCTTTGTAATTCTTTAATTACTGCCGGTATGTTGGGGTTTTGTATACAAAATGGGGAACACGTTACCATTGGACAAAGAGTTAGCCAATGTGTAATATGATCTACCAGTCAGGATTGACAATACTGAATGAGTAATTGTGTAGATATAAACATTGTAATCGCTCTCAATACTGTTAAATGATAAAACTCTTCTTGATTAAACTGGGATTCACTCACCAGTATTTCCCACTGACAAAATGTTTTAAACGCGTTTCAGGTAACAAAATGTGAAAGCCAAATAGAAGCCAGCTGGACACCACTGAAGGCTTGGAAAAGTGGCTATAAAAGTTACCTGAATAAAGTGATGTTTTTATTAAATAAAATAGGGTTTATCCCTATAAAAATGTGTGTACTTTAAACTTGGGAATTTTCCATATGTTTAATATTATAAAAGCGTGGTATTTTACTCTGATCAAATATTTACTAACTACGGTCCTGATGTAATTTCCGCTGCCAAAATGAATAAACACCGATACTGGTCTCGCAGCCGCCCGTTCCCGGGACAGATAGGGGACTGGGGTTGTCACATTTTAGCGTATACGAGACGTATAATACGTGCATATACGGAATGTATACGAGCTTTGTTCGGATCGTAAACGAGAGGTATAATACGATCTGTACAAAGCTCGTATACGAGACGTATAATACGGATCGTATACGAGAAGTATAATACAGACACGGATATGGATCATATACAAAACGTATACGAGCTTTGTACGGATCGTATACGAGCTTTGTACAGATCGTATACACCTCGTATAATACGTGAACGTTAATCGTATATTACTTGCCGACCTATGATTGTTATTGTTTACAGATATGGCTAAGTAATCAGTGGCTGGAGGACGTAGAGCTTTTCGAGCTTGAGGCCGAGGTCGGGGACGCGGACGTGGACGAAGTCAGGAGGAGGAGGTTGTAGATGATTTTACGGAGACGACGCAGTTTATTTGTGCTATCCCCCGAGGTACGGCTGCCCACAGGTTTTTGGGTAGATTATGCGAGATGGAACTGGATGCGCCCCAGACCATTGATATTAGGTTTTTGTCCGAGATTGGATCGATCCGTCGGGTCCAGGAGTTCATGCCAGCTTCCTCCTCGTGGGCCCGTTTATTTGAGGCTGCCGGAGAGTGGGCCCCCAGGGAGATTACTTTAGAGTTTTTATGTACGTTTCCATATACGGACACCCGGGGTAGCGGTTTACAACATTCTTTGGATACCACCGCGGTTTCGTTTACTCTTTGCGGGGAGACTCGCCGGTTGACGCTCCCCCATTTTGCTGTTGCCTCGGGTCTGTACTCACACTACTGAGCGAAAAGTTCTATATGAAAACTACATACCGAACACTACTGAGCGAAAAGTTCAGGGGTCCCCCAACCCCCACAAAGTTGCGCCCCTGCATTCAGTGCTAGCTAATGTAAAATGAAGAAATTTATTTACTTAAGAACTAGTTTATTTGAGAATGCAAAACCCACATTAGCATAGCATAACTCATAATTATATAGCCAGCAGTCCGGTCTGATTTTCTTTTAGCTGGTTTTAACACTAAAGCGTAAACCAACCTGTTTGGTATGGTTTGAAATTTTGTAAGCTAGCTGACTGAATTAGAAAAAAAATCATCAACCCTAAGCGATAACTAATTTAAGAGATTTCACGGTTAAACCTAACCATAAACACTATGTTAGAGTTATAAAATCTATTATACATATAAAAGAAACCATTGGAGGGCACGTGTCACCATATGGTTTCACCTCAGATTGGTTTTCCCGCCTAAACCATATACATATACGGATAGTCCAATGGATTATGGATATATCTGAATTTAATTAATAATTTACCTAAAATACTTAGAAGCTTACACCGTAAACCTCATTCTAACCCTAATTATTCCCTCTCTCTCTTTGAGGAACACGGCGACGAACTCCAAGGTTTCAATCAAAACTTCTTTTACAATTATTTGGTGCAGGCGATCGATCCTCTCATCATAATAATCAAAATCTTGATCATCAATTTTCTTTATCGAAGGTAATCACTTCGATTTCGCAATCTATTTCAATCAAAACTACATTGTATGCAACTTAGGCACAAAATGACCCCATTTTGTATTAATCTATGGAAGTTATGTAACTACACTTATGATCAATGTTTTTATATTATTATATTTATATTTTGGATTGTTTGAAGAAAGATTCGGCTTCTTCCAATGTATATGTTTTTACATAATATTAAATTTGAACATGAATAATTGGTTTGTTTGTTGAAACCACATGGCAATAGCCTAGTACACATATATATGTTTGTTTTTTAGCTAATATCCACTTGTTTAACAACAGTAATAACGTTCACGTATTTTTAAGAAAAATATAGAATATAGAAGGTTCTAAATTAATTCATGGTTAGTATGGGAGGTTTGTGCTAATTAGACATTTTCGTACGGGTAAAGCTTTTGTTGTAAGTACATATAATGTTGTCCGGTTAGTAGATATTGACAATGACTCTTGGGGTCTTTTTGGTATGGCGTAATGGAATAGATGAGGGAATGAAATGGACGACGTAATGGAATGGACAAAGGAATGAAATGGAACATTACATTCCATAGTCTTGTTTGGTTACCATGCAGGAAAGGAATAAATCATTGCATTGTGTTGTTTGGTAGGTAAGAAAATAGGAATGAATTAAATCGGCGATGGGTGATGGCGGTGATCGGTGGCGGTGGAAACGATGGGTGGCGGTGGTCGGTGGAAGCAGTGGTGGGTGGCGGTGTGTAACACCTCGTAAAATCATGTCCAATAACGTATCGACACGTGTCCCTAATCCTAATCATGTCAAACGTTAACTAGGAGGGACTACTATTACCAAACAATTAAAACTTTGAATACGAAAGGACTGAAAGTGTCAACATGCTTAAACTAAGCCTCTGAGTGACATTATACGATATTCGTGTTCTCATATTAAGCCACTTGTTGGATAATTGAAACCGTTCGCCATAAACTCAAAAGTTTCGGTAACGGAGGGTTAAAAGCGTCAACATGTTAAATCTTACCTCTCAGTGACCTTTTAACGAATCCGGAATGTTATGATGTTTGATCACACTCTTGGGAATATCTAATATTGGTCGTTTATGAGACAACTGGCACTTTTCCATACATTCCGTACAATAATTGAACTGTAATCTGTGCTTTAATGACTGTGCATAATTTAGTTTACAAGACGGATGGAATTTTGATTACTATTATATACATATAATGGCATTTCATGTTGCAAGACTTTTATCACTACTACATGCAACACAATATAGTTCTATTAATGCACAAAACAGAATTGGCACAATTATCAAACAAACTAGAAGTACTGACGGGAGTTCAGTACTTAGACAGACATGATGTTAAGACACAAATAAGCTGCAGGACCAAGTGTTACACTAGTATAGTGTGTAGGAAAGTAGGGATTACAAAACTGCCTTCCTAGTGATGACATAGGTACCGGAAAGTGCCAGAAACACACTAAAACTGCAAAATTCTGCAGAAAATAAATAAATCCAGCAAAAATTTAGCTTTTAACATCTAAATATAATGCAGAAATGTGATTTAATGGTCCAGAATACTTTCCTAAGTGTCGGGAATCAAAACTGTCACAAAACATAACATAAAGCACACTAAACTGCGCAATTCAACACTTTAACGAACAGTAACGAAACGAACAACCGGACACTACCCGAAACGCCAAATTTTCACTAGAAGCATTGTTTTAGTGTAACAAAGCTAGTTATGGTCACCAAACATCATAACACATACTATAAACATATAACACACATAACACTAACCATTATCCTTGAAAACTAACCAAGATCTTCAACTATCCGTTACAACCTAACTAGCAACCCCCCTGTTGGCGGACCAAACATGGGTCCCACACCCTTGATTTTATTACAATTATTTATTGGATATGCTACATGCTTTTGAGACATAAAAATCCATTAAGATTGTGTCGTTGGAGAATACTTTATAAAAACCCACTAGATCCATTCACTTCTCATTTTACCACTCCAAACCACACTATCTCTCTTCTTCTTCTCCAAAGGCTACGGCCCAAACACCATCCATCATCATCCTCATTTCAAGTTTCTTTCCATCCATTCTCTTGATATACAAAGGTGTAAGAAGCATCACAGAGAAGCTAGGGACTTTCGGAAGTTAAAGGACCTTCACCATTTGCTTTTATCCACTTCATTTCTTCTAGAGATCATTCCTAGCCTTGAGCTAGTAGTAAGAACACTAATCTCTTTATTTTACATCTTATTTAAGTGGTTAAAAGATGATACATGATGTTAATCTTGAAGAACACTAAGGATCAAGAAGATGAAACACGAACATAAGCTTAAATCATGAAGAAATCATGTTATTTATGTGTTGATTATACTTGTTGATTGTTGTTTACTTATGTAAATGATGTAGATCATCATATGATCTTGCTAGATCATGATTAAAAACATAATCTAGCAAGATGAGAGGATGAAAATGTTAGAGATTAATAGATCATCCTCATGAAAGACATGAACTTGAAAGAATATATTTTTTTCTTGTAAAATGATGATTAAAATGAGATGTAAGTCTTGTAGACCTAAAATTTCAAGGATGATTTTTCAAGAAACCAAGTTAAAAATATAAGTTTTACTTAACCTTGGTTCTTAAATAAATAAACCTCATTTTTGGTGGTTAATAAAGTGTAGAAGCACATATGTGACAAGAAAAATCCATGAAGAAACATTTTTAGAAAATGTAATTATAAGTTGTTAAGAACTAATTTCTTTAAAAATGAAGTTTAAAGGGTAACAAGACTTACTAAATACACTAGTAAGTTACTACAAATATTTATAAATTTTCAAGTTCATGAAGTGGTAATTTATGTTTGTTTTTGGCAAAATTGGTAAGTGTAGATTATTTATTGTTGATTGTTGATTGATTGTGTTGGTTTACAAAAGAATTTGATATCAGTGTTGTAAAAGTCGGATTACTCGGCCGAGTACTCGGCGAGTACTTGGTCCTCGGACCCCCTCCGAGGCGACTTCCTCCTAGGCGGTCTCAATTAGTCGGCCTTGGGATTACTCGGGAGTACTCGGTGCCTAGTCGGCCTAGTCGGCGCCTAGTCGGACGTAGTCGGCCTAGTCGGTCTAGGCGGTCAACGTGGTTTGTTGACTTTTAATCGGTCAAACTCGGTCAAAATCGGCCTACTCGGCCTTGTACTCGGACTACTCGGCCTTGTACTCAGACTAGTCGGACTTGTATTCAGAATATTTGAACTTTAAACATGTTTCATTTTAAATTATACTCAGTTGACATGAATTATGCTTATTTTAACACATAAATAATATATAACCATTAATTTTCTTTATATTTACCATGTCCGCGTACTCCCCGAGTACTCTCCGAGTACTCCGATTACTCCCAACTCCCCAGTCGGCCGACTAGGGACCGCCTAACGACTTTTACAACACTGATTGATATGCCTTCAAGGCATGGAAACCTCCATTTTTAGGGAAACTATGGCAAAATTTTTCTAAAAATTAAACACTTAGAAAAATATTTCTAAATAAATATTTACAAGAATATTTCAACCATGGATTTTCACATAAAATTTGCCATAAAGTTTGTTACAAAAATTACAAATATTGGAGGTTGGTTTTATAAACAAAAGTGACTAAATATGTATTTAGGAAAATATATATTTAGATGTCACCAAGTGTGTGATTATTTGTATATTATGTGTAGTAGTTATATTATTTTAGGGCTTGAAATAATATAACTCACCAAAATACCAAGAAATTACAATAAAAAATACTACCAAAATTCCAAGAAAATAAACACATAATATATCCCAAAATATCGGAAGAAACCGAACAAGGAATATAACTCACATAAATATTCCGGAATTAAAGTCGTAAGTATATTTTGGTAACGGTATTTTGGAAACCAAGAGAACAAAAATATGATTTTCGTGAGTATTATAAAATAAATCATATTTTGACAAGGAGAAAATATGTTATTTTTGGTAAGTAAAAAATATATATATTTTCTTGGAATTATTAAAAGATATATTTTCTTAAATAAACTTTGGACATATTATTTTTGGGTGAAAAATAGATTTATATATGTATATTTTCTAAGTTAGACTTGAAAATATATTATTCTTGAGAGTTAAATGAAAAGTATAAATATTTTTGCCAAGGAAAAATTCTAAATAATTTTTCTATGTAATATTTCTTAAAAATATATATTTTGGAAATATATATTGATGTATTTTTATTAGAAATATTATTCCGGAAAGGTTAATACAAAAATTAAGTATGAGATACTTAATAAACACAATAAAATATACGTATTCTCGTACGAAGAATTACACACCAAAATACGTCATCGATACTTGGCAAAAATATAGAAGGATAAGAATACGAATACAAATACAAATACACCCATCCTTGGGAAGTTATACAAGTACAACTACATAAACTTGACAAGTTAAAATGTATTATTTTAACTATTATTCCAAAATTCGTAAATATAACTTAGTTAAAATATTTATTATTTTAACAAATAATTATATAACTTGGAATAATATTAAGGACACAAAGAAACGTAGCTTAAAGAAACTAATTAATACCAAGTCAAGGCACGACCCGCTCGTCTAATAGACCATAGTACGTTGTAGGTAGTCGTGCACACTATTAGCAGCTTGAGTTACGTCGGATTGAAGAACGCAAAACCGTGAGTTCATGTCCCCTTTTTTCTTAACTGTTTTCGGATTTATAACTCTCGGGGGGTGGAATACATGTTCCATACATTTAAATGGTATGAATTGGCTATTAAATGAATTATATATCATGTGAGCATAGATTGAAATTGAAATGCCATTAACTCTTATTTATGGACGAAGGTTAGATCTAACGGGTACGACCGAGCCCCACTTATGGTCCTTATGTGACCACTTGAGTGCGTCGGTGTCCCAGTCGAGGTAAATCGACAATGGTCAAGGGTAAAATTGACACTGTCAAGGTAAATTGACATAGTCAAGGTAAATTGACACAGTCGAAGGGAAATTCAACACAGTCGAGTGGAAATCGATGAGGGTATAAGCCTACTCATATTGAGTACTCCCTATGTCTCCACATGCATTAATGTCCTTGCAAAACATTAATTTGATCTGTTTATAGATGCTTTTCATACCTGTTTTCAAAGGAGTCTCTCAAAGGTTTGCAAACTTATCAGTATTCATACAAAACACATGAACTCGCTCAACTTTTGTTGATGTTTTCAAAATTACATGTATTTCAGGTAACAAGTTGGATCTTGGGCGCTGGTGTTATTTCTAGAAGTAAAATCCAAGTTGAGATGTCATCCACTTTTGTCGATTTGTAACTTAGTCGAAGGTTGTGTTTGAAACTTAAATAACTGGCGTTTGTAATACTTTAAACTTAATGAATGGATGAACATCGATTTGATCATATAGTTGTTTATTATGATTGAATGCAATGGTATTGAACAAGTCACACATCATACGCTTCCGCAAAAGTCAGGGTGTGACAGTTTGGTATCAGAGCTTCGATTGTAGTGAACTAAGATTCCTTCTCGTGTCTAGACTACAATCACTAGGACTCTCTCACGAAAACATTTTCATAAAAATGTTTTTCATTACATTCACGAAAGCGCCAAGATCCATGAGTCAAACATTTTTCAAGGAAAAGGCAAGGTAAGGACATTAGTAGGGAGGAGGATACCCCAAATTAAAGTGCCAATTAAGTCATAGTCTATGTGGGATAGACTTGCCAAAGGCAAGATGACCCCCCCCCCCCCCCGAAAGGATAAACGAGAGTTATAGGTGACATGATACATCTATTTTCCTGTTTATGCTAAGTAACCTATTTATTTATTGATATATATATATATATATATATATATATATATATATACGTATAAGTGTATGAAATAATTATTGACGTAAACAAGATACCTTCGACTCCGAATCCTATCATAGTTCTTGACTCGCACGATGAGACTGTCGACCTCGCGTTTATTACGAAGTTCATGACTGGAGTGATTACCAATTGAGATCCTGAGCTGGTTCCATAGAAGATGGCTGCTCTTCCCTCTCGAATGTGATGGTGCCTGACTACAGTAGTGACGGCGAGGCGGAGGAGGCAACCTCGGATAACAAACTTATCAGCAGGACGAGGTCCCTGTGGTTTTTGCGAAACAAGATTGAAGACGCTCTTGTCCAGACTAGGAAGAGGAAGTATTCATCTTAAAGGTGCCCCTCCAACCACTAGGAATTCTCCTTATTCCTATTACGTTTAATCATCGTGCCTATTTGCGCGTAACGATAACGGATGTTAGCTCGTGGACCATCACAATGGTCCTTTCCATGTCAAAGGTATAAGGACAGTAGTGTCCCCTCTTTGGTTGATCATCTGCTTGGATGAGGGAAAGTTGGGGTGACCGTGCAAGACAATTTATTATTACAGGGGCCCACGTAATAATGACTTGTAGTGCATGGAAATCCTGGTGGACTCTGCGGGTCAGGCTAATGATCACCATCCCTCCAAAAATAATCTCTAGGTGTTCACGCCTTCATCTAGTAGAACAATACCTAGACAATTGCCTTAGCACTTTACAAAGTAGGAAACCTGTCTTTTCCTACTTCGTGTCTGACATTTCTACCCGTATACGAGTCGTTTGGGAACCGATATCTAAGCAAGTGAAGATGAATAACATTTGGAAAGAATTCAGTGACGTTACACTCTCTATCACCCCTATATGTACAACCCCCATCTCATGGAAGTATACCCGGCATTGTGAAGCTAAAGACCCAAGAAAACCAATGTAGAAGGAAAATAACTACTACTTTCATGTTATGAAACTTGTATGACCGAGGTGATGTAACCTCAAGTTCATTTTGTTTTTCCCATTACAAACAATAAGTCAAGTTGTCAAGCCTATATGAAAGCTCAATAGTTGTTTCCTTACTTATACATTGTTGATTATATATGCATGTGATATTGGGTGATTACATGTTTGCTTGTGGTAATATGTACCTCATAGACAATTAAGGAATGTTGTCTAACCTACCCCCATACCTTTTTGCCAGAAGGAATGCCACCAAGACGTGACACAGACACTAGTACGTTACCGAAAACTGAGGCCGAACTCAATGAGGGCATTTCTCAAGCTATAGCGTAGCATGAGGCCCTCCTCTCTGAACGCAGCGGTGGCACTCCCGGAAGCAACCCTCCAACTGGCTGCACCTATAAACAGTTCCTGGACTGCAAGCCATTGAATTTTGACGGCACAGGAGGTGCCGTTGCATTTGTTCGTTGGGCAGAAAAGACTGACTCCGTTCTGAGAATGAGTAACTGTTCGCCCGAGCGGAGAGTTACCTATATCTCAGGGTTGTTTTTGGATGGCGCACTCTCCTGGTGGAACCTTCAGGTTCAGACCCTTGGTGAAGATACTGCTTATGCACTGAGCTAGGACGAGCTCAAGGAATTGATGCGGAAGAAGTACTATTCTAGGTTCGAAATCCAGAAGCTTGAAACTGAGTTCTGGGATTTGAAAATGGACGAGCCAAAGATTTCTGAGTACGTCCAACGATTTCACGACTTGTCTAGGGTTGTTCCTTACTTAGTCAAGCCAGAATTCAAGAGGATTGAGCGATTCATTTAGGGACTTGCACCTCAAATTCTAAGCATGGTTACTACCTCAAAGCCTTCAACCATCACAGAGGCTATCGATTTGGGTGTCACACTTACTGAAGAAGCTCTGTGTATGGGAAATTTTTCGGGATCTAAGGAAAACAAGAAAGAGACTCATGTGGAGTCTTCGGGCAATAAGAAAAGGAAGTCTTCGAACCTAAAGATAGGCACCCAAGTCAGTTATGGAAGCTCTAAAGCAAACAAAAGAAGGGAAGTGAACCCGCCTCGTGGCATGCAAGCTTATGGAGCCACTAATAAGGCCGGTGGTAAGGTTTACTTGGGGATTAAGCCAAGATGCGAGGAATGCAATTTTCACCATGAAGGTCGATGTCTGAGGCCTAAGTGTGGAAGGTGTGGAAAAGAAGGGCACATCAAGGATGCTTGTTGGGCGAAGTATCCCAACGGAAGAGATAATGGTAAAGTTCCAGGTTGCTACAGATGTGGTGAAGTAGGACACTTTAGGAAAGATTGCCCTAGGAAGAACCAAGCGAGTAAGGGTCTTCACGATCGGAGCTCGTGAAGCACGCCAGGATCCAGATGCGGTTACGGGTACGTTCCCTATTAACCAACTCTATGCATCCATTTTTGATTGATTCTGGCACCAACTTCAAACTTGTATCCTTAGAACTTATGAAACTGCTTAGCCTAGTTTCGAGTAGAATAGATGTCTCGTATTCTTTTGAATTGGCGGAGGGAGGGTTAGTTAAGTGAAAGAGATGATTGTATTTTGGGAACTTAGAAGGCCGGAACCTTCTATTACCATTGACTTGGGAAGTCATGATATGGTAGTCAGCATGGATTGGATATCCAAGTATAGAGCTGAAGTTGTTCGTTATAAGGAAAATCATTCGCATCCCTCTTACAAATGATGAAACACTTATAGTACACAACCTTCTTGCAACAGATTCGAGGGCACTAGGCCCTATAAGGCAGTGGATTTGCGACATCTCACATTGGTCGTAGAGACACAGGAGCGCCTCCGAATAGGCTGCATAGCCTTCCTTGCTCATGTTGTCAATAAGGAGACCAAGGAGCCAAAGTCTGAAGACATCCCAGTGGTGGGGGAATTTCCAGAAGCCTTTCCTAAAGACTTGCTAGGGTTACCTCCACAAGTGACAAGAGGAGTTTAGGATAAACCTAGTGCCAGGAGCGGCACCGGCGACGGATGACGCCTTACCAAATAGCTTCGTTCGAGATACAAGGACTAACGACTCAACTACAAGAACGAAGGATTCATCAGACCAAGCTGCTCGCCTTGAGAAACTCCAGTACTATTCGTTAAGAAGGAAGTTGGCAGTTTTCGTTTTGCATCAACTTCAGAGAATTGGATATCAAGGACCGGTATCCTTTGCCAAGAATTGATGACTTGTTCAACCAATTACAAGGTTCTAGTTACTACTCGAAGATCGACTTGAGGTTAGGGTGTCCTCAACTGCGAATACCAGAAGAAAGTATCCCTAAAACGACCTTTAGGACTCGCTTTGAGCATTACGAGATTCCTTGTCATGCCGTTTGGCTTAACAAACACACCGGCAATATTCATGGACCTCATGAATTAGGTGTGTAAGCCGTACCCGGATAAGATCGTGATTATATTTATTGACTACATTCTTATGTGCTCAAGGACCAAGGAAGGTCATGAGCAACATCTGCAATTCATCTTGGGACTCTTAGAGAAAGAACAGTTAGGTGCTAGGATGATGAATTGCAAACTTTGGATTCGCAAGGTAAGATTCTTAGGACGCGTGGTGAATAAGAATGAGATTCATGTTGACCCTGCAATCAAGAACTAAGGAGTTCCAAGGACACAACTAAGAATTCTTGGGATTATAGGTTGTATTAGACGACCCCTAGAAAACCTTTCAAGGACTGCTCAACCGCTAACAACCCTAACCTAGTCGATACCTATCTTGTCTTCACCTGACAGTAACAATAGAGTTGCGGTTCTTGTGACGCTTCTCGACAAGGTCCCGATTACGCATTGATGCAACGAGATCAAGTCATTGCATACGCGTCACGTTGATTAAGGAATCATAAGAAGAGACCTTGAACTAGGTGCAGTAATTGCGCGTTGCAAATTTGGCGACATTACTTGTATAGGAAAACGCTGCATGACCTTTATTGATCACAAGGGTTTGCAGCACACCATTGATCAGAAGGACATAAACATGAGATAATTAGATGGAATGAGCTACTGAATGATTACGACTGTGAGATTAAGTGTCACCTGAACAAGGAGAGCGTTGTAGCAGACGCCTTGAGCCGCAAGGAACGCACAAAGCCTCTAAGGGTGCGAGCCTTAGAGATGATCATACAGACAAATCTCGTCACTCGGGTTCATGAAGCTGAGCAAGAGGCGCTTAAATCAGAGAACCTTCAAGCTGAAGTGTTTCATGAATGGAAGTGCAATTATTGCCTAAGGAAGACAAAACCTTGTACTTCATGGAACGACTTTGGGTTTCGTTTCGCGTCAATTTACGAACATTTATTTTGGGGCAAGGCTTATAGGTCAAGGTACTCGATCCATCCTGGATCCGACAAGACGTACCGGGACTTAAAGGATTAGTATGAGTGGCCCAAAATGGAAGATGATATAGCTACCTATGTGGATAACTGTCTTACTTATGCCGAAGTTAAGACATAATACTAGAAACCATCAGAGCTGTGGCAACAGCCTGAGGTCCCCATATGGAAGAGGGGGCGAATCTTAAAGAATTTTGATTACAAAGTTACCAAGTACCCAAAGAGGTCACGATATGATTTGGGTGAGTACTGATCAACTTACCAAGCCTTCACATTTCCTACCAAACAGTGAGGGAGACATCGCAAGGGAATTAGCAGAGATTTAGCCTAGAAAGGTTGTGGCACGTCATGGAGTGCCTGATTCTATCTTTTCTGACTGAGATGGTCATTTTGTGCCAAGGATATGGCAGACGTTCAAAAGGCGTTTACGTCACGATTGGACCTTAGTACTACATTTCACCCTCAGACGAACGACCAGAGCAAACGAACGATATATGCTTTGGTAGACTCGCTACGTGCTTGTGTGGTGAACATTTATGAGAAGTTGGAATACTCACTTGCCCTAAGTGAAGTTTTCCTACAATAATATTTATCACACCCCTGTTTAAGGCCACTTCGTGTGAAACTTTATAGGAACGTAAGTATCAGTCCCCTTGGTGTTAGGCGGAGACCAGAGATAAACGATTTACTGGCCCCAAATTGGTTCAGGAAAACTATAGGCAAGATCGTTCAGATATGTGATCGTATCTAGACAGCACGTGATATACAGAAAGGCTACACCGACGAGTGGCGGAAATCATTGGAATTTGAGATAAGAGGTATGGTTTTAATGAGAGTCTCGCCTTGGGAAGGCGTGGTATGATTTGGAAAGCGTGGGAGGTTGGACCCGCGGTATATTAGACCTTTCGAGATCCTGGAAACGATCGGGACCATTGCTAACAAGCTGAAACTTCCAGAAAAGATCAGTAGTGATCACGACACATTCCATGTGTCTAGTCTTTAAAGGAGCCTGACTCTAGGAATAGTCGTTATTCTCGCAAACAGGATTCACGTCAATGAAAAACTCCAATTTATTAAAGAACCTGTTAAGGTTGCAGACTGGAAGTCCGCAAAACACGGAGAAGTCGTAATTGATTTGTTAGAGTTCGTTGGAAATTATATCATGGTCCAGAATTTACTTGGGAACATGAAGACCAAACTAAGCCTAAGTGACCACATTTGATTCACAACTCCCCTGCGATCGATGGCATCGCTTGAATTTCGGGACGAAATTCTTTTACAGGGGGAGAATGTGACAACTAGCACTTTTCCATACATTCCGTACAATAATAGAACAGTAATCTGTGCTTTAATGACTGTGCATAATTTAGTTTACAAGACAGATGGAATTCTAATTACTATTATATACATACAATGCCATTTCATGTTGCAAGATTTTTATCACTACTACATGCAACACAATATAGTTCTATTAATGCACATAACAGAATTGGCACAGTTATCAAACAAACTAGAAGTATTGACGGGAGTTCATGTAACACCTGTGTCACTTCAACCATCAAACAAATGCCAAACCAATGAAATATTGTATTTCATACTTGGGATTTGTAAAATTATGTGTATCTTTTACACATATCAACTCTTGTTTGATTTTAAGCTTTAAATCGTTTTCTAGAGGGTTATACGCGCTCTGATGCGTAAATATAACCAGTTTAATCCAACGAACACTCCGGAATAGTGAAATAGGCTTAACATACCTTAAATAACCTTTACATAACTTAGAAATAAGTTTTAAAGGCTTTGGTATGGCAAAAACAAGTTAATTCGCTTACAGGGACTAAACTTGACAAACTGCGAAAGTATGCCAATTTGAACTGTAACAGACATTCCGGAACATGACCATAAGTTAAACATACCATAAATATCCTTCACATAGCTTAGAAATAGGCTTTGAGGGGTTCGGTATGCTAAAATAAACTTTTGGGTCATTCAGGGACTAAAAGTGTCAAAAAGTGCACAAGTTTGCATTTTCGCGCATAACTTACGTTCTGAATACATCCGGACATCCAAAAATTTATGTAAGCATGACTATATTATGCTTTAGTGTTTGGCTTGCCAAAAAATCCATTCGTTGCGTCATTTGGATCGTTTTTCGCGCTTATGCGCATTCCGTCGTAATTAAGCGAACATCGCGTTCGTACGACCAAACGAACCAACACCCGGCATATTTTTGAGCATGTTTCATGTCCACAATGTTTAGGCAACATTTTAGGGCCTTAAAGTTGGCTTTACGGGCCTTATAAGTGTCGGAAATGGCCTTAAACACGTGCAGGGACTGAAACTGTCATTTTTCAAACATGTTTGCTGATCAGAAGGGCCAGGCGGCCCGCATTGTGTTTGTCTGATCCTGAAGCGGGCCGCGTCCGCATATCAGACCAGATTCAATGTTGTTTTCAGCAAGTTGCAGCTGGTTGATCCACCACCACATGTTCTCACTTGCTTAGTCAGATGATAAGGACTAATTTTTAGCCACCATAAGGTTCCAACACTTGTACGGTTACGATTAAGGCACGTTTTCCATGAAACGATCTTAACGGTGGACCGAATACTATAAATACCCCACCCCCCATGCTTCAAAATCACAAGAACTTTAATTTGAGAAACTCTAAGTTGAAACTATTGTTTCATACCTGAGATTTTTGAATCGAAGTTAGCATTCGGGGACCCTTCGTAAGTATTCTTTCGTTCTTTTCCTTATTTTATTGCTTTTCGAGTCAGAAAGTCAAACTTTGTTTGACTTTCAGCTTTCAGCGTTGACCAGTAATGGTCAATGCGAAGTTCGTTTGAACTTCGCAACGTGAGTGTAATCACGTTGGTTATAGTCCTTTGGGACTATGCCTACTGATTACCACGTTGTCTAGGTTCGTAGGGTAAGCGATCTAATAAATCGCTTATGCCTCGAACCCGACCCATTTGGTCGATCATTAGGATCCGACCAAACACATTAGGTGACCATAGTAGGTAGGGAATAACCTTCCGAGGTTATACCCTATGGTCACATCGTTTGAGTAGTTGTATGATAGGTAGTTTATATGCCTTAGGTAAATTACCAGAATACCCTTTTCATGTATAATTGGTAATTAAGCATATGTAACCTAAACTTTTGTCACATAACTGATTGTGTAACATGTTTAGGCATATAACACTTGTCATAGGACTAGTTAGACGGTCCGAACGCGTTTCACGCGCACGACGCGTTAAAGTAGCATAAGCTACCTTAATGGGTCGCGATGGGTCGAAAGCACTTAGGTTAGGTTTCATTTAGTATGTAGGCTTTGTTAAACCATATGACACGAGTCTCTATACTCGTTTGGTTTACGAACCCTCATTCTATCTAAATCCTCCGATTTAGGTCCGGTTTATTAACGTAGCTACCTATATTAGGTGTCGTTTGATATCCGTGATCTCTAGCATTGTTTGGTTGTTACACAAGGACTCCTAAGCACTCTCAATGTGAGTACATAGACCCCTCTTTTACTGTTTTCCAAACATTTTGGGGTGAAGCATGTGTACCTATCTGTTATTTTCATGTTTTCCAAAAGTATAATTGATTATACATGTTATTACTTATCATTTGACAAACTGAATGACTAATTATGGTTTAAACATTGATTTCTCAAAGAATATAAAATAAATTGTTGAATTGTACTTATTTTATGTTCACCAGACCGATTGTTAGTATGATATAGCGCTATAGGATTTGACACCCCATTCCTGTTGTCATGGAATGTCTGAAACCAATTTGTTGCTCCATCCAAATAGGGATTGCCTTTGTGGTATTTCTATAGTCTCAAAGGTGTATTTTGATGCACCAGGTCTGAATGAATTCTCAAATCACACTATTAAAGTATAGTTTGATATACTCTCATGTGTGGTATTGTACAAAACCAACATATATTTACAAAACCAAAACATAGTTTAATATGTTATTTATCACATCTAAAGCATATTTTGATATGTTATTTACAAAACCAAAACATAGTTAATATGTTACTTACAAATCCAAAGTATACTTTTAATATGCTACTACAAGGTTATTTGTTTAATCTTACATTTATTTATACAAATCACATTGATTACACATTACATGATTTACATTGGACACATAAACATTATTGACATTGGTTATACATTAAATGACTTACATCTTGACATAAACATTTGACACATTATTCAATACGTTTGGCAATTGGTTTAAACATAGACATCTTACATTGTTGGTTTGGTTTGAGTAAGTGATTAAGTAACGAGGCGTGTGTAATATGATACAAGCATGGTGGATACGCCGCTGGTACTTCCTATATATAAGTGTTTGTATGGTATTACATATTGTATCGTTATTTGAATCATTTCAATTTGATACATATAACATTTTATACAAATAACATACTTTTCACAATACATTGTTTTACAAGCAACTTAACTTATACAAACTCATTTTACAATGGTTATTCATTTAACCATACATTATTCTCTTATTTATACATATCATTTGAACTTATTGTTTTATTTCAAACGATTTACAAGACAAAGCAAAGTACGGGGTTCATGACTAAACATTTTCTTAAACATAAGTCATGAATCCTATATTCACAAAACCTATGTATCTCACAGGCATTTTTATGCTGACGTACCTATTTTTACACATGTTTCAGGTACTGCTTTGCAATGATTGTTTATACATGCTACATTTAGGATGGACTCGTGCCTTAGCAACTTTAAAACTTGGAAGATCATAGTTGTATTTATTTGATTGTATTAAAACAATGAGTTCATTTATTCAATAAAACATAATTTATTTATGCCATGGTTATGAAACAATAATTCTGTTACAACACTCCCCGACGTTTCCGCCACGTCTAGTTGCTTTACGTGGTCGGGGTGTGACAGTTCAGTACTTAGACAGACAAGATGTTAAGACACAAATAAGCCCCAGGACCAAGTGTTACACTATTTCTGTCACACCCCGACCACGTAGAACATACAAAACATGGCGGAAACATCGGGGAGTGTTGTAACAGAATTAATGTTTCACAACCATGGATATTAAAGTTTCGTTTTATTCATCAAACAAGCTAGTTACATTGTCTTTAAACAAGAAGTAAAGAGTACATAACATAAATTAACTAGTCTGCATCTTTTATTGTCACTAAGGCCCATGTCCGCCTAAGTGTATCTTGATCAATCCTATGTTTCATTTCCTGAAAACACATGTGAAAATAGGTACGTCAGCATAAAAATGCCGGCGAGTACATAGGTTTTGTGAAAATAAGATTCATGACTTCTGTTTAAGAAAATGTTTAGTCATGAACCTTGTAATTTGATTTGTCTTTGTAAATCATTTGAAAAACAATAAGTTCAGATGATACGTATAAGTAAGAGAATAATGCATGATTAAATGAATAACCATGTAAAATGAGTTTGTATAAGTTAAGTTGTTTGTAAAACAATGTATTGTGAAAAGTATGTTATTTGTATAAAATGTTATATGTCATAAACTGAAATGATTCAAATAACGCTACGATATGCAATACCATACAAACACTTATATATAGGAAGTACCAGCGGCGTATCCACCATGCTTGTATCATATTACACATGCCTCGTTACTTAATCACTTACTCAAACCAACAATGTAAAATGTTCATGTCTAATGTAAATCATGTAATGTATAACCAATGTCAAAAGTGTTTATGTGTCAAATGTAAACCATGTAATGTGTAACCAAAATGATATGTATGGCTAGTGAAATGCATCAACTAAACCATATGCACAAGATCATAATATTGAAGTAAAACTTGGTTTAAATCAAAGTTATGTTCTGTGGAAATGCATGATCAATGTAAATCATGTAATATGTAACCTAAATGATATGTATGGCTAGTGAAATGTATCGACTAAACCATATGCACAAGAACATAGTATTGAAGTAAAACTTGGTTTAAATCAAAGCTATGTTTTGTGGGAATGCATGATCAATGTAAATCATGTAATATGTAACCTAAATGATATGTATGGCTAGTGAAATGTATCGACTAAACCATATGCACAAGAACATAGTATTGAAGTAAAACTTGGTTTAAATCAAAGCTATGTTTTGTGGGAATGCATGATCAATGTAAATCATGTAATATGTAACCTAAATGATATGTATGGCTAGTGAAATGTATCGACTAAACCATATGCACAAGAACATAGTATTAAAGTAAAACTTGGTTTAAATCAAAGCTATGTTTTGTGGGAATGCATGATCAATGTAAATCATGTTATATGTAACCTAAATGATATGTATGGCTAGTGAAATGTATCGACTAAACCATATGCACAAGAACATAGTATTGAAGTAAAACTTGGTTTAAATCAAAGCTATGTTTTGTGGGAATGCATGCTATACTGATACGAACATCTATGCGGTATTGTTATAATGCATACATCCAAGCCTTGAGACTGTGGCGATAAACCCTTAAACAAATTAAAGGTTTATCTAAGTTATGTATATCGAATTCGGTCATTCCTTTCATCCCCATACCCAGGATGTCCGGAACGGGAGTTGTCAATTCCTATGGTACCACTACCTACTAACGAATGGCATGATCAATGTTAATGAATGTATTGTTCCATGTTAAACAAACCAAATGTCATACCAAAAATGTAAGCATGTGAAAACGATGCACTAAGTATGTAATCAAATGAACATACGTAGTGTGAAATGTAATGTAAAACGATGTACTAAGTAATGCACACAATGGGCACACCCAGCATGAAATGTAATGTAAAACGATGTACTAAGTAATGCACACAATGGGCACACCTAGCATGAAATGTAATGTAAAACAATGTACTAAGTAATGCACACAATGGGCACACCTAGCATGAAATGTAATGTAAAACAATGTACTAAGTAATGCACACAATGGGCACACCTAGCATGAGATGTAATGAAATCATGTACTATAATGTACTAACGAACATAGCAGGTATATGATGTAAAAACGGGAAAGCATGAAAGTAACAAGTAGGCACATGTGTTCCACCCCAAAACGTTTGGAAAACAGTAAAAGAGGGGGCTATGTACTCACTTGAGATTGCTCAGTAGTCCTTGAGTAACAACCAAACAATGCTTGAGATCACGGAATCAAACGGCACCTAATATAGGTAACTATGTTAATAAACCGGACCTAAATCGGAAGATCTGATAGAATGAGGGTTCGTAAACCAAACGAGTATAGAGACTCGTGTCATATGGTTTAACAAAGCCTACATACTGAATGAAACCTTAATCTAAGGGCTTACGACCCATTACGACCCGTTTAGGTAGCTTATGCTACTTTAACGCGTCGTTCGCGTGAAACGCGTTCGGACCGTCTAACTAGTCCTATGACAAGTGTTATATGCCTAAACATGTTATATAATCAGTTATGTGACAAAAGATTAGGTTACATATGCTTAATTACCAATTATACATGAAAAGGGTATTCTGGTAATTTACCTAAGGCATATAAACTACCTATCATACAACTACTCAAACGATGTGACCATAGGGTATAACCTCGGAAGGTTATTCCCTACCTACTATGGTCACCTAATGTATTTGGTCGGATCCTAATGATCGACCAAACTGGGTCGGGTTCGAAGGTATAAGCGATTTATTAGATCGCTTACCCTACGACCCTAGACAACGTGGTAATCAGTAGGCATAGTCCCAAGGGACTATAACCAACAGGATTACAATCACGTTGCGAAGTTCCAACGAACTTCGCATTGACCATATGCTGGTCAACGCTAAAGTCAAACAAAGTTTGACTTTCTGACTCTAAAAGCAATAAAATAAAGAAAAGAACGAAAGAATACTTACGAAGGGTCCCCGAATGCTAATCCCGATCCAAGTAGCTCAGGTATGAAACAATGGTTTCAACTTAGAGCTTCTCAAATCAGAATACTTGTAATTTTGAAGCATGGGGGGGTGGGGTATTTATAGTAAAAGGTCCACCGTTAAGATCGTTTCATGGAAAACGTGCCTTAATCCCACCCGTACAAGTGTCGGGACCTTATGGTGACTAAAAATTGGTCCTTATCATCTGACTAAGCATATGAGAATGTGTGGTGGTGGATCAACCAGCTGCAACTTGCTGAAAACAACATTGAATCTGGTCTGATATGCGGACGTGGCCCGCGTCAGGATCAGATAAGTCTCAGGCGGGCCGCCTGGGATGTCTGATCAGCAAACATGTTTCAGTTTTGACAGTTTCAGTCCCTGCACGTGTTTAAGCCCATTTCCGGCACTTCTAAGGCCCATAAAGCCAACTTTAAGGCCCTAAAATGATGCCTAAACATTGTGGACATGAAACATGCTAAAAAATATGTCGGGTGTTGGTTCGTTTGGTCGTACGAACGCGATGTTCGCTTAATTACGATGGAATGCGCATAAACGCGAAAAACGATCCAAATGACGCAACGAATGGATTTTTGGCAAGCCAAACACTAAAGCATAATATAGTCATGCTCATATAAATTTTTGGATGTCCGGATGTATTCAGAACGTAAGTTATGCGCGAGAATGCAAACTTGTGCACTTTTTGACACTTTTAGTCCCTGAATGACACAAAAGTTTATTTTAGCATACCGAACACCTCAAAGCCTATTTCTAAGCTATGTGAAGGATATTTATGGTATGTTTAACTTATGGTCATGCTCCGGAATGTCTGTTACAGTTCAAATTGGCATACTTTCGCAGTTTGTCAAGTTTAGTCCCTGTAAGTGAATTAGCTTGTATTTGCCATACCAAAGCCTTCAAAACTTATTTCTAAGTTATGTAAAGGTTATTTAAGGTATGTTAAGCCTATTTCACTATTCCGGAGTGTTTGTTGTGTTAAACTGGTTATATTTACGCATCGGTGCGCGTATAACCTTCCAGAAAGCGATTTAGAGTTTAAAATCGAACAAGAGTTGATATGTGTAAACAATACACATATTTTTACAAATCCCAAGTATGAAATACAATATTTCATTGGTTTGGCATTTGTTTGATGGCCGTGGAGGCACAGGTGTTACAGTCTCCCCTACTTTAGGAAATTTCGTCCTGAAATTTATTTAGAGGAAACTTGTGAGAGTTTAAAACATAAAGTTGAAAAGATCAAACAACATTGGTTAGGGTTCTGAACTTCTAGTAACCTTAATAACATCATGCTTGCAATGTAAGAGGGACACTTATATACAAGTATATACAAGTACTTAGACAGACAAGATGTTAAGACACAAATAAGCCCCAGGACCAAGTGTTACACTAGTATAGTGTGTAGGAAAGTAGGGATTACAAAACTGCCTTCCTAGTGATGACATAGGTATCGGAAAGTGCCAGAAACACACTAAAACTACAAAATTCTGCAGAAAAGAAATAAATTCAGCAAAAATTCAGCTTTTAACATCTAAATATAATGCAGAAATGTGATTTAATGGTCCAGAATACTTTCCTAAGTGTCGGGAATCAAAACTGTCACAAAACACAACATAAAGCACACTAAACTGCGTAATTCAGCACTTTAACGAACAGTAACGAAACGAACAACCGGACACTACCCGAAACGCCAAATTTTCACTAGAAGCATTGTTTTAGTATCATAAAGCTAGTTATGGTCACCAAACATCATAACACATCCTATAAACATATAACACACATAACACACATAACACTAACTATTATCCTTGAAAACTAACCAAGATCTTCAACTATCCATTACAACCTAACTAGCACCCCCCTGTTGGCGGACTAAACATGGGTCCCACACCCTTGATTTTATTACAATTATTTATTGGATATGCTACATGCTTTTGAGACATAAAAATCCATTAAGATTGTGTTGTTGGATAATACTTTATAAAAACCCACTAGATCCATTCACTTCTCATTTTACCACTACAAACCACACTACCTCTCTTCTTCTTCTTCTTCTCCAAAATCTACGGCCCAAACACCATCCATCATCATCCTCATTTCAAGTTTCATTCCATCCATTCTCTTGATATACAAAGGTGTAAGAAGCAGCACAAAGAAGCTAGGGACTTTCGGAAGTTGAAGGACCTTCACCATTTGCTTTTATCCACTTCATTTATTCTAGTGATCATCCCTAGCCTTGAGCTAGTAGTAAGAACACTAATCTCTTCATTTTACATCTTATTTAAGTGGTTAAAATATGATACATGATGTTAATCTTGAAGAACACTAAGGATCAAGAAGATGAAACACGAACATAAGCTTAAATCATGAAGAAATCATGTTATTTATGTGTTGATTATACTTGTTGATTGTTGTTTACTTATGTAAATGATGTAGATCATCATATGATCTTGCTAGATCATGATTAAAAACATAATCTATCAAGATGAGAGAATGAAAATGTTAGAGATTAATAGACCATCCTCATGAAAGACATGAACTTGAAAGAATATATTGTTTTCTTGTAAAATGATGATTAAAATGAGATGTAAGTCTTGTAGATCTAAAATTTCAAGGATGATTTTTCAAGAAACCAAGTTAAAATATGCGTTTTACTTAACCTTGGTTCTTAAATAAATAAACCTCATTTTTGGTGGTTAATAAAGTGTAGAAGCACATATGTGACAAGAAAAGTTCATGAAAAACATTTTTAGAAAATGTGATTATAAGTTGTAAAGAACTAATTTCTTTAAAAATGAAGTTTTTAAAGAAACAACCACACTTTAAAGGGTAACAAGACTTACTAAATACACTAGTAACTTACTACAAATTTTTATAAATTTTCAAGTTCATGAAGTGGTAATTTATGCTTGTTTTTGGCAAAATTGGTAAGTGTAGATTATTTATTGTTGATTGATTGTGTTGATTTATAAAAGAAAATGATATGCCTTCAAGGCATGGAAACCTTCATTTTTAGGGGAAACTATGGCAAAATTTTTCAAAAAATTAAACACTTAGAAAAATATTTCTAAACAAATATTTACAAGAATATTTCAACCATGGATTTTCACATAAAATTTGCCATAAAGTTTGTTACAAAAATTACAAATATTGGAGGTTGGTTTTTATAAACAAAAGTGGAGTGGGGGAGTATAGTTTTTTTTAAATGTAACTTTAGGTTTTTTTTAAGTGTGTTTTTTTTTAGTTTTTATTTAAATGTAACTTTAGGTTTTTTAAAGTGTGTTGTTTTTTTTAGGTTTTATTTAAATGTAACTTTAGGTTTTTATTTAAATGTAAGTTTTTTATTTTTATTTACTTTGTTTTAATTAATTAAAAAATAATAATAAAAAATAGGGGAGGACCAACCACCACACTCTTGAGTAGTCCCCAAGGGGATGGTCTTCCACCTTTGCTTACTTGGCGCCTACGTGGCGGATGGTCCCTTTGGGGACTATCCTCACCATACCCTTTGGTCTTAGTAGTCGTTTGAAGGTATCCATCCCTCTGTGGCAGAACTGGTCAGAATCTGATGTCTTGTTGATTCATACTCAGGTTTTAATCCTGAAACCACAAAGAATTTCTCTCTTTGTTATGCACATGTAGTGACAAATTAAATGGCATAAGACTAAACTGTATGCGGGGCGGCCTTGCCCCGGCGAGGCCCGACGCCGCACCCCCACACCGCCCCCCTTTGGAGCATCCCGGCTTCTCCGTCTCCCCAGCGACGTTGGCGACGGGGCTGTTTCTCTCTCCTCTCTCTTCTTTCTCTCTCCTCTCTCTTTAAAATCAAATCAGTTTATTTTTTTTAATTGTTTTTATAAATAGTGTGGGGCCCTATCCTCCACCCCTTTGGTCCATCCCCTTTAGGGTCATCCTCACTACCGATGACGTGGCGTCCTACATAGCGGCCCATCCCTTGAGGATGACCCTCACCATACCCTCCAGTCTAAGTGCATCAAACTCTTGCATAAGAACCAGAACCTGTCCTAAATACTGCCATCTTGTTTCATAGTTTGGATATTGTTCACAACATATAATCATTCATTATATGTCATTGATGTGCATAACAAAGAGAGAAATTCTTTGTGGTTGCATTCCAATGCCTTAGTCCAAACCTCTTTACAGGTCTTGAAAGGCCGGAATAATGGAAGAATCATTGGATTGTGTAGGAAATGGGTCACAATTTTATTAATAAAACTAATAAAAAAATAAAGATACTCTTTTTAAACATTTGGGAAATTATAGTACATGAACCGTGTACAAATTCAAACGAAAATAAATATGAACTACAACATATTTAATAAAACAATCGATTCAAACCAATATCTTCAAAAGATAAAGCCTTCAACTTGATCTTTAACTGCGTCTACTTATATGGTTCGTTGTGTTTTCAGTCCGTTGTGTAGGCTTCAACGAGGTCTTAAACCACGTCTTCTTGTACAATAATTTCCTACAAAAATAAAAAACCAAATATTGGCGGTTGTGGCTGAGGCACGTGTTCAACACACTTCCCTTAAAACAGATTTCACGCCTCTACTAAAGACGACGCGTCTGTCTCCCAGGGTACAACAGTTGAAGCAGTTTGTACTGCCGAAGAAGGCCACACGCCCGAGGTTACACCAGATAAAAACATAGTGTTAGACCTTTTGGAAACTAAGAATAGAAATGTAGTTGAATCATGTAGAGAAACTTATCTCTATATGTACCCAACATATGAGTCATCAAGTAGTTCTTTTCCAAGGACTCTTCATGCATACATTTATATCTCTTTTTAGTATTCTTACTCTTGTAGTTTTATATATCAAACAGATCAATTTAGGCACATAGTCTACTTTTAATACAAGAGACACGGGGTAGAGAAAAGTCTCACTTGATTAGAGATTTATTAGAGACATAAACTCTAATAAAAAAACTAGTAAATTGACATAAAAACTCTTCTTAAGAGTTTATGTTCCATATGAAGAGTCTAGTAGTACTTGATTAGAGATTTATTAGAGACATAAACTCTAATAAAAACTAATAAATTGACATAAAAACTCCACTTATGAGTTTATGTTTCATATGGAAAGTCTAGTAAATAATTATAATTTCATTAAATTATAATCTCACTAAATTAATATCCATTCATAATATCTAAATTTCCTACAATCCCCCACATGAATGGAGATTGATCAAAACACACAAAGTTTCCAAAGGAACCTCGACAGTTGAGTATTGCCGGATAAGTAGGTGTCCCATTGAACTTTTCGGTGTGAAGCATACTTAGCCTCCTAGCGGTTTGTAGACACGATGTCCTTGAACAAACCCTCATTTGTGTAAATGACAATACGCTTCACACAATACTCTCCTTAGCCGGGTCATCCCCACATAGTCGTGTCCAATAACGGTCATGGAACACTTTCCTGGTTCTGCGAGAGGTCTAGAAATTGTGCCCCCAATTTCATTCGAAACGACCCCACTTTTCTCTAACATAGGTTATTCTCCTTAAATCATTAAAAGTATCGTGGTTATCATGATTACGCAAAATTATTTACCACATAATATGCTTAGCCTCAGAATTTGTCACTGAATTTCATAGGAATAAACTAGGACGTATTTAAACACCATTTTATCGTTTAGGGAGTATATATAACCATATATACTAGCTTATGCATATCATCTATGCCCCCACAGTGACCACCCTTAGGCATATGAATTCGTTGTCTTATTGAACTTAGATCTTGGGATCTCCAGTCAACTAAGGTAGGTTTCCATCACACACCCCTTTTCCATGGGCTTTGGTCTCATTCCACAACTTGATCTCTAATAAACCCTCAGGTTGTTGGATCCATAACATTATCGTTGTCTTTGACAAGTCACTGAAGATAACATTGTAGTTAAGATCAATTGTCGTGACGTGTTCATAACTCGAAAGTTAACATTGCCTATTGTCAACTTCTAAGACTATAACCTCAGTGGCCACCTGAATCTGGTTATAATATTTATCTTAGAATGATACATTTATCATTTAAGGCAAACACATCTCCATTATGCACTACGACATTTGTGTCCTCCACTTAGTCGTCTGTTTGCAATGTTATATTGGATTACAAAATCTTTTTTGCCAAAATTTTATGGTACAAATGCAAGACACCCCCACATTTAAATGTTATTGGATAACATCTAGATGGGTTAATGAGAACGATTTCTACATACCCTTGTAGGGTTGTTTCTTAAATGGATCACCCCCCACATTTCTTGCCATTTGATCAACATTTCCGTAACACCACTTATGGCGAAAATTATACACATATGATTGAACAAGATCAACCACATTGTATCAGTGAATTCAACTCATATTGCATTAGCTTAGATAGGCTTCCGAGCTGACCAAAGCAACACATGCCATTGTCATAAGTTTGTCACAACTTAGAATAATTCTAATTTAACATCTAGAATAAGCTTAGACAATGAGTTCTCCTCATTATCTTTTCGAACAAACTCTTAAAAAGTTACATGTCTTTTCCTTATAATGAATGAAAATTCTCCCTCAACTTTGTTTATACACAAATTCTTTTTGTGTTTATACAAATTTGAATGTTTAGAGTTAATTAGTCTCTGTCAAGACCATAAATAACCAAGTACTAGTCTAGTATGCTTTAGACTACAATACTTTAGCATGTGAACAGAAGATGCATATTCTGATTCTTCACAGCCCTAAGGATATCATAATATCACTTTGCAATATTCATCCCTTGTTACGACAAAATAATGAGACTTATTCATAATCCTAAAACATCAATATTTAGGAAGGTCTCACAAATTATTGTATATAGCACATAGCTAAATTTTATCATTCATTTAAGGAACATAACTTGTTTACCTTTGATCTCCGACAATCTACCATTGACTCATAAGTACTTAAACATAAGTCTTAATCCAGGTCACTTGGTGAACACATTCATCACCAACAAGATGAATGTTTCTCGTCTACAATCACTATTATGTGTGAGATAGAGTCAACTAGATCGACACTCAACAACATGACATTCATAATTTTGCCATAATTGATTTGCATACATCTATTGTTATTCATTAGGAGATATGTATATTTAGGATACTCTCCAAAATGAAGGTAAAATCTCCATATAGATCTAACAATAATCAAGTGGTAGACGCATCTACTTATAAATCTCGCAAGATTTATTAAAGATATACAATAACATATAGTACTTTTACTTTCATATGTTAGAATTCACAGTTGTGAATTTGCCGATGATTTCTAATGAAGTATGTCGACATGAATGTCGTTAGTGTATTTCATCTCAATACACTCAGTGCTTTCTTTCATTACTCTCTCATGATGTGGTTACACATTTGATGTCACGTCTTTGACATTTAGTCAATACAACAACTCTTAAGTTGTTTATGTCCAAGAATTTTCATGTGCTATCCGTTTAAAACCATATTTTGTTAAACAATATATAATTGGCATTATAATTATTTGCACAAAAATAATTTATACGTCACAAACATTAGTGATTTATTTCTTTGTAAAAAATTGCATGTGTTATCCGAAGATATTGAACAATAAACAATAACATACATTGGAAATTAAATCATAAGTGCCTAACACTTTTGAATTTTAAGCAGAAGCATGGATGATATGTGGATATCAAATATCAAAGTGCTTTTATCTTCAACACTTTATAATCTGACCGGAATCTTCTCAACGATATAGTCCCATGGCATGTATTGAGGTACTCCCTTAATAAAACTCCATGCACTTGTAAGTACAAGTTCCCTATTTCATCTTGAAACTTTAAACTTGGACAATTATGCTCAAAACAACACCAAACTGTTACAAAGACTACATTTAAGTAGTAAAGTTGAACAATTAAATTTTTTCACAACAACACCAAGTTGTTTTCTCTAAATATATCCATGAGATTGTTACTTTGTTCACCATGTACTACTTCTAGCAAGAGTAGCGAACCGTTTGAATTATCAATGTTATGCAAAACTTTGTTTTAAAAATCATTCAAAATAGTTTCTTAGTTTTGTAATATACAATATTAATAATACCAATTAGGGTTACAAAAACATAGATCAAACCCAAAATATCAAATGGTTTTATATTGTTTAGTCTTACTACACATGTACTAAACGTTTTCTAACACGCATGTTAGGAAAAAAAAGGTTATAACGAGCACATTATAGAATCGAACATTTACATAAAACGTTTTCTAAAGATATAGTTTATAAAATAAACCATTTTTCATCATTTTTAATGCACACATAGGCAATTAAATGTTAACATAAAACATTTCTGTTCATTATGAACAATCTCTTTAACCTTGTATTCGTGATACACATTTTCTAACACACGTGTTAGAAAATTTAAGTCATTTTATATATATAAAACATGACCAAATTAAAGAACTAAATGTCATCATTAAAACTCATCAAATGTCATCAATAAAACTCTACTCAAGAGTTTCACCATATGAAGAGTTAAGAGTCTCAATAATTATAGACTTAAACTCTAATAAAACTCATCAAATGTCATTATTAAAACTCTACTCAAGAGTTTCACTATATGAAGAGTTTAATTAGTAATTATAATTTTACTCAAATGGATTTAGAAATCACAAATTAAAGTTGGTGATAAATCCTACACAACTACACTATCACTTTATGGTGATTTAATTTTTGAAGCCAATCAAACATCAACTTCAATGTATTACCTTTTATTTATAAACCATACAAAACTATCCCCCCACTTGTGGCCTAGTGGTATGAGACTTGTGTAACAACTGACACAAAACCGGTAATTTCCGTACAATTTAATTAATACTTAATATCTGCAATTATGTGCTTAAATGTCAACATTGTTTGATTTCATGCTATACTTGTGAATTCATGCACGTTTTATACTACAAATATTGCTTTATGCATTAATGATAGCTTTGCGTCAGAAATACTAGTAAACTCACCGGTAAGACACATTGTGTCAGCAATTCTGCAGAAAGCAGTCAGATAATAGGATTGGGGCCTAGGAGTAGGTCCAAAGTCTAAAATACATTGAAACCCAAGAATATATACAAGGGTTAACATATAGACTTTCCGGAAGCTAGAATATGCACAATTCTGCACAAATCAGCTATAATCAGCTTTTTAACACATAAATATCATGCAGAATTCATGCTCTATTATCTAGAATACCCTCATAAGTGTCGGGAATTGAAAGGGGCACAAAAGGATACTTAAAGATCACTAAATGGAATAGTTTGACACTTTAACGAACCGGTATCTAACCGAACAACCGGACAATAACCGGGACATCAAAATAGAAGTAATATTTTTATGATATTAAACTAGTATTGATGCTAGAATACCTTAAAAATCATAAAAAAAAACACCAAAACACACTTATACTAACTTAAACCTTCTAGTTTGCACTTTAAACCTCCATCTTCCAAAAATTTACACTTTGCCCCCCCCCCTCTTTAGTTGGACGGTTGGACAAGGGTCCCACCATGGGGATTTTATTAGATTTTGGTGGATTTTATTTGATCTCCTTAGATTATATTTGATATTATGCCAAGAATATTCTACAAATATACCCTAGAAAGATTTGAAGGATCCTTATAAAATCTTAGCAAATCACCTACTTTCATTCACACCATCAACCTCCTTCTTCTCCCCCTTGTTCTCAGCTCACCCACACCCACCATACATCCACCATTTTCATCCAACTTCAATCCATTCCAAGGTTTACATAAGGTGCTAGAAGGTGTTTAAGGAGGTTTAGAGCTTGTGGATCTTGAAGGACCTTCTTCATTTGCTTTTATCCAACCCCTTATCATCTTCAACATCAAGTGTTCTTCCCTAGCCCTTGTGCTAGTAGTAAGCTCCTTGTCACTTGTTTTTACTTCACATATTGTTGGTTAAAAGTTGATAAACATTGTTAATCTTGAAGAACACAAAAGAACATGATCATGATACTTTAACATAAGCTTAAATACATAAGAATACATGTAAATGATGATGATTTGCTTCTTGATGAATGATGATTTGTGTTAGTGATGTTAGACATCATAAGAAACCTACTAGATTGTGATTAAACACATGATCTAGTAAGTTAAAGTGGTGATCTTGTGAAAGACCAAGATGATCATACTTTATATACAAGAACTTGAATGATGAAATTTGTTTTCATATGTAAAGATGATTTAAACAAAATACAAATCTTGTAAATAGATGATTACAAAAATAATTTTCTCAAGAAACCAAGTTTATTTACAAGATTTACAAAGTCATGGTTTCTAAATAAACTAATCATATTTTTAGTGTTTGAGCAAGACTAGGAACATGATTGTAACAAGAAAAATACAAAAGAAATATTTTTAGAAAAATCATCTTAAAAGTTGTAAATGACTAAATCTTTTAATAAAGTGATTTACAAACAAATAACCATGTTTTTAAGGGTAACTAAACCTACTAAATAACATGGTAAGTTACTACAAGTTTTTTTTTTACAAAACTTCAAGTTCATGATGTAGTGTAATTTACTTGATTTTGACACTCGGTAAGTGTTGATTAAGTTGATGATTGTTTGTGATGATTTTAAAAGAAAATAAACACATGTTTTGAAAACATGGGAAACCTCCATTTTTAGGGGAAACTATGTCAAAATTTCTATAAAATTTTGACACTTAGAAAAATATAAGTTTTGGTGAAACTTATTCCCTAAAAATTCACATAAAAATATTTACCAAGGTTTCCATAATTTTTGTGCAAATTTCAAGTTGAGAAATGATGATTTCTTCAAGATAAAAATTGATATTAAGTATGTATATTTTTGAGGAAAATATATATATTTATTGATCACCAAATTTTGTGCTAAGTGTATGTAGTATGTATTATATGTAATAGTGTATTAGGACTTGAAAATACACTAAATACTCTTAAGGAATAAAAATACAAAATACACATACAACATGCATAGACAAACACAAGAGAATATATTTATGAAAATATATTTCTTAATAGATTATGTAACTTAGACGAGTTACGAACTAAAATGAAGTTTTGGACGAAAATACATAACTCGGGTGAAAAAAATACAAGATACTTATATTGATTTTTGAAAGAATAATATAAGTAAGATGCATAGTTAAAAATATAAATTATTTTTAACACACAAAGAATACATACATAAAAGATGGTGACTTGTACTTGTGCGATACAAGTCTGGTGAGTAACGTTAATAAAACACGTATAGGTCACGACGCTATATAAGCAAACCCGGTGAAGTTTACGGCGCAAAAAACGCAAAGATGTGAGTTCATGCTCCCCCTTTTCTTTTATCTGTTTTCAATTTTATAACTTCGGGGGTGAAGTACATGTTACTAAATTGTTTTGGTCAAAAATCAAGCAAGGATAATGCAACCAAATCTTCTGTTATGAGGTGTGATGCTTGAATCTATGAACAATTGTATAAACAACTTGCAAATCAAATAAAGAGGTAACACAAGGATTTATACGAGGAAAAAGCCCTTGATCAAGAGTTGATCTCCGGCACAAAAAACCTCGGGTGATGGAAACTACCGATCACCAACTAAGATTAATAAAAAGGTTGTTACAACTCGGGATGATAACAAGAGTGTTACAAGGATCACTCGTGTGCAAAAGTGTTAAAGTGTATGAAATCGCCAAGTAAACTGTCGAGAGCTGTTCGAGAGTGTGTGTGTTTTCCAAATTAGCCAAGTGTTCTAACTCAAGCTTGTTATCCCCTATTTAAAATTAGAAATAACTATACTAACTAACTATCCGATAATCATGCTAGCTTCCCATGATCTCCATAACGTTCACAAGGGACAAGCACGTGCGGAATATTGAGGGAATATGCTCCACGAATATCGACAAAACCAAGTCCATGCACATACTCCTGCAAAACGAGCTCACGCATAATGAAGACAATCGTTAGTATAAGGATAACAATAAGGATCCTGAATCCTGATCCTGCAACACCTACTGAGGATCCATGATCCTTAGGATTGGAAAATCCTCCCCTAACAATTGCCCCCAAAATATAAGGAGTAAAGTGTAAATTAGAGAGTTATATTTTTTGATCTTATCTGCAACTAACTAACGGATATATAGCCGTTACAATCTAATTAGCCGTTGCAAATCATACGTCATTGAAGCGACGTCCCTGCAGAATCATCATTATATATATAGGTTAGAGATAAGGACTAATGTGCATTTAAATTTGAGCAATACTCCCTTTAAATCCTCATTCGAAGATCAAGCAGGTACTTCTCTTTCCTTTCTCTCTTCACCTTCTTACTCTGTTCCTTCTTTCTTTACCATCATCCATGACCAAGATGATGTTAAGATCTTCACCGGCTAAGGATCACCAAAAAGATAATCCCCTAAAGAGCCAAGGAATCATCAAAGATTCTCCGAAGGAACGTTGCTGCTTTACTGATCCTGAGATCGACATGATTCGTCATTGCTTTCCGGCGAACACTGTCTTTAAACCTTTCGACCCTACCGTCTTGAGTGACTTTGTTTCTGCAACTTGGATTTCTTTTCCAGCTACCCCATTTCTGATAGGATACTCCTATCCTTTTCCAGCTTTTACCCAGTCTTTCTTCTCCCTTACCGGCATATCCTATATCCAGGCTATGCCAATGATGTGGAGGGTTTTATATACCCTTGAGAGAATCATTGAGCAGAAGGATATAGAGTTGGGAATGTCGGAGTTGTCTGAACTATACAACCTTGTTAGCCACGGTTCACATCGCTTCTTATTCAAATATAAACCTGGTGAAGAACACCTAATCCTCAAGACCACCAAGAATGACACCAACTGGAAGAAGCGTTTTTTCTTCGTTAGGAGGGATTCTATCCCCGATGGGAAGGATCTTCCAAGGGAGTGGACCACCCATGGTAGGATAGAGGATCCTTATAGAAGGATCACAGGATAACCTTGTTTCTGTTGAGGATCACTAACATCTTTTTGTTTCTTTCGTGCAGCTATCTCTGTTTCTCATATCATTTCATCACCTGCAACCAAAGAGAGGATCACCGCTTTCTGGAATCTTGATCCTGCAGTAAGGTCATTTCAAGCAAACACCAAGGATTCTCAAGAAGTATCCTCAGGCTCAGTTACAATGTCAAGTAAGTATCCAAGTTTATATATGGTTAAACGTTTAAATGAGAATAAAACAAGAATACTTATCTGTTGTTTTACATGGATAGGCGCTGGAAAATCTTCAAGGTCGGCCACCCGCTTCAGCATTAGTGATCTCAGCACTGTAGCTCCTCGTTCTGGGAAGAAGAAGACTGTTGCTAGCCCCGTCGTTCCCGTGTCTAAGCCCACTACCTCCAAGGGAAAAGGAGGAAAGAAAAGGAAGGCCACCGAGACTGAGGATCTGGAAGGCTTGCCTCTCATCCGCCACCAGTTTCAGGAATACTTTGATGATGTAAGGATCACTGAGTCTGCTTGATTATCCTGCCCACTTGAGGATCACGGATCCTGAACTTTACCTTGTATTTTTGCAGAAATTCGATGAGATCGAAATGCTGTTTGACGCATATGTCGAAGAGGCTGAGCAGAAGAATCTGGAGTACCAGAAATTCTTCCTGGCTAAGGATGAGACAATCTCTCGCCTTGAGAAGGATCTCGCTCTGGCAAAGCAGCAGGTGGTCATGGCCCAGATAAATGCTGATCATGAGAAGCATGACGTGCTGGAGGATGCTAAAGTCTCTGCTGCCATCACCATGTATAAGATCAAGCTGTAAATAGCCCAAGAGGCTGAGGATCCTGACTTCGACAAGACCACTTGAGACAAAGAGGGCTAGAAGGCGAAGCTGGCTGAGCTAGACGATGAGGAGGATGCTACTGAGGTCTTGGAGATTGAGGCAAGCGGCAGCGGGAAGGATCAAGCTGGTGGTGATGCAGCCAAGGTGTGAGCTGCAGAAATGGGCGATGATGGACATTTCTAGACGCGGCCGGAGCCCATTTTTTAGGATTTGGTAGTGGTTTTTGGTTATGATGTTTTTATTTCAAACAATGATGGTCTGTAATAACTAAACAACAACTATTAGGGTTGAGGATCATGGACCCTTTGAACAACAAGTAGGATAATAGGTGGTGGATGGATCCTCTGTTTGGGGGATGAAACCACTTGTTATCCTGCCATCTTTTATTTCCTGCACTTTTAAGACCTGTTAACAATGGACACCCTTTGCCAACCCAAGTGGACGGGCCACGTTTTGCTGGTAGAAGCTTGGGTTGGCAATTTTGACAACCTTTAAGGGTTTAACATTTTGGTGAATAAATAAAACTTTAATCTTTTGGCTATTTCTTGTGTTGTTATTCTTGTTAATTCTTCATTTTTCAATTTTTATGATATACTTTCTTTGAATTCATAAGTAAAGAGTAAAGGTGTAATAATGTCAAAAAGTTTTAGGATATGATCAAGGATCAAATATCCTATAATCGATAAATTCAAAAAAGCAGTATAGTTTAAGGATCATAAATCCTGTTGTCAAAGGATAAGGGTCACTTATATAAACAATGAATAAAATTAAAGTAATTGAGGATCATACATGAGAATCCAAGTTAGGATCCTAAATCTTTAGCATTTACAATCAGGATAACCAAAAGACAAACCTTAGTAAAAGGTAAGGATCAATGATCCTTGACTGTTTGACTTCAAAAACCTGAAATGGAACATAACTTGGGACTAAGCCAATATAAGAGAAGAGTTAGCAACTAGGGACAAGCCCAACAATTCTGGGGATAAGCCCAATATACTGGGGACAAGCCCAAAAAACTGGGGACAAGCCCAAAGAACCTTGTGTAAATTGGAGTATGGCCCTCACTGACGACTATCCAAACTTAGTGACATGAAAATGCCAAAACCTTAGCTAACGTGAAAACGTTAGAAACCTTAGGAACGGATGTATGGTACGTCTACCATTATACGTAGGATCCCGGATACAGCCAGTACAATGAAATTGTCAGCCCCTAAAGCGAGTACTGGTCCCATTGCCATGAACTGTACCAGGATCATCATGCGCTGCTGGCGATACTGGGGACATACCCAAATAACTGGGGTCAAGCCCAAATAACTGGAGACTTCTGTGGATACTCAATCCTTCGTTAAGGATACATGAACCTTCTGCAAAACTCAGAATTAAGTGAAAGGAGGATAAAGGATCCAGGATCCTTCTCCTTATATATAGGATAACTAAGGAATGAAATAGTTTGAGATTAGATCATTACCAGAATGAGGATAATCCATTCTCTAAGGATCCTTCGAGGATGTAGATCATGAATATTCTAAGGATCATGAATCCTTATCACATGAAGTATTTCTTTAGGTGGACAGCATTCCAAGCTCTTGGTAGCAAATCACCTTCCATTGTTAGCAATCGATATGCCCCTTTCCTGCCTCAGCTTCAATCAGGTAGGGGCCTTCCCAGTTTGGTGCCAACTTTCCATCAGCAAGATTCGTGGTATTCTGAAATGCTTTCCTTAATACCATATCACCAACTTGGAACTTCCTGATCCTGACATTTTTTTTGTAGGCTCCAGCCATCCTTTGTTGATAACTAGCCATCCTTACCCTTGCCAAATCCCTGAGTTCCTCTATAGTATCCAAGTCTTGAACCAAGTTTTCAACATTTCCTTTAGGATCATGGATGCTTGTTCTTGCAGTAGGAACCACCATCTCTGCAGGGATCACCGATTCTGCCCCAAATACCAAAGAAAATGGAGTTTGGCCAGTAGCATTCTTGGGAGTTGTCCTATCAGCCCATAGTACATAAGGTAGTTCTTCTGCCCATTTTCCTTTCTTGGACCCAAGCTTTTTCTTCAAGTTGTTGATGATGATCTTGTTGGATGATTCTGCTTGACCATTAGCTTGTGGGTGGACTGGTGTTGATGTTATCATCTTAATCCCCCAGCTGTCACAAAAGTTAGTAGTTCTACTCCCAATAAATTGGGATCCATTATCACAAACAATTTCAGAAGGGATACCAAATCTAGTAATAATATTTCTTTTAATAAAGGATATCACTTCCTTTTCTCTGACTTGAGCAAAGGCTTCAGCCTCTATCCACTTGGAGAAGTAATCAGTCATAGCAAGCATGAATACTTTTCCACCAGGTGCCTTCAGAAGTTTACCAACTATATCCATTCACCGTCTCATAAATGGCCAAGAAGAGGATATAGGATGTAAGAGCTCTGCTGGTTGGTGAAGGATATTACTATGTCTTTGACAAGGATCACACTTTCTGGCATAATCCACAGCATCCTTCTTCATAGTAGGCCAATAGTATCCTGTCCTCAGGATCCTTGAGAATAATGCCCTGCCCCCAGTGTGGTTTCCACAATCTCCTTCATGAAATTCCTTTAGGACTTCTTGGATTTCAGGATCCTCAATGCATCTTAGATATGGTTTTGAAAGAGATCGTTTATATAACATATTATTCAATATTGTAAACTGAGATACCTTAATTTTGAAAGCCCTGGGGTTTTCTCCTGTAGGAATCTCTCCATGTTGTATGTATCTTATGATTGGAAGGATCCATGATCCTGAACGAGATTGTGTATCATCACTAGGGATGATTGCAGAATCATCTCCTATCTCCATAGCTACATGATCCTCAATGGCAGGGGTTAGGATATGGATAATAGGGATCTTGATATCCTCTGGAACCTTCAAGGATGATGCTAGATTGGCTAATGCATCAGCCTCTGCATTCTCTTCTCTGGGTACCTGTCTCAAACTAAAGGAAACAAAAGAGAGTGCCAATTCTTTGACTATCTCTAAATATTTGATTAGCTTTTCACCTTTAATAGCATAGGATCCATTAAAGTGATTAGTAATTAACAATGAATCTACATGTACCTCAAGATACCTGATCCTCATATGCTTGGCAATTTGCAAACCAGCTATCAAGGCCTCATATTCAGCCTCATTATTAGTGGTTTGAAACTCACAAGCTATGGAGTGGGGTATTATGTCCCCCTGTAGCGATTTTAGTAGTATTCCAAGTCCTGTTCCTTTGACATTAGAATCTCCATCAGTGAAAAGTATCCAAGGATCCTTAGTTTCTTCAAGCTGTTGAACTTCTAACTCAGCTTCCCTTTGCAAGTCACTACTGAAATCTGCCACAAAGTCAGCTAAGGCTTGGGATTTAATGGCAGTTCTGGGTTCATATCTTATATCATAAGCACTAAGCTTCACTGCCCATTTAGCCATCCTTCCTGACATTTCAGGTTTCCTGAGAACATTCTTAATTGGAAAATTAGTCTTGACAATAATGGCATGAGTTTCGAAGTAATGTCTTAATTTAGTAGATGCCATAATCAAAGCAAGGATAAGTTTCTCTAAATGTGAATACCTAGATTCAGCATCAAGCAAACTCTTACTTACATAATAGACAGGATGTTGTGTACCTTGGTGATCCTTAACAAGGACTGCACTTACTGCTTTAGAGGATACCGCCAGATATAAGGATAATATATCCCATTTTTCTGGTTTCATCAAGGCAGGAGCTGAGGATAGGTAATCCTTAAGATCTTTGAGAGCATTTTCATGCTTTTCAGTCCATTTAAATTTCTTGTTCTTTCTCAAAATATCATAGAATTCCTTGCACTTTTCTGATGACTTGGATATGAACCTATTTAAGGCTGCGATCCTGCCTATCAATCTTTGCACATCCTTGGCATTGGCAGGAGATTTGATATTCACAATAGCCTTAATTTGCTCTGGACTTGCTTCAATGCCTCTTTTTGTCACCATATAGCCTAGGAATTTACCTGCTTTAACACCAAAGTGACACTTGGAAGGATTTAGTTTCATATTAAACTTATCAAGGATATTGAATGCTTCCTCCAAGTCTCTAAGGTGATCTTCAGCTTTCTTAGACTTAACCACCATGTCATCTATATAGACTTCCATAGTGTGTCCAATTTGTTCCTTGAACATCATATTGACTAGTCTTTGATAAGTAGCACCTGCATTTCTTAGTCCAAATGGCATAGCAATATAACAATATATTCCAGTTGGGGTCATAAAGGCTGTATCCTCTTGATCAGATGGTTCCATCTGAATTTGTTGAAATCCAGATGAAGCATCCATAAAAGTCAACAACTCATGACCCGCGGTAGCATCCACCATGGAGTCAATGTGGGGTAATGGGAAAGGATCCTTGGGACATGCCTTGTTTAAATCAGTGAAATCGACACATACCCTCCACTTTCCATTTTTCTTTTGAACAATAACCACATTGGCTAACCACCTTGGATACTTAACCTCTCTTATCATACCTGCCCGGAGCAATTTATCTACCTCCTCCTGGATAATGGCATTCCTTTCAGGTGCAAACTTCCTCCTTTTTTGATGAATTGGCTTGAATGACCTGTCAATGACAAGTTTATGAGTAATTATTTCTTTAGATATACCTGTCATATCCTCATGCTTCTAGGCAAAGGTAGTTTTTCTCCTTTTAAGGAAGGATACTAGATCCTGCTCAATGTTGCTGAGGATCCCTGATCCTATGAAGACTATGGATTCAGGATCATGAGGATCCATAAAGATTTCTTTCACATCCTGTTCTCTTGCCTCCAAGACATCTCTTGAAGGATGCTTGAATTGCTATTGCTCCCTTGGTCTTGAGGCTGGCTTCATTGATGACGTGTAGCAATTCTTAGCTTCTTGTTGATCACTCTCAATTTTCACCACCCCCCATGGACTAGGAAGCTTCACGCATTGATGATATGTAGATGGGACTGCCATCATGTCATGTATCCATGGCCTGCCAAGGATAACATTACAACAGGATAAGCAATCTATAACACAAAATTTTTGATAAGAATGAAGTCCTTCAATATAGATGCAGAGTTTGATGTCCCCCAATGTATTCTTGGTTTCTCCGCTGAATCCCACAAGAACTGAGGATCTTGGGACAATGTCTGATTCAGGAATGTTCATTTTCTTAAGGACATCAAGCTGAATGATGTTCACCGAGTTTCCTCCATCTATCAGGATCCTGCGAACAAAGTGGTTAGATATAAACAAAGTAATAACAAGAACATCATGATGGGGATCCTGAACATCAATACGATCATCCTCATCAAAAGTTATAACTTTCTCCTGCGTAACAGTAGAGGTTCGATTGGGTCTATCCCCATTATCCATCTTGGTTTCCTTGGCATGTCTTTTGGCTGCTGAAAAGGAAGTACCACAAATGTCTGATCCACCGGATATGAAGTTTATAACTTGTGCATTTGCTGGAGGAGCAGGAGCTCTTTCTGGGATCCTCTCAGGATCCTGGGTCCTTGATTTCTTTCTTCCCAAAAGCTCCTTCAAGTGCCCCTTGCTTAACAAGTAACCAATTTCTTTTCTAAGTGCAATACACTCTTCAGTGAGATGCCCAAAATCCTCATGATATGCACACCACTTGGACTTGTCCTTTGTAGCAGCTGGTTTATCACTTTTCCTTGGCCATCTTGCTTTCTCACCTAGATTCTGCATCGCAAGAATTAGTTCATTGTTATCAACAGAAAAACAGTACTCAGAAATTGGAGGATAATCCTCATCATCCTCTTCTTGTTCTACTGCATGCACATTCTGGTTATAGACTTGTTATAGGACTTGAACTTGTTATTCTTGAAGTAGGATCCTTGCTTTTCCTGTTTCGAGGATCCGGACAATCTCTCCTGGATCCTTTTATCATCCTTTAATCGGATGAATCTAAGGGCCCTGGTTCTCACTTCATTAAGATTCCTGCATGGGGTCATAACAAGATCATCATAGAATAATGAATCCCTAAGCAAACCCATTTTAAAGGCTTCCACAGCCGTAGCTATATCCAGATTAGGGATATCTAAGGATTCTTTACTAAACTTAGTGATGTAATCTCTAAGCGATTCATTTTGACCTTGTGTTACCCTATATAGATCACTAGTTAAACGTTCAAATTTTCTGCTACATGAGAATTGACTATTAAACAGATTAACTAGATTAGCAAATGAAGTAATAGAGTAAGGGGGAAGACTTAGCAGCCATTTAAGAGCAGATCCTGTGAGTGTGGATCCAAAACCCTTGCATAGACATGCTTCTTTTAACCTCTCTGGGATGGGGTTGATCTCCATCCTTTCTCTATATTGAGTTACATGTTCTTCTGGATCCGTTGAACCATCATACAGCTTCATAGTTGGTAATTGGAACATTTTGGGTATCTCAGCATCACAAATGGGTGGTGCAAAACGAGATATCCTATGGCTCCCATCTGCAATTTCAGGAATGGGCTTAACCACTCCTGGAACGCTGGATATCATATCCTTCAGCTTCTGTAATTCCTTAGCCATAGCTTGATTGATACCTGTATCCTACATAGAGCCATGGTTAGTGTTATAAGAATTATAGACAGTGTTACCTCCCAGAGGATTCAAGTTTGGAATTCCAGATGTGAATCCATATTGACGGGATTCTGATATGATTGAAGGACCAGAAGAGGCAACGGTCTGCATTGGAATGAAGTCTCCTTGATGAACATCTGTGCTTGGGGGTTGTACACTTCTCAAGAATCCTTGATCCTGGAAGATGTTGGATCCTTGAACCTGGAAGGAGGATCCTTGAACCTGAGAGGATCCTTGGACTGTGTGCGTCCCCAAATATCCTCCTGAGCCGACGAAGGATCCCTGATGCTGGAAAGAGGATCCCGAAGGATGAAAACAGGATCCTTGAGGCTGAATGTGAGACCCAAAAGCTTGACTCATAGTTGGTGTTCCATAACGCCTTCCCAATGGTTCAGTTTGGTACTGGATATCCGGAGCTGCAGTTTGCAAGGCGGTTACAACTAGAGTGTCGAAATCCAGTGACCTTGGTATCAGAGGAGAGTGATCCTCCCCCGATCTCTTCTGTTTCTTGATATCACCAATCTCCCGGAGGATCCTTTCATTTGTTTTGCCCTGCTCTTGTATGTGATCCCTCATCTTCAAAATCAAAGTAAAAAGATCACTAGTAGTAGGATTAGAAGAAACAGAAGAAGTTGGTGGTTTTGGAAAAATGGGGCTTGGTCTCTTTGCAGCATTTTCAGCATTCTTCTGAGATCCAGAAGGTGGTGGAGGCAAAGGTGAAATGCCCTGTGAAGTACTCATTGCCGGCATTGAACTTGAAGTGCTCTTTGCTGAAGAAGCTATCTGCTTGGTTGTAATGAACCGAAATGATCACAAAAACAAGAATTTCTTACGAATGAAGCACCAATTGCCCCACGTTGGGCGCCAAACTGTTTTGGTCCAAATGCAACCAAATCTCCTGTTGTGAGGTGTGATGCTTGAATCTATGAACAATTGTATGAACAACTTGCAAATCAAATAAAGAGGTGACACAAGGATTTATACGAGGAAAAAGCCCTTGATCAAGAGTTGATCTCCGGCACAAAAAACCTCAGGTGATGGAAACTACCGATCACCAACTAAGATTACTCAAAAGGTTGTTACAACTCAGGATGATAACAAGCTTGTTACAAGGATCACTTGTGTGCAAAAGTGTTAAAGTGTATGAAATCACCAAGTAAACTGTCGAGAGCTGTTCGAGAGTGTGTGTGTTTGCCAAATTAGCCAAGTGTTCTAACTCAAGCTTGTTGTTTTGGTCAAAAATCACACAAGGATAATGCAACCAAATCTGATTTTGGGAGGAATGATGCTTGGTTAATTGAATGAACGACAAGTGTATGAAATCAACGATGAACACCGAGATTTATACGAGGAAAAAGCCCTTGATCTTCAGAAGATCTCCGGCATAAAAAACCTCGGGTGATGGAAACTACCGATCACCAAATATATTGCTGAAACAATAGTGATCCTTGTACAACTTCGGAAGAAAACAAGCTCGATACAATGAATTTCTAGTGAAAGTGTGTGTTTTTTGCTAAGTGTTTGCAGAGAATTCGTGTATTGTGTGTATTTTCTGTGGTGTGCACGACTTATGCCTCTAATGAGCTTGTTTCCCCTTAAAAAGATAAGAAAAAACAACTAACTAACTTCCTGAAAAAGGTGGAAGTCACCCATGACCACCACTAATGGTTATCTCCTCAACATGCACGTGCCTAAAAGCATATTCCACGAGATTCCAGCAAAGAAGTGGTCCACTACGTCCATTACCTGCATTTACACATTAAAAACGTGCAAAACATAAGTTCTGTTAAGGATCCTGATCCTCATACTCGTGATCCTCAGACGCGTGATCCTCAGACTCGTGATCCTCAGACTCTGGATCCTCAGACTCTGGATCCTCAGACTGTCTGCATCATCCATTAAGGATCCGTGATCCATGCCCAGACTCAGGATAGATGATCCTTAGCATAAAACTCATGCCCTAACAATTGCCCCCAATATGGCAGTTGTGATAAGGATTCACAGCTGTCATATTTCCGTCAGAAGCGGACTAGCCGTTGCAGCTGGTAACTAGTTGTTACACTGCCTGTCGTCACTGATAAGACCTGCTATAATGATCATTGCAAAATATAGAGTTAGAGATAACTCCTCAAGTGCCTTTACAGATCAGAAGATCCTTCCATTCGTGGAGAATGAATCCTTCTACACAGTTTGCTATTAACCTTCCTGCACTTTAATTTTTGCATAGACACATTAACTGTTAGATAGCCTTATCCGGCCTGGGTGGATGGTCCACGGTTTTGCTGGTGAAATCCAGGCCAGATGATTTGATACATAATGAATGGGTAATAACATTAAACTTTTTTAGCTACATCTATTGTTGTTTCTTCCCTTTTTATTTTTCATGTATGCTTTCTATTTTAAAAAATATCATCACCAAACAACTGGAAAGTTATTGAAAATCTGATGATAATGTTACACTTTTAACAGAAAACTTGAAGTGTTCATATAAATGTGGATCAATGATCCTTAACCAAAAAGGATAAGAGACAACTTACAGCTTCGAAAAAGTTAGAATATAACATACCAGAGAATCCAAGTTAGGATTCTATATCCTTGTAAATTATTGCTGAATAAGCAAACTATGAAAAGTAAAGCTTCTAGGATCAAGGATCCTTATCGTCAGAACTTGTATAACTTTAGACAGTAGTTTCTAGGGTGAAGAATCATGGATCCTTGAACAATAGGCAGGATAATGGGTGGTGGATGGATCCTCTGTTTGGGGGATGAAGCCACTTGTTATCCTTCCATCTTTTATTTTCTGCACTACAAAGACCCGTAAACAATGGACACCCTTTGCCAACCCATGTGGACGGGCCACGTTTTGCTGGTAGAAACGTGGGTTGGCAATTTTGACAACCTTAAAAGGTTTAATGTTTTGTGAATAAAATAACTTTAACTTTTTGGCTATCTCCCGTGTTGCTATCCTTATGTATCCTTTAGTTTTCAATTGTTGTGATATACATTTATTTGAATAAGAAAAGTTAAACAAATTAAGTTTAAGAATTTTAGGATATGATCCAGGATCAAATATCCTATAGTCGAAAAGTTCCGAAAAGTAGTATATTTTAAGGATCATAAGTTCAGTTGTCAAAGTATAAGGGCTATTCAAATGAATAATGAATAAAATCAAAATAGTTAAGGATCATACCTGAGAATCCAAGTTAGGATCCTAACCTTTATCATTATAAACAGGATAACCATAAGACAAACCTTAATGGAAGGTAAGGAACAAGGATCCTTGGTCGTTTGTCTCCAAAAACCTGAAATAGGATACAACTTGGGACTAAGCCAATATAAGATAAGAGTTAGTAACTGGGGACAAGCCCAACAAACTGGGGACAAGCCCAAATAAACTGGGGACAATCCCAAATAAACGGATGTAAACTGGGGTCAAGCCCATATAAACGGATGTAAACTGGAGTATGGCCCTCACTGGCGACTATCCAAACTTGAGCGACATGAAAATGCCGAAACCTTAGCTAACGTGAAAACGTTAGAAACCTTAGGAACGGATGTATGGTACGTCTACCATTATACGTAGGATCCTGGGTACAGCCAGTACAATGAAATTGTCAGCCCCTAAAACGAGTACTGGTCGCACTGCCTTGAATTGCACCAGGATCATTGTGCGCTACTGGCGAAACTGGGGACAGGCCCAAACTGGGGACAAGCCCAAAACTTTGGAGAGTTGGCCAACCACTTTGATCTTCTGTAAAATGATAACAACTCTGCAAAAGCTTAAACTTTGTGAAAATAGATGTTAACTGATTAACATCTTTAACTTATGATAAGTAATAAGTATAAAATGAATGAACATGAAAATGAAAATGAAAGTAATGTGTTACCAAATGTAGAATCATATATCCTTTGAGGATCCTGGATCCTTAATCAGAATACCGGTATCGCTGAGGATCCCTGATCCTTCTTACTTAAAGTATTTTTTAAGATGAACAGCATTCCAAGCTCTTGGTAGGAGATCATCATCCATTGTTAACAAGTGATATGCCCCCTTTCCTGATTCAACTTCAATTAGATAGGGGTCTTCCCACTTTGGTGCTAGCTTGCCATCAGAAGGATTTGTAGTGTTCTGGAATGCTTTTCTTAGCACAAAATCACCAACTTGAAATCTTCTAATCCTGACATTCTTGTTGTATGCTCCAGCCATTCTTTGTTGATAACTGGCCATTTCCTTTTTTCTGACTTTGAGCAAAAGCTTCTTCTTAGGATGCAGATGTTATGTTGGTTGGTGTAGAATAGTACTGTGTCTTTGACAAGCATCACACTTCTTTGCATAATCCATAACATCCTTCTTCGTGGTAGGCCTATAGTATGTTGTTCTAAGAATCCTTGAGAATAGTGCTCTGCCCCCAGTGTGGTTTCCACAGTCTCCTTGACTTTGAAAGCTTTAGGATTTTGTCCTGTAGGGATCTCTCCATGTTGTATATATCTTAGGATTGGAAGGATCCAGGATCCTGAATTCGACTGTGCAGGATCACCAGGTATGATTGCAGAATCCTCCACTATCTCCATGGCTACGTGATCCTCAATTGTAGGAGTTAAAACATGGGTGATAAGTATTTTTCACATCTTCTTGCATCTTTAGGAATGATCCAAGGTTAGTTAAAGCGTCAGCTTCTGCATTTTCTTCCCTGGGTACCTGTGGTAGACTGAAAAAAGCAAAAGAATCTGCCAGTTTCCTGACTATTTCTAAGTACTTGATTAGCTTTTCACATTTGACAGTGTAAGAACTGTTGTAATGATTAGTAATTGATAGAGAATCTACATATACTTGAAGATACCTGATCCTCATATTATTAGCTAATTGCAAACCTGCTATCAAGGCCTCATACTCAACCTCATGATTAGTGGTTGGGAATTCACATGCAATGGATTGGGGTATAATGTCCCCCTGTGGCGATTTTAGTAGTGTGCTTTGTCTAGTTCCTTTAACATCTGAAGCTCCATCCGTGAAGAGTGTCTAAGGATCCTTGGTCTTCTCAAGTTGTTGAACTTCTAGTTCAGCTTCCCTTTGTAGATCACTACTGGAATCAGCCACAAAGTCAGCTAAAGCTTGGGACTTGATGGCAGTCCTGGGTTCATACTTAATGTCATATGCAATAAGCTTGACTATCCACTTTGCTATTCTACCTGACACTTGAAGTTTCCTGAGAACATTCTTGATAGGAATGTTAGTTTTCACAATAATGGTGTGAGTTTCGAAATAATGTCTATGTTTAGCAGAAGCCATAATTAAATCAAGAATTAATTTCTCTAAATGAGAATACCTGGCCTCAGCATCAAGTAGAATTTTACTTACATAGTATACCGGATGTTGAGAGCCTTCATGATCCTTAACTAGGATCACACTTACTGCTTTAGCTGAAATAGCTAAGTATAAGGATAACGATTCTCCATTTTCTAGTTTCATCAGGGCTGGTGCTGAGGATAGATAATCCTTAAGAACCTTAAGTGCAGCTTCATGCTTATCAGTCCACTCAAACTTGCCTTGAGCAATTTGTCTACCTCTTCTTGGATAATGGCATTCCTTTCAAGTGCAAACTTTCTCCTGTCATATCTTCATGTTTCCAAGCGAAGGTAGATTTTCTTCTTTCCAAGAAGGATACTAAATCCTGCTCAATACTGTCTAGGATCCCGGATCCTATAAAAATTTTGGATTCAGGATCCTCTGGGTTCAACATAATATCCTTGACGTCTTGCTCTCTTGCCTCCATGATGTCTTGCTCCTTGGAGGCTGGCTTCATTGAAGAAGTGTAACAGTTCTTTGCCTCCTGCTGATCACTTTCTATCTTTACCATATCTCATAGAGTTGGGACCTTGACACATTGATGATATGTTGAGGGGGACTGCCTTCATATCGTGTATCCATGGCTACACCGTCGTGATGAGGATCCTGAATGTCCGCACAGTTATCCTCATCATATGATATTACTTTCTGCTGGGTAAGGATGGAGGTCCGAACAGGTTTGCCCCCATTCTCCATCTTTGTTTCCTTTGCACTTCTCTTAGTTGCTGAGAACCTCCTGAGATGAAATGGATGATTTGAGCATCGGATGGTGGAGGAGGAGCTTTTTCAGGAACTTTCTCAGGATACTTGATCCTTGACTTTTTCCTTCCGAGCAATTCCTTCAAGTATCCTTTGCTCAAAAGATAACCTATCTCCTTCCTTAATGCTATGCACTCATGTGTGAGATGACCAGAATCCCCATGGTAAGCACACCATTTCGATTCGTCTTTGGTGGTAGGCGGTTTGTCATTCTTCCTTGGCCACCTAACCTTGTCACCTAAACTCTGCATAGAAAGGATTAGTTCATTATTATCAGCAGAAAAACAATATTCAGAAATAGGAGGATAATCCTGATCATCTTCCTCTTGTTCCATAGCATGCACACTCTGGTTGTCATGCTTGGAGTATTGCTTGGATCAGTTATCCTTGAGATAGGATCCTTATTTGTCTTGCTTTGAGGATCCTGACAATCTCTCGTGGATCCTTTTGTCATCCTCTAAACGGATGAACCTAAGGGCCCTGTTTCTTTCCTCATCTAAGTTTCTGCAAGGTGTCATAACAAAATTTTCTGCAAGGTGTCATAACAAAATCATCATAGAACTGAGAATCCTTAAGTAAACCCAGTTTAAAAGCTTCAATAGCAGTAGCAATATCTAAGTTAGGGATTTCTAAGGATTCTTTACTAAATTTAGTTATGTAATCCCTTAATGATTCATTATAACCTTGGGTAATCCTATATAAGTCACTAGTTAATCGTTCAAATCTCCTACTGCATGAGAATTGGCTATTAAACAAATTAACTAGATTAGCAAATGAAGTAATAGAGTAAGGGGGAAGACTTAGCAGCCATTTTAACGCTGATCCGGTAAGTGTGGATCCAAAGCCCTTGCACAAGCAACCAGATTTGGTGTCTGAAACCTCTTCGGTATCTCTGCATCACAAATAGGTGGTGCAAAACGAGATATCTTGTGGCTTTCATCAGGAATTTCAGGAATGGGCTTAACCACTCCTGGAACGTTGGATATTATATCCCTATGTTTCTGCAATTCCTTAGCCATAGCTTGGTTGATACCTGTATCCTGCACAAAGCCATGGTTAGCATTGCAAAAATTATTCAAAGTGTTACCTCCTGAATGATTCAAGTTTGGAATTCCAGATGTGAATCCATGTTGGCGGGATTCTGGCATAACCGAGGGACCAGAGGAAGCAATGGTCTGCATTGGTATGAAGTCTCCTAGATAAACATCTGAACTTCCGGGTTGCACACTCCTTAAGTATCTTTGATCCTGGAAGATGTTGGATCCTTGAAGTGCTGTGAATGTAGGTCTTGGAGGATAATCCATGGATCCGGAAACCTGAGATGAAGATCCTTGAACCTGGAAGGAGGAACCTTGAACCTGAGAGGATCCTTAAACCTGAGAGGATAGAGGATCCTTGAGCCTGGGAGGAGGATCCCTGATCCTGAGAGGATCCTTGAACCTGAGAGGATCCTTGAACCTGAGAGGATCCTTGAACCTGAGAGGATCATTGAACCTGGGAGGAGGATCCCTGAACCTGAGAGGATCCTTGAACCTGAGAGGATCCTTGAACCTGGGAGGAGGATCCCTGAACCTGAGAGGATCCTTGAACATGAGAGGATCCTTGAACCTGAGAGGATCCTTGAACCTAAGAGGATCCTTGAACCTGAGAGGATCCTTGAACCTGGGAGGAGGATCCCTGAACCTGAGAGGATCCTTGAACCTGAGAGGAGGATCCCTGAATTGGCTGCGTCCCCATGCATCCTCCTAAACTGGTGAAGAATCCCTGATGCTGAAATGAGGATCCTGAAGGCTGGAAAGAGGATCCTCGAGCCTGAGACATTACCGATGATCCAGAACGCATTCCTATTGATGCACCCTGGTATTGGACATCTGGAGCTGCAAAGTACTGGGAAGTTATGACCGGAGTGTCGAAATTCAGCGACCTCGACATCAAAGGGTAGTGATCCTCTGCTGATTTTATCAATTTCGCGAAGGATCCTGCCATTGGTTTTGACCTGCTGCTGCATGTGATCCTTCATCTGCACAATCAAAGCATAAAAATCACTGTTAGTAAGTGTAGAGGAAGAAACAACAGTTGGTTTTGTGAAAACGGGGGTTGTCTTCTTCGGAGAATTCTCAGCATTCTTCTGGAATGCAAGGGGGAGATGATGCAAAGGCGGAATGCCCTGTGAAAAAGTGACCGCCGGCATAGAACTTGGAGTAGTTTTCCCTGAGAAGCCATGTGGTTAAAGATAATGAACCGAAATGAATGAAATGAACAAAATTTCTCAGAATTGAAGCACCAATTGCCCCACGGTGGGCGCCAAACTGTTTTGGTCAAAAATCACACAAGGATAATGCAACCAAATCTGATTTTGTGAGGAATGATGCTTGGTTAATTGAATGAACGACAAGTGTATGAAATCAACGATGAACACCGAGATTTATACGAGGAAAAAGCCCTTGATCTTCAGAAGATCTCCGGCATAAAAAACCTCGGGTGATGGAAACTACCGATCACCAAATATATTGCTGAAACAATAGTGATCCTTGTACAACTTCGGAAGAAAACAAGCTCGATACAATGAATTTCTAGTGAAAGTGTGTGTTTTTTGCTAAGTGTTTGCAGAGAATTCGTGTATTGTGTGTATTTTCTGTGGTGTGCACGACTTATGCCTCTAATGAGCTTGTTTCCCCTTAAAAAGATAAGAAAAAACAACTAACTAACTTCCCGAAAAAGGTGGAAGTCACCCATGACCACCACTAACGGTTATCTCCTCAATATGCACGTGCCTAAAAGCATATTCCACGAGATTCCAGCAAAGAAGTGGTCCACTACGTCCATTACCTGCATTTACACATTAAAAACGTGCAAAACATAAGTTCTGTTAAGGATCCTGATCCTCAGACTCGTGATCCTCAGACGCGTGATCCTCAGACTCGTGATCCTCAGACTCTGGATCCTCAGACTCTGGATCCTCAGACTGTCTGCATCATCCATTAAGGATCCGTGATCCATGCCCAGACTCAGGATAGATGATCCTTAGCATAAAACTCATGCCCTAACACTTGTTATCCCCTATTTAAAATTAGAAATAACTATACTAACTAACTATCCGATAATCATGCTAGCTTCCCACGATCTCCATAACGTTCACAAGGGACAAGCACGTGCGGAATATTGAGGGAATATGCTCCACGGATATCGGCAAAACCAAGTCCATGCACATACTCCTGTAAAACGAGCTCACGCATAATGAAGACAATCGTTAGTATAAGGATAACAATAAGGATCCTGAATCCTGATCCTGCAACACCTACTGAGGATCCTTAATTCAAACAGAATTTATGATCCTGGCAGTACTTGAGGATCCATGATCCTTAGGATTGGAAAATCCTCCCCTAACATAAATGTTTACAGAAAAGTGAGTTCATGTCCCCACTTTTAAACTTTTACATACTCTTTAAACTTGGGGAAAATACATGTGTTATGGTATGCTGGATACAAGAACTAAGGAATGATACTTTAAATCGTGTCACGAATAGGGTACCAGAAGCACCATTAATCGTGTACATACTAAGACCGCAGAACAAAAGGTTAGATCTAATGGGTTTTCGGGCAGCCACACTCTTGGTGATAACTAGTACCAAGTAGTGCTTTTGTGTCTCAGTCGTGAATCGACAACTAGAAAAATGCCTATGTTTGGATGCTTCCTATGTCGTGTCACATGTTAATGGCCTTGCAACCCATTAACAATCTCGATACATATAGGAATACTTGATTTATACAAATTACATACCATGTTTTCATACAAAGTATACAAACGTTCAATACAAAAACTGCATGAATTCACACCAACATTATGTTGACGATTTTCCAAAAACTCACATGTATTTCAGGTAACTAAAGTGGGTGTGTGCACGGTCTTACTCTTGCTCGTGGATGTTGTTTATGTTTACCCTTGAATAAAGTTGTAAACTTTTAAGACAATATACTGTCTTGTGATGTAAACACCTAAACTATGATTTCAGTTATGTAATGTTTGGCATTTGGAGTTATTTTTTTTACGAGCATGTAGTATGTTTACTAATCGTATGCAATGAAAACCTTTCAAGATCACACCTCGTGCTTCTGCCTTAGAAAGGGGTGTGACAGATTGGTATCAGAGTTGCGATTGTAGTGAACCAAGATTCCTTCTCGAGTCTAGACTACAATCTTTAGGATCTTTTCACGAAAACAATTTTTCAAAAAGTTTTCATTGCATAAAACTTTCCGCGACATCCACTACCTGAAACAGTTTTTCAAAGAGTCAAGAAAGGACTCTACGAAACTTACGGTGCACTGGAGTAGCACTTGCCTTTGACTAAGAAATTACTTGCAATTATGTGTGATAATTGATATATACATATACTAGAAAAAGAATATCTCATGTACTCATGACTTTACCTGAAAACAGTGGCCTATCTGAAGGAAGTGATCCGACGATGAAACGAACTGTGCGGACTGTGCAAGGACTTACGTAATTATGGATGCATACATAATTATGGAATTCAGTGCACAGAAACCACAGCAAGTCTTGTCACGTATCAAACGAGATTCCTTCAATACAAGAGAAGGTCAAACGTGAACACCCCTCCCCCAGCGTATTAAATACTCTTTTGGAGTAATAATTTAGGGTATAAAGACAAGAACCGCCAATGTGAAGTAAGATATTTTATCCTTTACATATATTAAACTTGTACTTTGGGGTGATGTAACCCTTATGCATTTTGTTTACTTCGCAAACAATAACGTAACAAGTTACCCGGATATGTGTAAAGACTTGGTGAATATCTTATGACACATCAGTATTTATCTACTTATGCATGCTTGTTGCTGTATGAATTGATTTATACGTTTGGCGGATTGTTTGATGTCACTTATGTGGTATATGCATGTGTATATATATACTACTACTGTCTCGTAGGACAATATCAAACAAATGTCTAACCCTGTTGTGTTATGTTCCGAAAGAACATGGCACCTAGGAGAGCTGTGACCAATCAGGATTCCGATCAACCCCCTCCTCCTCTTCTACCGAGGACTGCTGAGAACTGAACGCCCTACTAGAAGAAAGGATCTCCGCAGCTATCGCCCAATACGAGGCGAACCGCACCGAACAAAGTGGAGGACCAAGCAATGCTAGACATAATGGGCAGGGAGATACATCTGGAGGAAACACAGCTCAAGGCTGCACTTTCAAGCAGTTTCTCGACTGCAAGCCGCTGAACTACGACGGCACGGGAGGTGCAGTAGCTTTTATATGCTGGACGGAGAAGACTGATGCCACTATCCGTATGAGCAAGTGTACCGCGGATCGGCAAGTCACTTTTGCTACGAGGTTGTTTGTTGATGAAGCTTTGACTTGGTGGAATTTGAAAGTCCAGACTCTGGGCGATGATGCTGCGTACGGCATGACGTTGGATGAGCTAAAGGAACGTATGAGAGAAAAGTATTGCTCACGTGCTGAACTCCAAAGGTTGGAGACTGAGTTCTGGCACTTGACCATGGAAGGTGCTGACATTACTGGTTATACTCGAAGGTTCCACGATTTGTCAAGAGTGATCCCCTATATGGTGACTCCCGAATTTAAGCGCGTTGAACGCTACATTTGGGGATTGGCCTCAGAATTTCGCAGCATGGTAACTTTGGCCAAACCTAAAACGATCACTGAGGCTGTAACTCTGGCTGTCAGCCTTACTGAAGATGCTGTCCGAATGAAGAAGTTATATCTAAACCTAACTGAAAAGACCGAGGCGCATGCTGAGTCTTCTGGTGACAAGAAAAGGAAGCATGCGAACCTGAATCAAGCGACTCGTAACAACAAGGGTTCCAACAATAAGATACGAGACCCCAACCTGCCTCAGGAGGTGAAAACTCTTGCAACCATGAATGACGCTCCTGCCAAAAGATACCTGGGCACTCTACCCATTTGCAACCACTGCAAGCGTCATCACGAAGGAGTTTGTCGCATTCCAAAATGCGACAAGTGTGGAAAACTGGGTCACCATACTGAGGATTGTTGGGGGAAAAGGAAATAGGAATGGGATTGGAAACGACAACAGTGCTGGTAATAGAAATGGTGGTGGAAATGGCAATGGTAACCTGAATGGTAATGGAGCCGGGCAGAACCAAGGATGCTTTGGTTGTGGAAGCAAGGATCATTTCATAAAAGATTTCCCAAGGGGGAACAATGCTCAGGCTCGAGCATTTGTGATTGGAGCAAGGAACGCACACGAGGACCCTAATGTGGTCACCGGTACGTTTCTCATTAACAATCACTTTGCATCCATACTATTTGACACTGGTGCCGATTATAGCTTCATGTCTGTGGAATTTAAACGTATGCTTGGAATATAATCTAGTAGATTAGATATTCCTTACTCCATAGAACTAGCCAATGGTAAACTTGTTGAATCGGGCGAAGTTGTTAGGGGTTGCTCATTAGAACTTGGTGAGCGAAGACTTAGCATCGACCTGTTACCTATTCAATTGGGTAGCTTCGATGTAGTGGTCGGAATGGACTGGTTGTCCAAGAACAAGGCTCAAGTTGTTTGTCAAGAGAAAATCATTCGCATCCCTCTGGAGAATGATGAAACTCTCATCGTGCATGGAGAAAAACGAGACGCGCCTCTGCGAATCATCAGTTGTATGAAGGCACAGAAGTGTTTGAGGAAAGGATGTGTTGCTTTCCTGGCGCACGTTGTAGATAAGAAGGCTGAGGAGCCGAAACTCGAGGACATTCCTGTGGTGAAGGAATTCCCTGATGTTTTTCCCGAAGATCTGCCAGGGCTACCTCTGCAACGACAAGTCGAATTCCATATAGACTTGGTTCCAGGAGCCGCTCCTGTAGCCAAGGCACCCTATCGGCTTGCACCATCCGAAATGCAGGAATTATCTACACAACTCTAGGAGTTGTTGGATAAAGGATTCATAAGGCCAAGCTTCTCGCCTTGGGGAGCTCCAGTATTGTTCGTGAAGAAGAATGTGTATCGATTACAGAGAACTGAACAAGCTCACTGTCAAGAATCGGTACCCACTACCGAGGATTGATGACATATTTGATCAGTTGCAAGGATCAAGCTACTATTCCAAGATTGACCTTCGATCTGGATACCATCAGTTAAGAATCCAAGAGGAGAGCGTACCAAAGACTGCATTCAGAACACGTTATGGGCATTACGAATTTCTTGTAATGCCATTTGGACCGACGAACGTGCCAGCCGTATTTATGGATCTGATGAACCGCGTATGCAAACCATATTCGATAAATTCGTGATTGTATTTATCGATGATATCCTGATTTACTCACGAACAAGAGAAGAGCACGAGCAACTTCTCAGAACCATTCTGGAACTACTGAAGAAAGAGAAACTTTATGCAAAGTTTTCAAAGTGCGAATTCTGGATTCGCGAAGTACAGTTTCTTGGCCACGTTGTGAACGAGAAGGGCATTCATGTAGACCCATCCAAGATTGAAGCAATAAAGAATTGGGAAGCCCACAAAACACTTACTGAAGTTCGATAATTTTTGGGCTTAGCGGGCTATTACCAACGGTTTATTGAGAATTTCTCCAAGATAGCTCAACCGCTGACTGCCCTTACGCAGAAGGACAAGAAATACGGCTGGGGTGACAAGCAGGAAGAAGCCTTCCAACTACTCAAAAATAAGCTATGCGATGCACCAATACTATCCTTACCCGAAGGCACAGAAGACTTCGTGGTATACTGCGACGCTTCGCGTCAAGGTTTGGGTTGCGTGCTCATGCAACGCCAAAAAGTCATCGCTTACGCTTCAAGACAGTTGAAGGTACATGAATAGAATTATACCACTCACGACCTAGAGCTAGGCGCAGTGGTATTCGCCTTGAAGATCTGGCGACATTATTTATATGGTACTCGATGTACAATCTTCACAGATCACAAAAGCTTACAACACATATTTGATCAGAAGGAATTAAACATGCGTCAGCGACGATGGGTTGAGTTGCTGAACGATTATGACTGTGAGATTAAGTACCATCCTGGAAAGGCAAACGTTGTAGCAGACGCGTTAAGCCGAAAAGAAAGGGTTAAGACCCAAAGAGTTCAAGCATTGGAAATGACTATTCGGACGAACCTCACAGCACACATTCGTGACGCACAAAAAGAAGCCCTTAAGGGAGAAAATCGTAGAGCTGAATACCTCCGGGGTATGCTGAAGAATTTGGTGCCAAACAAAGAGGGAACCTTATACTTTAAAGGGCGTATCTGGGTTCCGCTCTATGGCGGTATTCAAGAATTCATCCTTAAAGAAGCTCACAAGTCAAGATACTCGATCCATCCAGGATTGGACAAAATATATCAAGACTTGAAAGACTACTATTGGTGGCCGAGACTTAAAAGCGACGTTACTATTTACGTTGGAAAGTGCCTAACCTGTGCTAAGGTTAAGGCTGAATATCAAAAACCGTCCGGGCTACTGCAACAACCAGAGATACCCATGTGGAAGTGGGAGCAAATCTCGATGGATTTCATAACAAAATTACCCAGGACCCCTAGGGGGCACGATATGATATGGGTGATAGTCGATCGATTAACAAAGTCTGCGCATTTCCTACCGATCTGAGAGAAGGATAGCACTGGAAAGCTTGCTGAGTTGTACTTAAAAGAAATCGTAGCACGTCATGAAGTGCCTATCTCAATTATTTCAGACAGAGATGGACGTTTCTTCTCGAGGATCTGGAAATCCTTCCAGGAGGCCTTTGGATCTCAACTAGATCTAAGCACGGCCTTCCATCCGCAAACAGACGGCATGAGCGAACGAACCATACAAACACTAGAAGATATGCTTCGCGCATGTGTTATGGACCTAGGCGGCAGCTGGGATACTCACCTACCATTAGTTGAGTTTTCATACAATAACAGTTATCATACAAGCATAAAAGCCGCTCCGTTCGAAGCTCTGTACAGCTGCAAGTTCCACTCACCATTATGTTGGGCAGACGCTGAAGACAAACGTATGGTTGGTCCTAAACTTGTCCAAGATACAACTGAAAAAATCATGCAGATCCAAGAGCGCATTAAGGCGGCTCGAGATTGACAAAAGAGCTACGCTGATCAAAGACGAAAACCCTTAGAATTCGAGGTGGGAGACAAAGTTTTGTTGAAGGTCTCACCTTGGAAGGGCGTAGTAAGATTTGGAAAACGTGGAAAGCTGAATCCACGATACATCGGACCATTCAAGATCTTGGAAAGAATTGGTACCGTGGCTTACAAGTTGGAATTACCGGAAGAACTTAACGGAGTACATGATACGTTTCATGTATCCAACCTCAAGAAGAGTCAAACCCAAGAAATAGTGATCATCCATGCGGATGAAGTGCATATTGACGAGACCCTCTGATTTACAGAAAAACCCGTTGAGGTTACAGACTGGAAAGTCAACAAGACCAGAAGGAGTAGTGTCAAACTTGTCAAAGTACGTTGGGACTCTAAGCATGGACCCGAGTATACGTGGAAACGTGAAGACCAGTTTAAAGAAAAGTACCTCTACCTGTTCAAGAAAACTCCTGCGAGAGATAGATCAGCCTGAATTTCGGGACGATATTCTTTTAACAGGGGGAGACTGTGACAACTGGCACAAAACCGGTAATTTCCGTACAATTTAATTAATACTTAATATCTGCAATTATGTGCTTAAATGTCAACATTGTTTGATTTCATGTTATACTTGTGAATTCATGCACGTTTTATACTACAAATATTGCTTTATGCATTAATGATAGCGTTGCGTCAGAAATACTTTATATACATGGACTTGAATGATGAAATTTGTTTTCATATGTAAAGATGATTTAAACAAAATACAAATCTTGTAAATAGATGATTACAAAAATAATTTTCTCAAGAAACCAAGTTTATTTACAAGATTTACAAAGTCATGGTTTCTAAATAAACTAATCATATTTTTAGTGTTTGAGAAAGACTAGGAACATGATTGTAACAAGAAAAATACAAAAGAAATATTTTTAGAAAAATCATCTTACAAGTTGTAAATGACTAAATCTTTTAATAAAGTGATTTACAAACAAATAACCATGTTTTTAAGGGTAACTAAACCTACTAAATAACATGGTAAGTTACTACAAGTTTTTTTTTTACAAAACTTCAAGTTCATGATGTAGTGTAATTTACTTGATTTTGACACTCGGTAAGTGTTGAATAAGTTGATGATTGTTTGTGATTATTTTAAAAGAAAATAAACACATGTTTTGAAAACATGGGAAACCTCCATTTTTAGGGGAAATTATGTCAAAATTTCTATAAAATTTTGACACTTAGAAAAATATAAGTTTTGGTGAAACTTATTCCCTAAAAATTCACCTAAAAATATTTACCAAGGTTTCCCTAATTTTTGTGTAAATTTCAAGTTAAGAAATGATGATTTCTTCAAGATAAAAATTGATATTAAGTATGTATATTTTTGAGGAAAAAATATATATTTATTGATCACCAAATTTTGAGCTAAGTATATGTAGTATGTATTATATGTAATAGTGTATTAGGGCTTGAAAATACACTAAATACTCTTAAGGAATAAAAATACAAAATACACATACAACATGCATAGACAAACACAAGAGAATATATTTATGAAAATGTATTTCTTAATAGATTATGTAACTTAGACGAGTTACGAACTAAAATGAAGTTTTGGACGAAAATACATAACTCGGGTGAAAAAAAATACAAGATACTTATATTGATTTTTGAAAGAATAATATAAGTAAGATACATAGTTTAAAATATAAATTATTTTTAACACACAAAGAATACAAACATAAAAGATGGTGACTTGTACTTGAGCGATACAAGTCTGGTGACTAACGTTAATAAAACACGTATAGGTCACGACGCTATATAAGCAAACCCAATGAAGTTTACGGCTCAAGAAACGCAAAGTTGTGAGTTCATGCTCCCCCTTTTCTTTTAACTGTTTTCAGTTTTATAACTTCGGGGGTGAAGTACATGTTACTAAATGTTTACAGAAAAGTGAGTTCATGTCCCCACTTTTAAACTTTTACATACTCTTTAAACTTGGGGAAAATACATGTGTTATGGTATGCTGGATACAAGAACTAAGGAATGATACTTTAAATCGTTTCACTAATAGGGTACCAGAAGCACCATTAATCATGTACATACTAAGACCGCAGAACAAAAGGTTAGATCTAATGGGTTTTCGGGCAGCCACACTCTTGGTGATAACTAGTACCAAGTAGTGCTTTTGTGTCTCAGTCGTGAATCGACAACTAGAAAAATGCATATGGTTTGGATGCTTCCTATGTCGTGTCACATGTTAATGGCCTTGCAACCCATTAACAATCTCGATACATATAGGAATACTTGATTTATACAAATTACATACCATGTTTTCATACAAAGTATACAAACGTTCAATACAAAAACTGCATGAATTCACACCAACCTTATGTTGACGATTTTCCAAAAACTCACATGTATTTCAGGTAACAAAAGTGGATGCGCGCACGGTCTTATTTTTGCTCGTGGATGTTGTTTATGTTTACCCTTGAATAAAGTTGTAAACTTTTCAGACAATATGCTGTCTTGTGATGTAAACACCTAAACTATGATTTCAGTTATGTAATGTTTGGCATTTGGAGTTATTTTTTTTACGAGCATGTAGTATGTTTACCAATCGTACGCAATGAAAACCTTTCAAGATCACACCTCGTGCTTCCTGTTGGTGCACTTAGTGTCTGTTAACTATGTCTTTTACAAGTCTTTTGTCTAGATAGGTTGAATGTACACACAATAGGGTTGTAATTAGGTCTAGATCATGTTTGAGATAGAGTTTTCGCTTGAGAGAGTGTCTTGGGAGTTTCAAGCGAAATCGGTTCATCAAACATCATAACAGTTTCGCTTGAACCAAACTCAAGCGAAATCAAGTTCTGTGATTTCGCTTGAAATCTCAAGGACATCTTCAAGCGAAATCTTCATAGCTATATATAGATGATGTGTGTGTCATTTCAAAGAGACTTGGTCATTGTGTGTAAGACGAAGTGCTGTCGGATTTGTATCAGATTACATTGTAAAAGCACGAAATTAAATCAGAAAAGAAAGATTAAAAGGAAACTAGCTGTTATGACTTTGTTTACGTTGATTCCGCCTTCGTACTCAAAGATGAACTGCCTTAACTGACGTTTCGAGGTCGTAAAACGGTCCAACAAGTGGTATCAGAGCAGAAGCTCGATTGCACTGATCTATCACACGATTTCGCACAAGATTACATCGATTTCAGATATGAATATCATCGATTTCTTCATATTCTACTTATTTTTCACGTTTTCTACGGTTTTTTGACAAATTGAACGGGATTTTACGGTCCGAATCGGCTGATTTTTTAGTATATTGTGCGAAAACAGTTGATCTACAATCCTACCAAGTTTCAGATTCAAACTCCTAGTCGTTTAGGAGAATTTCGATTTTTTGTGTCCAATTTCGTTGGAAACAGCAAGATTTCGCTTGAACCAGTTGAATTTCGCTTGAAAATTTCAAGCGAAATCCTTATATGTGAGATTTCGCTTGAAATATATTGAAGATTTCGCTTGAAACTTGAGTTTGGCTGTTGATTTCGCTTGTAACAGAACTGATTTTAGATTTCGCTTGAAAAGTTCAAGCGAAATAGGTTTCTTGGATTTCGCTTGAACTAACCATTCCAGAATAACAATTTCTCTTGAAAGTCCAAGCGAAATAGGAGATTTCGCTTCAATTGTTCAGTTTCGCTTGAACAGTTTACTTGTTGATTTCGCTTGAAGTGATTTTACTTCAAGTAATTTCGCTTGAACTTGCTGATTCTTCAAAACCTAAAAATTTTCTAAGTGTTTGATGATTTTGCAGGAACATTCACGATGGATGATATTTTCATGAACCCGTTCAGCGACATGTTCGCGTTTGCTGGAAATTCAGGAGACGATTCATCTACAGGCAACAATAATGATAACCCGCCGAAAGAAAAGAAAAAGGAAGCTTGGGAATCGGAAAGTGCCTTCGGAACGTTCAATAAACCTCCAAAGCTAATGGCTATTGAGGAATACAGTCGGTGGTCAAGAAAGTTTGAGGACTGGTTAATGGCATTCGCATTTCCTAGTTGGAAAAGTCTGAAAAACGGTTATGCCAATGGAAACAAAAATGGTGAAACTTTAAGAACAGCTGAGGAGATTGATTCGTTTGTAGCTGAACAAAAGTGTGTGGCATTGTTATTTCAATCCGTTCGAGAAGACATAATTTCATTGATCGATTATTCAAATGCAAAAGATCTTTGGGCAAAGTTAGAAAAGAAATGTTTAGGAAGTACTGAAATCGTGAAAAACAAAAAGAAACTTCTTAGAAAAGAGTTTGATCTGTTTGGATGTTTAAAGAACGAGTCAGTTTGTAAAATGATAGAAAGGTTTGGTCATCTGAAGCTGGAATTAGTAAGACATGATATCAATATTCCTGAAGAAGATCTTATCGACAAATTGTTCGATTCGTTGCCTGATGAGATGGATTGGAGATATTATGCGCTGATGCTGAAGAATACTATAAAAGAACCAGAAAAGTTGACATTAGATTTGCTGATTGAGAAACTCGAGAGTCACGAGTTGGAGTTGAAGAAGACATACAAAGTCAATCATTCATCTTACCAGCAGAATTTGGATTTGTATTATCCAAAGAGCATGATGCCAAAAGCAACTTCCCCCAAGACTGCGTTTTCTGCTGAAAATGTGTCGACAGCTGGCAAAGAAAGTCAAAGCAATCAAAGCAGTGGAAGTCACAGTGGTTATCACAGTGGATCTTCATCATCTGGAAATCATCCAGATGCAAAGAATCGTTTTCAATGTAACATCGCAATAGACTTGAAGAATGCTCAGAATTTTGATGAGGAGTCGGCCAAGGAGCAGATGATCTTTCTAGCATCGGTGTTGGAATCGTATGAAGCGTTAGTAGCTGGGAAGATAGGCAACACCAATCTGACGAAAGAAGATTATGATCAGATTGATCCGGAAGAAATGGAACTGATCGATATTCGTTGGGCTATGGCAAGTGCTGTTCGTCGAGCACAGCGTTTTATGGAAATTACCGGCAGAAAGGTCACTTCAAACGAGAATGCAGAAATGCTTATGCTGATGAGTCGGAGAACCCTTTCAGAGATGATTACTACAAGAAGGCGATTTATCACCAGAATAAATCCGAGCCGCCTAGATTGAAGCAGGTTGAAGACAACAAAGAGAAATCTAGAGCTCTTGCAGTGATTTACGATGATGAGGGTTATGATTGGAGTCAAGAGATTCTACCAGAAGAAGATGCGGTTGGTTACGCATTCATGGCGAAAAATGACGATCCTATTCCGTGGAAAGACGATCGAACTGAAGAGCAAAAATATCAATACAGAAAAATGATTGCTGAAAACAAAATAATTAGAATATCTCGTATCTTTTTGGAAGCGAGGAGAGCAAATAGGTGGGATTCAGACAGAGAGTGTTATCTTGATGAGTATGGAAATATTGCGATCGATGATAGTACGCTTGATATCGAAGCCATAATCCAGCAGTACAAAGATGAGGATGAGTATTGGCAACACAAATGGTGGGGAACTCCAACAGGGAAAATGAAAGAAGAAGAGAAAGAGAGAAAAGAGAAAGAAGAGCAGGAAAAATCAAAGAAGATTGATACTGGAATTATTGACACAACTCAGGAGTTGAATGTTGAGAACTTGGGAAAAATGGCTGACAAAGTGCTGGCTGCTAAGGCACTTGAGGTAGACTCTAACTCCGTGTCTGAGTCAAAAAGCCAGGTCAGTTCAAAAGTGTCAACAAATGTGTCAGGTAAGAAAATTGATGGTAATGCTGATTGCAAAAATTGCAACAAAGAGTGCAAATTTTGTAGCACAGTCACGTATCTCAACGGAAAGAAAGTTGATGATCTAACAGCAAAGGTCAGAAGCGTTGAGAATCAAATTCTTGATCGTGACAAAATGGTTAAAGCTTCAACTGAACGGATAAAAGAGTTAACTAGACAAATTGAAAATGATAAAATTGATCATGACAAAATTAAACAAGAAAATGAAAAGCTAATTCTTGAAAACCGTCAGATTTCTGAAAAATTTGAAAAACTCAAAAGCACAATGAAAGATTGTGATGATCGAAATGGTAAAACTTTTAAAGAAAATGAACATCTAAAAGCAGTGCTTAGAGTTAAAGAAGAATCAATCAACCAACAACTGGATGAAATCGCTAAATTGAAACTTAAAGTTCAAGAGGTTGTAATCGAAAACGAGCGAATCCAGTTGAAGCTTAATAGTTATAGCTCCGCAAGCTTTGTTTTGCAACACATTATTCCCAAACCCATTGGGAAAGACAAAGAGGGCGAAGATGTGTATTGTGATGGAACTGGTGTGGGATTTCATCAAGTACCACCACCTGTTCTTGATAATTACACTAAAAAGCAGTCTGGGTTGGTTGAAATTGAGGAAGAAAGTGAAGTTAAACTTCCAGAGAACATTGATGTTACGTTCGCATCTTCCAATGACGATAGTGTTCAAAATGATATTGTAAAAGGTGTTGTTGAAAATGTTCTAAAAATGGAAAGTGACACTACTGAGGAAGATGGGTGTTTCTTGGACAAGTACATTCAGAAACCAAAATCCAAAAACAACTTAAGTGATGAACCGGGTCTTGTGATGTACAAGATGGCTGGATCTGATAAGTTGTATTCGGATTCTGAGTTTCCCATTGAGAATGTTAATGTGAAAAAGTTGACAAATGTGTTCAAATTGATTGAAGTTGAGTTGTCAGAAGTGAACAGTTTGAGTCAAACAAAAAGGCAAATGAATTTTGAGAAAGATAAATCTTATTACAAAAAGCCTGTTGTTCCACCACGTTTTTATAATAACAATCGAAACAATTGGTCGGGTGGTTATCGGGGTGGTAATAGTTATCAGAAGAAGAGTTTTCAAAACAAAAGATTTGCAGAAAAGAAGGTGTTTGTGAACGGTTCAAGTTCACTTTCTTATGAGGAAAATGAAATTTTTTTCAAAATCAAATAAAGAGTTCTTTGAGAAGAGGGCCTCACAACCTCAGTCTGAAGGCATAAGTCGAGTTGTTGATACTCGTATATGTTTTAGATGTAACAAAGTTGGTCACATTGCAAGAAATTGCACTAACTCCAAGCCTAAGACTAAAGTTGTTGACAGACAAAAGAAGAAAGTTGATGTGAAGGGTAAAGCACCAATCATTGTTGAGAAAAAGAATGAGAAAAATGACAACATCAAAATGAAAAATGAACCCGTAAAGAAAGTGGTAACTAAAAGCGACAAGTTTTATAAAAGGGTTACTTTATCTCAACAAGTTTGGAAACCAAAAACTGAAATGAAAATTTCAACTTCTGAAGTGAAAAAGGCTGAAGAATCAATTTCGGTTGATTATGATGCAAATTTTCCACCTTTGAAGGCTGAAAATTTCAAAATTCAAATTGCAAGGGTCAAGGTTACACCTAAGGCTGATGAGGCCTGGGTGGACACCATGTTCAACTAAGCAGTTTGAATTGCCGGAGCTTCCTTGATCGCGACGCATGAATCGGCATCTTTATTATAGTTGGTTAATTTGAAGTTTGTTTTGTGCAGGATCTTCCACAACTTGTATCCAGATGGATCATGGATAGTGGAGCATCTCGACATATGACAGGGAAGACTGCATTGCTGTGTGATGTGAGAAACATTAATGGTGGTTATGTGGGATTTGCTGGTCATGAAGGTGGTAGAATTGTTGGTGAAGGAACGTTATCCAATGGGATTGTGACGTTTGAAAGAGTTAACTACATTACTGAGCTGGAGAACAATCTGCTTAGTATCTCCCAGATTTTTGACAATATGTATACTACTCACTTCACTAATAAAGAATGCTTGATTTTGAAACCTGGATTTGTTATCCCTGAAGAATGGATTATCATGTGGGCACCCAGAGTGAATGATTTATATGTGTTAGATATGAGTGTAGCAACTACAACTACTGGTCAAGCACATTGTTTTGTGTCTAGAGCAACTGAGAAAGAATCAAGATTGTGGCACCGCAAGATGGGGCATATTCACCTAAGGAAGATGAATCACTTGGTGCACAATGATTTGGTTTTGGGTGTTAATATCAAAGGTTTTCATCTGGAAGGGGAGTGCATTAGCTGCATCAAAGGCAAGCAGAAGAAAAAGTCACACCCTATAAAGCAAGTCAATTCAGTTTCGAGACCTCTGGAAAGACTTCACATGGATTTGTTTGGTCCGGTGAATGTCAAAAGTATTACAGGAGATTATTACTGTTTGGTCGTTACTGATGATTATTCCAGATTTTCGTGGGTTTCTTTCTTGAAGACGAAAGATGAAACATTTGACAGTTTGATGGGGCTGTTCAGGAAGATTGAGAATCTGTACCAAAGGCGTATTAAGAGAATTCAAAGTGATAATGGTACTGAATTCAAGAACAGTAAGATGGAAGAATTTTGTGATGAAAGAGGTATTTTGCATGAGTTTAGTGCTCCGTACACTCCGCAGCAGAATGGAGTCGCAGAACGCAAAAATCGGACACTAATCGAGACGGCTAGAACTATGCTTGCAGATTTAAAGTTACCAATAAATTTTTGGGCTGAAGCTGTTTCCACCGCATGCTATACGCTCAACAGGGTTCTCACTGTCAAGAAGTTCAACAAAACATGCTTTGAGCTAATCAATAACCGCAAACCAAATTTGAAGTATCTAGAACCGTTTGGGTCACCCTGTACGGTTATAGAGCCTCATGGAAAGTTTGGTCCGAAGAGCATTGAGGGAATTTTTGTTGGTTATGCAAATCCGATGCGACGTGTTTTCGTTCCAACTGAGAAGCGGATTATTGAAGCGGCAAATGTGGAATGTCAAGGTTATACTATGCCGCCACAGAATCCTGGAGATTCATGGCGTTATCATTATGACAAACTGTGGGATTCGTTTGACATGAGAGAAGAATCAGAGGATGATGAAGATTTCTTTGATGAGTTGGATATTTTGCGTGAATATGAGTCACAGCTAAGGTTCCCAGCTGAGTATTCGAGGAGACCACAGGAAACTTCAAATGACGATGAAGCAGGTCCGAGTAATGCTGGTGAACATGATGATGTCCAACAGAATGAAGTTGCTCAGGATAATCAGTCGGCTCAGAATGATAATCTAGAAGCTGAAAACATGCCAGTATTTGATCATGGTGATTCAGATTCTGAGGGGGAGCAAATTCAGATTTCAAGTCAAACAAACCAAGTTGGTGAACAAGATGCAGAGCAGAATGTTACTAATCTGGAGGGAAATGTAGATATTCCAAGTGAAGTGATGCCGCGAACTTTTTCATATCATCCAGAGGAGTTGATCATAGGAGAATTGCAGACAGGCGTTCGCACTAGAAATCAGATTGATAAAGGGCTTACATGTTTTTATACAAAAGTTACTCCTTTGCAAACTGAATTCTCATTGAGTTGTTTTATCTCGCAGGTTGAACCAAGAACTTACAAAGAGGCGCTTACTGAAGACTCTTGGGTCAATGCAATGCAGGAGGAACTTAGTCAATTCGAGAAATTGGGAGTGTGGAAGTTAGTTGATTTGCCGGATGGTCATAGGAAAATAAATACAAAATGGGTATTTAAGTGTAAGAGGGACGATAGAGGAGTTGTGATTCGAAATAAAGCTCGACTCGTTGTTCAGGGATTTAGTCAACAGGAGGGGATTGATTTTACCGAAGTCTATGCTCCTGTAGCACGACTAGAGGCAATTAGAATTTTCCTAGCATTTGCGTCTTGGAAGAATTTTAAAGTTTATCAGTTGGATGTTAAATCGGCGTTTCTTTATGGGAAGGTTAAAGAGGAGGTTTATGTCGGTCAGCCACCGGGCTTCACCGATCCAATCCACAAAAACAAGGTCTACTAATTGGACAAAGCGCTGTATGGTTTACATCAGGCCCCGAGAGCTTGGTACGAGACTTTGTCTCAACACCTACTAGCCAAGAAGTTTATTCGTGGAAAAGTGGATGCCACTCTCTTCACTAAAGAGGTCGAAGGTCATCTTCTGATAGTTCAGATTTATGTGGACGATATAATCTTTGGATCGACAAATGAAAATCTATGCAAAGATTTTGAATCAGTGATGAAGCAAAAGTTTGAAATGTCATCAATGGGGGAGATGAAATTCTTTCTGGGTTTACAAGTTGAACAACTTCCTGAGGGAATTTTCATTCATCAGTCAAAGTATGTTCATGATATTCTAGAGAAATTTGGGATGTCAAGTTCTACTCCAGCTGCTACCCCACTTGCAACAAATCATGGGATTCACCCAGATCTCACCGGAGACAGGGCTGATGAAACGTTTTACCGATCCATGATAGGTTCTTTAATGTACCTAACTGCTTCACGTCCTGATATTATGTACCCAACGTGCCTCGCAGCAAGATTTCAATCTAACCCGAGAGCATCGCATTTGATCATTGTGAAGAGGATATTGCGCTACCTGAAAGGAACTCCTTCATTGGGGTTGTGGTATCCTAGGAAAGGCGACTTTACGCTCGAAGGGTATTCCGATTCGGATTTCGGATGCTGCAAAGTCAATTCAAAATCAACAACTGCAGGATGCCAGTTCTTTGGTACTAGATTGGTTACCTGGCAGTGTAAGAAACAAACGTCTGTGGCGTTATCTACATGTGAAGCGGAGTATGTTTCTGCTAGCAGTTGCTGCTCTCAGATCTTGTGGATACAGCAACAGATGCGCGACTACGGTTTGCAGTTTCTTAACACACCTCTTTTTGTTGATAATGAGGCCGCTATAAATATAACAAAGAATCCAGTACATCACGCTAAAACTAAACACATAGAAATTCGTCATCACTTTATTCGTGATTGTTTTGAGAAAAAGTTGATACGAATTGAGAAAATCCACACTGACGAACAGAAAGCTGATTTACATACCAAAGCTTTTGATAAAAATCGGTTTCAATATTTGTTAAAACTGAATGGTATGAAGCTTCTTTCGGTGTCGGATGGTATTGTGGGCGTTGATGAAAGTACTGTTGCGGATGAAGACGAGAAACAATCTGCAATGGTTTGTCGAATTTTTACTTGTTTTGATATTTAGGGGGAGTAGATATTTGTATATAGTTTATATTTTCAGAAAATACAAAAACAGTAAAAAATGCAAAAATACAAAAACATGATAAAATCTGAAAAAGAGCTTGTGTATATAGGGAATATGATAGTACATCGGCTAGACGATTACAGTATGCTAAAGATTTGTAAAGTATAAATGAGTTAAACAGTCTCACTGATGATGTGTCGATAGGTTTTCGCACATTTAGTAGATTTATTCCGGATATAAACCTAAATTCAAACTTGTGAATTTCGTGGGGAACACTACTTGGATATATAGGTAACCCCTGAAATCTCGTTTGAAAGGTCTCATAATCTGATATACTAGGTCTTTATACTCAATGATGTCTGGGGTATTATTCCGGGACTTCTGCTGAACGGTAGTTCTGACCTAGTCCTTGGATAATACTTTCTGCAAATGCTTGAAACATAGCATTAAACCCTCAACATGCCGATGAAACAATAAAATTGATAGTCGCTGCTGTTGTAAGCAAAAAGATCCTCTAAAGGGGACATACCGTAAAGTCGAAGCTGATATCTCTCTGCGTATACGGAAGTATCGACCTGAGATCCCTCGGCCCTCGCATACCTAATTTATATACAGATATCATTGTAGTATACTCACCTGTAAGACTGATTATTGAGATTCTGGATACGGGAGTATATTCAAGAGGTGGGACACATGAATGAGCTAAGTTCATAAATCATCTAATTCGTATCCTGAGTAAATTGAAATTTGTGTGGAAATTTAAGATGGATCAGTATATCGACAATCGAGTTGAATTGTTTAATTCTGAGTATGAAATGTAGCTTAACGGTACTTGTAATTTGTCTGAAAAGCTGATATGATTCCCTGACACGCTCGCAAAAATATGTTTGTAAATAGTTTACTTTGTTTACTTTCTGCAATTTAAGTTTTCTTTATTTCATTTCTTAGTTTAGAACACTTTATAAAATCCAAAAAGATTTTATTTCTGCTTTATTTTCCGACAAACCAAAGTGGAGAGTTGATTGTTGGATTCTTAGACGTTTGAAGCAGATGCAGGAGATTCTGAACTGAAGAATGAGGAGAGCTTACTTTGATGAAGTTTGAATCTTTGGAAAGTAAAAAACAAGTTCATTAACTTGATACTTGTTAGATTAATCAGTTTGAATCTTCAGAAAATGTTTGAAATTGTTGTTTTAAATCAGTTTGATTCGTCAAAAGATCAACCAAGGTCATTAATTTGGACTTGGTAGATTAATCAAGTGATCAGGGTCATTAACTTGGACCTGAATACTTGTGTGGATTGCTAAAACTGATTAAGTTTGTGATTTAATGTTGAAAAGATAGTTTGTAATGTTTGTTGGTTGAGTAACAGGTTTGGACTTCATTATTCCCAAAGGAAGCTAATTGTCAAAGCTTGAACCAGATATCTCAGATTCTAGCATATTGAGAGGGGGAGTCTGTGAAAGGGGGAGTCTGGATCAACAGTCAAAGGGAAGATTGAAGTTTAAAGTTTGAAGATAAAGACTGAAGAGAGTTTTTACAATGTTTGAAGAATGATAATGACAAAGACTTGAAGCCAAAGACTTCGTCAACATTCAAGGGGGAGTCTGTTGGTGCACTTAGTGTCTGTTAACTATGTCTTTTACAAGTCTTTTGTCTAGATAGGTTGAATGTACACACAATAGGGTTGTAATTAGGTCTAGATCATGTTTGAGATAGAGTTTTCGCTTGAGAGAGTGTCTTGGGAGTTTCAAGCGAAATCGGTTCATCAAACATCATAACAGTTTCGCTTGAACCAAACTCAAGCGAAATCAAGTTCTGTGATTTCGCTTGAAATCTCAAGGACATCTTCAAGCGAAATCTTCATAGCTATATATAGATGATGTGTGTGTCATTTCAAAGAGACTTGGTCATTGTGTGTAAGACGAAGTGCTGTCGGATTTGTATCAGATTACATTGTAAAAGCACGAAATTAAATCAGAAAAGAAAGATTAAAAGGAAACTAGCTGTTATGACTTTGTTTACGTTGATTCCGCCTTCGTACTCAAAGATGAACTGCCTTAACTGACGTTTCGAGGTCGTAAAACGGTCCAACACTTCCGCCTTAGAAAGGGGTGTGACAACTTGGGTTTTCCAATGGAGACTCAAGTTCAATTCCTACTTGTGTCATATTGGGGTTCGATCCTGAGCCGCACCCCGGTTTTCATCCGGCTGTTACTTCAGCGAGGCTTGTCGTGTGGAGGCAATACGGTTTCCGGGGGAGCGTCGTAACCAAGTCTGGCCAACCCAGCATGGGCCCGGTTAAGACAACGTAAGTATGGGCAGACTTGGCTAGGGCTGCTGATTAGGCGGTGTGACATTGGGTCACTCATAAAGAAAGTCACCGTTTAAAAAAAAATTAAAGCATTTGTATTTTAACAATTTTTAACAATCATGTTAAAATGAAAGAAATTCTAACACGCACATTAGAAATATTAACATTTTCACAAAAACGTTAATTCGACTTGCTAAACACACATATATGGTTCAAATAAATAAGTCATTTCTAATACACACGTTAGAAACTAAACAATTAAAAATTGCTTCCGAACTAACGCTTTTTTATGACCGTTTCTAACACACATGTTAGAAGACAAATGATTACAAAAATCATTATAAGACTTATTTGTTCATATCAATCCATGGGTGTATGAAGAGTCTAATTTAAATAGAGACTTAATTAGAGACACAAAACTCTAATCAAGTAACATAAAACTCTTATTTAAAGACATAAAAAACTCTACTTAAGAGAGTTTAACGTTTACAAAAACGTATGGTTTACACCAATAATTCCGGTCTAACACACATGTTAGAGAATTTAACGTTTACAAAAAACGTATGGTTTACACTAATAAACCCGATCTAACACAAAAGTTAGAAAAATTTACGATTCCTAAAATCCTTTCAAAACCAAACGTTTGAACCAAAACTATTCGTTTTGTACCACGGTATAGGATTTAAGATTGTATCTCAATCTCAATAAATTCAAACACAATAAGTTGTACTACATACATATTTCCCAAAAAAAATATTTATAAGATCATAATCTCTAAAAATATTTTTTATTATAAATGCTTCCGTGAACCCAAAATCCTTATAAATAAGGTTTTAAGATTGTAGTAACAATCTCACAAAATCTGTTTTAAGTTTGTAGGAAATGGGTCACAATTTTATTAATAAAACTAATAAAAAAATAAAGATACCCTCTTTAAACATTTGGGAAATTGTAGTACATGAACCGTGTACAAATTTAAACGAAAATAAATATGAACTACAACATATTTAATAAAACAATTGATTCAAACCAATATCTTCAAAAGATAAAGTCTTCAACTTGATCTTTAACCGCGTCTACTTGTATGGTTCGTTGTGTTTTGTCAGTCCGTTGTGTAGGCTTCAACGAGGTCTTGAACCACGTCTTCTTGTACAATAATTTCCTACAAAAATAACAAACAAATGTTGACGGTTGTGGCTGAGGCACGTGTTCAACACGCTTCCCTTTAAAAGGATTTCGCGCCTCTACTAAAGACGACGCGTCTGTCTCTCAGGGTACAACAGCTGAAGCAGTTTGTACTGCCGGAGAAGGCCACACGCCCGAGGTTACACCGGATAAAAACATAGTGTTATACCTTTTGGAAACTAAGAATCGAAATGTAGTTGAATCATGTAGAGAAATTTATCTCAATATGTACCCAACATATAAATTATCAAGTACTTCTTCTCCAATGACTCTTCATGCATATCTTTATATCTCTTTTTAGTATCCTTACTCTTGTAGTTTTATATATCAAACCCATCAAGTTAGGCGCATAGCCTACCTTTAATACAATAGACATGGGGTAGAGAAAAGTCTCACTTAATTAGAGACATAAACTCTAATAAAAAACTAATAAATTAACATAAAAACTCTACTTTAGAGTTTATGTTCCATATGAAGAGTCTAGTACTTGATTAGAGATTTATTAGAGACATAAAATCTAATAAAAACTAATAAATCGACATAAAAACTCTACTTATGAGTTTATGTTTCATATGAAAAGTCTAGTAAATAATTATAATTCCATTAAATTATAATCTCACTAAATTAATATCCATTCATAATATCTAAATTTTCAACAGACTGCCTGCCACAACAGGTTATATACTTGGGCATCCACTTGTTTCCACTTAGCACAGCTATCTCTTCCACATGTTTTGGTCAAATGCCTTGCCCTTTCAACCACAGAGGTTGCCCATGAGGTTGTGTGTAGTGGGGAACCATTTGTGCCTATAAAGCCCCAATGGCGCCTGGAACACCACGGCGAAGGGCGTTATGGGGCTTAATAAGGGGGGGGGGCATCTCCTTCGCGGCGTGATGGAGGGGCTTTTTGACCAATCATAAAATAGTTAGTGTTTTTTAATTAATTAATAAAAATGAAAATTAATAATTAGGTAATGATGGGTAGGGGCTTTATGATTACGGGCTCTAGTGATATAACGCTCCATAAACCCTCTGTGTGACGTGGCATGACACGTGTCGAATAGAATAGAACCCGGTGATAATAGGAGGCTGAGGTGGATTGACAACATACCCCATGAGAAAAAAGCAAGGTAAAACTGATATGAACCTGGCTGAATATTAAACTAAGAATTTTTCTACACTATGCAAAGTGGTATGTGTGGATGTTATTAAATCCGTTTTATGAATCTTAAACTAAGAATTTTTCTACACTATCTGTAGGAACTAGGTTCACTTTTTATTAAAAATATTAATAAAATAAATAATAACGAGACTCTCGTTATTTGTGGGAAATTCTTCTAGTACAATACCGGTTACAAAAATAAATAAACCAATATATAATACAATTTAATTGTACCAATCTTGATTCAAGCCAACATCTTTGGAAGAACTTCAACCGCACCATCTTGTATGAACCTCCGCTGCAAGAATGAACAAACAGTCGTTGACGGTTTTGGTTGAGGATCGTGTTAGACACAGGGCCCTTAAAACAGATTTCGCGCCTCCTCTCAGACGGTCTGTTTCCAGGATACAACAACCGAAGCAGTAGTTGTACTGCCGGAGATGGCTCTCGCGCCCGAGATTACACCGGGTATAAATTGGTGTTATAGGAAAATAATGAAAAGAAGTTATATATATTTTAGAGTACTCCTCTAAAATAAGTTGTGAATGTTTCTAATCGTTTTTGTGAGATCCTCTCATCTCGTATTATTTCGTATCTGAAAATATGAACCCAACGTTCATATATATACACATTCACAAAAGTTGAAACATTCTTTGCCAATAATTCTCTAATTAACGAGGCAATAAATCTTGTAATAAACAAGATTTAATTATATTAAAATGGAATTCATGTGGTCAACGAAACTGTCATATTCATTCATGACAGAATTAAACGAGTTGAAACAACTAGTTTGACCAAGTCCAACCAGCTGTTTTGTTTCCGCTGCAAACCTGTGCGCGCGCTAGAACTGATCCGCCAGTCCGCGCGCCATGCTTCAAGGATCTCATGCCACGCCATATGGAGTCGCGCACCACACGGATGCGACTACGCATAGCAGGACGCCACCTGGTCATGCGCCATCTATACTCGCGCGCCACACGGATGCCACTATGTATACCAGGACGCCACCTGGTCATGCGCCATCCAAACTTGTGCGCCACTTGCATTCTTCGTCATAGCCAATGACATGTGCCATGCCATGGCATCCGCCCATTCCACCCAAGGGTGCGCCATAAGCGGACCCGCCATGTATCTGACCACGCGCTCATGGAAAAAAATACAAAGGTGGTGTGCGAAGTTCAAAGTGCACTACATAGGGCCCATAGCCCATGGAACGCGCGCATATGTGCACGAGTAAGGGTGCTCCGCACCCTTTAGAGTCCCCACTAGTGTTTGCCTTTAAGGAAACAATATAAAAGGAGTGCTCCTCCTTATAAACCACTTTAAGTTTTGTCATCCCACTATGTGGGACAAGTTGACAAAACTAATCCATTTTATTTATCTTTGTTTGTTCCAAACATACAACTTCAAGCTTCGATATCTCATTCATCTTAGCTCTATTTGGACATAGTTTGAACACAAACCATAAATAATTATTTATACAACACATATATAAATATTATTGATGCCCAAAATATTTAGTGAAAAACTCATTTTCACTAAAATTTCCAACAATCCCCCACATGAATGGAGATCGATTAAAACACACAAAATTCCCCGATGAAAACTCGACAGTCGAGTATTGCAGGATAGGTAGGTGTAGCCTTTGAACCTTCCTTTGTGAAGCATACTTAGCCTCCTAGGGTTTTGTAGACGTGATGTCCTTGAACAACCCCCCATTTATGTAGACGACAATATACATTCACACAATACTTTCCCTAGCCGGGCCATCTCCTCATGTATGTCTCCAATAATGGTCATGGAGCACTTTCCTGGTTCTGCGGGAGCTCTAGGAATTATGACCTAATTCCATTCGAAGCGACCACACTTCTCTCCAACATAGGTGATTTCCCTTTAAATCATTAAAAGCATTATGGTTTACTATGATTTACACAAATCATAAAACCACATATTATGCTTAACCTCACAACAATGTCACTGAATATTATAGGAATGGACTAGGACGTATTTAAACACCCTTTTATAGTTTTAGGGGGATATATGAAACATATAAACTAGCTTATATATAAACATATATATTTAGCTACGCCCCCACAGTGACTACCCTTCGGTTCATGATTAAGTTGGCCTATTGAACCTAGATCTTGGGATCTCCAGTCAACTAGGTTAGGTTTCCCTCATGTCCCTATATCCATGGCTTTAGTCCCATTCCACAACCTGATCTCTTATCAACCCACTGGTTGTTGGATCCAAAATTATCTTTGACTTCGCTAAGTCACCAACGACAATTGAGATCAGTTGTTCTAACGTGTTCTTGACTCGCTAGTCACCTTTGCCTTTTAGTCAATTCATAAGACTTATAACTCGTGATCTCAACCTGGATCCAGTTATGTACCTTGTCTTAGAATGACATGAAACTCAATTCATGGCCAAACACGTTTTCACCATGCCTTTGGTGTGTCATGACTGACATCTTACTAGATTTTGAATCTAACCAATTGGCATTCGAGTCCAATCTACTCGATTGACTCCATATAACCATTGTGTACTCGACTTGGTCAAGCGTTTGCAATATATGCAAGTCACCCCCACATTTAAGTGTAATTGGATAGCATCCAAATGGGGCGATGAAAGGTTCTCCCTTTCATTTCGAGTTTGAGAAAACTTCTCAACTCCCATTTCCACATTCAAATGCAAGTCACCCCCACATTTAAGTGTAATTGGATAACATCCAAATGGGGTGATGAAAGGTTCTCCCTTTCATTTCGAGTTTGAGAAAACTTCTCAACTACCATTTCCACATACCCTAAAGGGTTTGTTTCTTAAATGGCCTCTTCCCCCCACATTGCTTGCATTTTAATGAAGTTATATTTATAGTTTTGTTTAGCACAAAATTCGTTCTTGTGTCATCACATATTTTGAATGTTTAAAGTTAATTTAATCTCCATCGAGCATATAAATTAACAAGTATTAGTCTAGCATGCTTTAGACCACAATACTCTAGCATGTGAACAGAAGATGCATCATTCTGATTCTTCACAGCCTTAAGAGATAATGCACTATCTCTTCAGAACATTCGTTTCTTAGTTTAGACACAATAATGAAATTTTATTTCACCATTCCAAAACCAACGGTTTTAGGAAGGTCTCAAAACCATAGTATAACTCGTTTGCCTTTTTATCTCCAAGGCTTCACCGTTGACTTCCTAAGGACTTAAACATAAGTCTTAATCCAAGTCACTTTGATGAAAAATCTTTGTATAAAATCACTTGAGTCTTGAGATATAGCCAATTAGGTTGACTCTCAAGAACAAAGCATTCACGTATGCCTATAGTGATATATACATTCACGTTGTTGTTTCATTAATACCATGTATCGGGATACTCTCCCAAATTGAGGACCAAGCCTCCACATAGTTTAAACAACATTGATGGTGGTAGAAGCATCTACAAATCCATCACTATTGTAAATTTCCGTTAATAAATTTGCTAAATTTATTAAAACCATTTACAATAATAACATATATTTCTTTCATATGTTATATTCTTTGAAAACTTACATGTGCATTTCCATGTTGATGCTCTCAACATTAGATGACATATCTCGTTTTCGTGTATTCCATCTCAAACCATACACCACGTTTCTCACAACGCCATTATGAATTTGATGTTTGATTTGTGACTTATTACATAAGTCATGATCACAACCCGCTCGTTGTGTTTGTGTAAATTACTTTTTACACTTTGTATCAAAATGTGTATCATTTTGACAACTTATTAGTAGTCCAAAATAACGGATACACCAATGATATCTAAACATCAAAAGCCAAAGTGTTATTATCTTCAACACTTTTTTTTTACCGAAATAAACGCAATTATTTCGTTTGGTGTCATGTTTTGAGGTACTCCCTCAATGGAACGCGTATAACTTGTTTCGTCAGTTGTCCAAAATATAAAGTTGTTTACAATTAACTACTCGCAAGTAGTTGAGCAACTTATTATATTTATAACACCATCGAGTTGTTTTTCACCAAATAGTCTCTCCAAGACTATTATATGGTTCAAGACGTTATACTTTGCAAAGACATGTTTTATTCGTTCAAAACATTTCTCGTTTTTGCAAGTGTTTTAATATTAAACTATATATTTATGTTTTGATTACAAATCAAGACAATAAACCTTATAATAGTTTAATAAATAAAACAATTTCAAACTCGCTCGTTTGAAAATAAAACGAATACACATCGTTTTAATAAATGGTTTATCATATTCAAACCATTTCTAACCGTTGTTAGATAATAACGATTACCAATCGTTAAAATGAGTGGTTTGTATGATAACCAATTCTAATATGCTAATTAGAATTTAAAAGTTGAACAACATTCGAAATATTCGGTTTTTATAAAGTAAACCGCTTCTAACACGCTCGTTAGAAATAAAACGAATACAATTATTCACTTTTGGTTTAAATGAACATTTTCTAACACGCTCGTTAGAAATGAACACATATCTTTTCTAACACGCTCGTTAGAAAATATATAAAACCATTACAAATCAGCTTAAATAGTTTATCATAGTTAATCCGGTTCTAACCCGCTCGTTAGAAATTAACGATTGCAAATCGTTAAATAGTTGGTTATAAGATAAACTAATTCTAATACGCCCATTAGAAAATTAGACGATTATTTATTGCCAAAAGCCGTTTTTGGTTTACATAAAATAAACGTTTTCTAACCCGCTTGTTGGAAATAAACAATTGACAAAGTCGTTAAATCGTTTCTAACACGCTCGTTAGAAAATAAACAACTGTCAAACTCTTTAAATCGTTTCTAACACGCTCGTTAGAAATAATCGATTACAAAATTTGTTTCGAAGCTTATAAAAAAATATAAACTATTTCTAATACGCTCATTAGAAATAAACAAATAAAATCGTTTAAACGTATGTGGAAAAAATCCGTTTCTAACTCGCTCGTTAGAAATTAAATAGTTTAGACGAAACTGTTACAAGGTTTATTATCCAAAATAATTGTCTCCAACACGCTCGTCGGTAATTATTTGAAATAATAATATTTTCTAACATGCTCGTTAGAAAATGTAGACGTATATTTTCTAGCACGCTCGTTAGAAAATCTAATCGCCTTTTAACAAGTTAGTTTTACACAATCATCGTATCTAACACGCTCATTAGATATAAAAGATGATATTAAAACTTATCATTCTATACAATTCTAACACGCTCGTTAGAGATATAAAAAGTTTTAATGTCGTTATTCTTTCAACAACGTTTCTAACACGCTCGTTAGAAGATATTAAAACTAGTTATTTTATAAAATAATTATTTTCTAATATGCTAATTAGAAAATAAATATATTTCAAGTCTTTTAAAACCAACATTAATCTCACAATTATGGTTACTAAAAGCTTATTAAAAAATAAATTAAACGTTACAAACATTTAATTTGTAAGGAGTTACAAAATAAAATTTTCTAATACGCTCATTAGAAAATTTAGTATTTCAAAAAACCTATTGAAATACATATTATTTTGTATATGTTCGGTTTTATCTAAACACGAACAAAAACCATGAACTCCAAAACTTGAATCAAAAAGTCGTTTTGCAACCCAGTATTCGGATTAAAGATTGTACTCCAATCATAAAATTAATCCTACTCATTGTACTAAATAAATATTTCCCAAAAAATATTTTCAAGATTTTAACAAAAATCTCATTAAATATTTTAACTTTCGTGAACCTCAATCCTTGTAGAGAAGGGATTTAAGATTGTAGCAACAATCTTCACGAAAGTCTGTTTTAAGATTGTAGGAACTAGGTTCACTTTTTATTAAAAATATTAATAAAATAAATAATAACGAGACTCTCGTTATTTGTGGGAAATTCTTCTAGTACAATACCGGTTACAAAAATAAATAAACCAATATATAATACAATTTAATTGTACCAATCTTGATTCAAGCCAACATCTTTGGAAGAACTTCAACCGCACCATCTTGTATGAACCTCCGCTGCAAGAATGAACAAACAGTCGTTGACGGTTTTGGTTGAGGATCGTGTTAGACACGGGGCCCTTAAAACAGATTTTGCGCCTCCTCTCTGACGGTCTGTTTCCAGGATACAACAACCGAAGCAGTAGTTGTACTGCCGGAGATGGCTCTCGCGCCCGAGATTACACCGGGTATAAATTGGTGTTATAGGAAAACAATGAAAAGAAGTTATATATATTTTAGAGTACTCCTCTAAAATAAGTTGTGAATGTTTCTAATCGTTTTTGTGAGATCCTCTCATCTCGTATTATTTCGTATCTGAAAATATGAACCCAACGTTCATATATATACACATTCACAAAAGTTGAAACATTCTTTGCCATTAATTCTCTAATTAACGAGGCAATAAATCTTGTAATAAACAAGATTTAATTATATTAAAATGGAATTCATGTGGTCAACGAAACTGTCATATTCATTCATGACAGAATTAAACGAGTTGAAACAACTAGTTTGACCAAGTCCAACCAGCTGTTTTGTTTCCGCTGCAAACTTGTACGCGCGCTAGAACTGATCCGCCAGTCCGCGCGCCATGCTTCAAGGATCTCATGCCACGCCATATGGAGTCGCGCACCACACGGATGCGACTACGCATACCAGGACACCACCTGGTCATGCGCCATCTATACTCGCGCGCCACACGGATGCCACTATGTATACCAGGACGCCACCTGGTCATGCGCCATCCAAACTTGTGCGCCACTTGCATTCTTCGCCATAGCCAATGACATGTGCCATGCCATGGCATCCGCCCACTCCACCCAAGGGTGCGCCATAAGCGGACCCGCCATGTATCTGACCACGCGCTCATGGACAAAAATACAAAGGCGGTGTGCGAAGTTCAAAGTGCACTACATAGGGCCCATAGCCCATGGCACGCGCGCATATGTTCACGAGTAAGGGTGCTCCGCACCCTTTAGAGTCCCCACTAGTGTTTGCCTTTAAGGAAACAATATAAAATGAGTGCTCCTCCTTATAAACCACATTAAGTTTTGTCATCCTACTATGTGGGACAAGTTGACAAAACTAATCCATTTTATTTATCTTTGTTTGTTCCAAACATACAACTTCAAGCTTCGATATCTCATTCATCTTAGCTCTATTTGGACATAGTTTGAACACAAACCATAAATAATTATTTATACAACACATATATAAATATTATTGATGTCCAAAATATTTAGTGAAAAACTCATTTTCACTAAAATTTCCAACACTATCATCTCTCTATAATCAGTAGAGATGACCATTTATATTTTTTCACTAAATTGATAGTGATCACCAGTTTTTTTCTCTATACAAGGTAAAAAATCAAAGGTTATTAGATTTTTATAATCCTAAGTTTCACCAGTTGACCGATAATAATCACAACTTCAAAAATTCTCTCCAATAATCCCAACTTGTAAAAGTTTGGCCGCCATTAATACTTTTCAAACATATAAAAATTTGGTCTGCTCAATAGATTCAATTACACATGGAGACTCCTTAATTGATTTAGGTGCACATATGTTAGAAAAGGATCAATGGCGGCCAAACTTTTATAAGTTGGGATTATTTGAGGGAATATTTAAAGTTGGGATTATTATCGGCCAACTGGTGAAACTTATAATTATTAAAATTCAATAACCCAAAAATCAAACATTCTACCCCTTAGTACAGATCGGATTAGATTACCAATATATGAGAGTTACAAGTTAATGACCTCTCTTGGTAATTGAACTTGATATTTGATTAGTATGTGAGGACGAGGGTCCCCGCTTGGGCTCCTGGTCTGGGCTCACCATCTCAGATTGTTGACTGGGCCTGAGCCCACTTCGGTCTTTCTCAAGATGTTTAGATTGGTTTGAGTTGGCCATGCCTTGATAAGTCCATTCTTAAGCCAGCCCATTAGGGTTATGACCAAAGTGTCTTGTTATAAAAAAGAAAAACTCCTCCTCCTAAAAGGATCAGACAACTTCTCCCCAACAACTGGAGGCTACCTCTTCTTCCTCCTCCCATACAACATCCGCTACTCCCCCTCTCCAAACTACATTCTTTACTTGCACTTATAATTATAATTGCCATACATGATACTGACTTGAGCGTCAGAGCGCCTTCGGTGTAAACCCCCTCGGGCCCTCTAACTAGATTTTCATGTGGTTGCAGTCCAAGACTCGATGTCCCGCAAGAGGAACCGTCACCATGACGACGAGATGAGAAATCTGAATTGGATCTCGCCGAATCTAAGGTTAGTAACGCACCGTGGGACCGAGTACAAGTGTGTCTCGGTCTCTTCGTACAAACGGCTGATCTGTTCCCTTAGCATAACGTATACGAGGTTCAGATCCGCATTCCAAACTCCGGTCATCAGGTTCCAAATCTCATACTCTCTTTATAATGTTAAAAAATCATGTTTGAAACACATGGTCATGAGCTTAGAGACCCTTCATAGGTGCTAAAACTCTAAAGGGCTTCAATTTTGAGGGATAAGAAGAACAAACTTGAGAACCAAACTAACTGGTTGTGCAATCTCTTATAGAAAATAAAAAATACATAAAATAATAATACCTGTTGTTTAGTGTTTACCTATGCTTCATAAATCATAATCATGGAAGTCGGCGTAGAAAAATTAGTGGTGGAAATGTTTTCTATGTAAGTAAAGCCTTGTCACAGGAAATGGGATAAAATCATAAACTATAAATATGTCTTTATCCTTGTGAATGTATAAAAATAACAAGAAAAAGAGTTCCATGAAGGGTTGCCTTTTCACCCAAAAAATGGACGTGCAGGCCTCCATTTTTTATATAAAAAAATTGGTTGAAACCAAATGTACCGCTTTGCTATGGTTTGCCATTTATTTTTTGACATGAGGACATTATAGTTTTTGTGTTCCACAAGTGCACATTTTATGATGCATAATCTGTTGTCAAGGAATTTGAAAAGAAAAATAATGATATACATGAATTAGTGCTTAACGTACAAGCATGAGGAACAATACAAAGCTTGCTTTTAGGAAATATAGCACTAAAGTCTTTACGCATAAATAAATGTATGTCCATATATTTGAGCTGTCAAACCCACATGTCTAAGATATTTCTCAGTATTATTATTCATAATATAGTTGTCCAGTGGTTGAGATTTGATGACATCTTATATGTGCCTACCGTTTACTAATTTACATCAGGCATGACTCTCGCAAGATAGGAATGGTTTTTTAAAATAGTATTACTGAAGTATGCAAATACTTATCACTGTATACAATTACTCTGTCAAAAAATTGATACACAAGCAAAAATGCATAACATACATGTATTGCTTAATGGGTATTAACATGCCAACTTGGTCTTTACTTTTCAAAAAGAAGTACTTTGGCTAAAAAGTGATATGATAAAATAATATTTTTATATGACAAGACCTAACAAAACTCTTCTGTTACAAGCATGTTATTCTCCAAGGTATCTATCTCCAAGCATGTTACAAAACCTTAAATGTTTTACAATGCAATTAAGCAGTGATTGAGTCTTTTTAATTCTTCAATTACTGCCGGTATTATGGGGTTTTGTATACATTACTTGATAACCTTCACAATTGAACGACGGGTTAGCCAATGTGTGATATGACCATAGCCACAGATACGGTCGAGTGGCAAGTGCTGAATGAGTAACTGTGTAGATATAAACATTGTAATCGCTCTCAATACTGTGTTAATCAATAAAACTCTTCTTGATTAAACTGGGATTCACTCACCAGTATTTACCACTGACAAAATGTTTTTTTAAACGCGTTTCAGGTAACAAATGTGAAAGCCAACTAGAAGTCAGCTGGACAACACTAAACGCTTGAAAAAGTGGCTATAAAAGTTACCTAAATAAAAGAAGATGTTTTATTCAATAAAATAGGGATTTCCCCTATGAAAATGTTTGTAATGAAAACTTCGGTTTTATCCCAATATGTTTAATACTATAAAAGTGTGGTATTTACTCTGATAAGTATTTTCTAACTACGGTCCTGATGAAATTTTCGTTGCCAAAATGATAAACAAAATGATACCACCAAAACTGGTCTCGCGGCCGCTCGTTCCCGGGACAGATAGGGGGCGGGGGTTGCGACAGAAGGTGGTATCAGAGCTAAGCCACTGGTTCAGCCACAGAAGTGTTCTGCTGACACCGAAATATTATTTAAATTGTTAGGAAATTAATTATGGAAATACGTGCATATCTGTATTCTATTGTTATGTGTTATTTGACTATTTGTTAGTTTACAGTATGAGTGATCAAGGACCCTCAGACGTTTATCGTCAGTTGTCCGATTCACCTAGGAGTGAAGGTACTTCTTCCCAGCCTACCCTCTCTGGGTATGCCGCTGATAATGAAGAAGGGATGTTTGTTTTTAAGGCTCAGTCTGAAGAGCCATTCCCTCAGAAAAAGAGAGGATGGTTCAGTAAGGGAGCATTCGAGCGTAGGAAAAGAATGCGAAAGTTGCAACAGCAGAGAGTCCTAGCAGCAGCTAAGCGAGAGTCAGATGCCCATACACAGGATATGCTTAATAGGAGCTTAGTCAATTTTCATATACTAGCAACAACTGCTGCTGACCCAAATCTGGAATAACTAGTAGCCCCACAACCCTTACCAAGTCCAAATGCATGACTTCAACCCTGAGGAGATACCTAGGCTACTAGCCCCTAATCCCTTAGACCCAGATTATGATCCATGGTTCGATGATCATAGGGATTATGTGCCACGCTACCACTTAAACGACGAACCCATGCCGAATCTAGCAGCCTATCCAGGTCTGGACCCTCTAGATCCCTACTATGACAATGATGAATACATTAGGGAGATCTTAGAGAATCCGTACCCTCAGGAGGAGCCCATGCCCCAGTAACCATACCCAGTACCAGCACCTGCACCCCCAATGAGTGCAGATAATGTGCAAGAGCTCTGACTTTTCGGAGAAGAAATTTTAGAGAGTAGTGAGAGGATGAGGCAGGTAGGAGAGCGACTTGTCTGGAAGTACGACGAGCGCAATATGAATTACTGGATGAATCCGGATCAGTGAAGGTGATGGCGGAGTTGGTAATAATATATATATATATATATATATATATAATATGTTAGTATGAAAAAAATATATAATAATATATATATGTAGAATAATAATATCTGTTGTAGTATAGACCACTTCGTGGTTAATGATGCATAGTAGTATTTTAATTTTAATTCCAGTCTTAGTGTGTATTAGACGCATACTATTTAAGAAGAGTAAAAGTCGCAATGCTCGACGCTTTTGAACAATATGTGTGTTGTGTAATTGTTGCCTAAATTATTAATTGTTTTGTGATATTAATAATTGGTAAATGTCTAAAATTCAGATGGACGACGAAGTAAACCAGGAAAACCAAAATAATGATAACCAGAGCAACATTAATTTGGATAATGAGAACCCGAACAACAACAATAATGGAAACCAAGTGGATAACAGTGCCATGCAACATATAGTGGCACAAGGGATAATAGATGCAATGCCATATATTATCAAAATAGTTAAGGAAGTGTAAAATAAAAGTAAACATGATAGTAAACGACCCTCTGAACCTGAAAACAACGTAAACAATGGACCCGTACTTCAAGTGCCCATTCCCAAAAGAAGAAGAACTGTGTCTTACGGTTGTTCTTATAAAGAATTCTGGTCTTGTAAACCAATGGAATTCTCTGGCAATGAAGGGGCCCTTGCATCACTACACTGGATAGAAAAGACTGAGGCAGTCTTAAGAATAAGTAAGTGTGCGGAAGAGGATAAGATAATGTTTGCTTCTAATCTGTTTAAGAATTCAGCGCTAGAATGGTGGAACACTATCCTCCAGTCTAGGGGAAGTGATATAACTTACAATATGGAATGGGAGGAGTTTAAAAACATGGTAGAAAGGAAATTATGCCCTCCCAATGAAAAAGAACAGATAGCAAACAAATTCCTAAACCTTAGGATGAATGGAATAGATAGTAAGGGTTATACTACATTATTCTTTGAATATGCCCGAATAGTACCCACCCTTGCTTCACCTGAACCAGTATTAATCTCCCGTTACATCTGAGGATTAATTGGGGAAATAAGGCATGTAATCAAGGCAGCTAGACCTCAAACCATAGAAGAAGCTGTAGAACTAGCCAACACCTTGACAGATGAATTAGTCCGTACACGAGAAGAGGATCAAAGGAGAAACCTAACCCATAAGCTTACCCAAGAATCCTGTTCTGGAAATTCTAACCGTGGGAGAAATATAGGTTCTACCTCTGCACCCTACTGTAAGTACTGCAAAAGGAAGCATTCCGGAAGATGCTCCATATAATGTAACTTCTACAAAATGTCTGGACACAAGGAGGAAGATTGCAGGAAGAAAAACAACAGGATATTCTATAACTGTGGAGAACAAGGTCATATCAACACTAACTGTCCAAAGCTAGCTCCAGCTACAAACACCAAAAATACTAAAAATGCTAGAGCATTTGTTCTTACTGCAAAAGAAGCAAAGATGATCCCGGATGTGATCACCGGTACGTTTTTAGTTAATGATGTTTTTGCTAAAGTATTATTTGACTCTGGTGTGAACCAAAGTTTTATTAATACTTCATTTTACAAACTTCTTAATCAATCATTAACTAAACTCCCACAAGAATGTCTAGTAGAGACAGCGAATGGGGAAACCATTAAGATTTCTGAGATCTTGCAGGGAGCAAGAATAGAAATTCTAAATCAGAAATTTATTGCAAACCTTTACCCCATGAATCTGGCAGGATTTGATGTTGTATTAGGAATGGACTGGTTAATAACCAATAAAGCCAGTATTTTATGTGATCAAAAGTCAATTCAAGTAAATTCACCAAGGGGTGAAAATATCACAATTAAAGGAAATAAAACCTCTAGAACCACCAAATTCATCTCTGTAATGAAAACAGTAAGTTATATAAGAAAAGGATCATTAGTTTATTTGATTTCCATAATCACTAACACTAAAGGAAAAGAATTAAAGGATATTCCAGTAGTATCCCTGTTTTCAGATGTATTTCCAGAAGAGCTACCAGGACAACCTCTAGATAGAGAAGTTGAATTCAGAATCCATTTGATATCGGGAACTGCACCAACTGCCAAGGCACCTTACCGTTTGGCACCCGCAGAAATGCAGGAACTAAAGAAACAGTTAGACGAATTGTTGGAGAAAGGATTCATTTAACCAAGCTCATCGCCATGGGGAGCACCGATTTTATTTGTTAAGAAGAAGGACGGATCAATGCGTATGTGCATTGACTACAGTGAATTGAACAAAGTCACGATTAAGAATCGGTATCCGTTACCAAGAATAGATGATCTGTTTGATCAATTGCAAGGAGCACGATTTTTCTCAAAAATCGATTTAAGGTCAGGATATCATCAATTAAAGGTACAGGAAGAGGACATTCCTAAGACCGCCTTCAGAACAAGGTATGGCCATTATGAATTTACTGTCATGCCATTTGGTTTAACCAATGCCCCAACTGCATTCATGGACATGATGAACCGAATATGTAAGCCATATTTGGATAAATTCATAATTGTCTTTATAGATGATATTCTTATTTATTCTAAAAGCAAAGAGGAACATGCAGTGCATCTGCACGCACTTCTAAGTTTATTGAGAAAAGAAAAGCTTTATGCTAAGTTTTCGAAGTGTGAGTTTTGGTTAGAACAGGTACAATTTCTTGGACATTTTGTCAATCATGAAGGAATTTATGTAGATCCCATCAAGATTGAGGCGATAACCAAATGGAAAATCCCTGAGTCACCAACCGAGGTTAGAAGTTTCTTAGGATTGGCCGGTTATTATAGAAGGTTTATTCGAGATTTTTCTAGAATAGCCATTCCCTTAACTAAGTTAACCTGTAAATCCGTTAAGTTTGAATGGGGACCAAAACAAGAAGAAACCTTTAGAATTCTTAAGCAAAGATTAACCCATGCACCCATACTAGCGTTACCAGAAGGAACTGGAGATTTTGTAATATATTGTGACGCTTCTAAGTTAGGGTATGGATGTGTGTTAATGCAACGTCAAAAGGTTATAGCTTACGCCTCTAGACAACTTAAGAATCATGAAGAGAATTATTCAACCCATGATCTAGAATTAGGAGCGATAATTTTTGCCCTTAGAATTTGGAGACATTACCTATATGGTAGTAAGTTTACCATTTTCACCGATCATAAGAGTTTAAGGTATGTTTTTGGGCAAAAAGAATTGAATATGAGACAAAGACGCTGAATGGAGATACTTAGTGATTATGATTGTAATATCCAGTATCATGCAGGAAAAGCAAATGTAGTAGCAGATGTTTTAAGCCGAAAGTATCATGAATACCCAAAAAGAGTACGTTCCATTAAGTTAAATCTGCAAGTAGATTTAAATGATCAGATTAGAAAAGCACAAGAATCAGTAATCAAGGATGATACTGAAAAATTAAAAGGATTGATTAAGGAATTAGAACAAGGAACAGATGGAATTTGGAGATTCCATAAGAAAAGAATGTGGATACCTAAATTAGGAAACCTATGTCACCGTATATTAGATGAAGCCCATAAGTCTAAGTATACGATGCATCCTGGAAGTGATAAGATGTATCAGGACTTAAGGAAGAATTTTTGGTGGATAGGAATGAAAAGGATATAACAGCATATGTTGCAAAGTGTTTAACATGTTCACAAGGTAAAGCTGAACATCAGAAACCTTCAGGTTTATTGCAACAATTAGAAATACCTGTATGGAAATGGGAATTGATAACAATGGATTTTGTTACTAAATTACCCAAAACAAGAAAAGGCAATGATACAATCTGGGTGATTGTAGACAGGCTAACCAAGTTAGCTCATTTCCTACCCATGAAAGAAACTTTCAGTATAGAACAATTAGCTAAATTATATGTAAATGAAATAGTTTCATTAAATGGAATTCCTCTATCAATTGTTTCTGACAGAGACAGTCACTTTACCTCTCTTTTTTGGACAAGTTTCCAAAAAGCAATGGGAACCAAGTTGAATCTAAGCACTGTTTATCATCCACAAACGGACGGACAAAGCGAAAGGACAATTCAGACACTGGAAGACATGCTTATAGCTTGTGTAATTGATTTCGGAGGTAATTGGGAAGATCATTTACCATTGATAGAATTTTCTTATAATAACAATTATCACACAAGTATCAATGCTGCACAATTCGAAGCACTTTATGGACGAAAGTGCCGAACGCCGGTCTGTTGGGCAGAAATTGGAGAGAAGCAACTATCTGGACTTGAGATAGTACAAGAAACGACAAACAAAATCATTCAAGTCAAGGAACGACTGAAAGCAACACGTGACTGACAAAAGAGTTATGCTGATAACCGACAAAAACCCTTGAAATTCCAAGTAGGAGATAAGGTGTTATTGAAAGTCTCTCCTTGGAAAGGAGTGTTAATATTCATCAAAAGAGGAAAGTTAAGCCCCAGGTATGTTGGACCTTTTGAGATTATTAGAAGAATAGGACCTGTAGCCTATCAGCTACAACTGCCAGAGGAAATAGCAGGAATACATGATGTATTTCATGTATCTAATCTCAAGAAGTGTTTAGCTGATGAATCACTTGTAGTACCTCTTAAGGATATAGAGGTAAATAAACAGTTAAAGTTTGTAGAAAAGCCTCTTCAGATTGAAGACAAGAAAGTTAAGAACCTCAAGCATAAAAGATTAGTTCTGGTCAAAGTGAAGTCGGACTCCAAAAGAGGACCAGAATACACGTGGGAGCTTGAATCAGAAATGAAAAGGAAATATCCACACTTGTTCCAGTAGATCTCGAGGACGAGCTCTAAAACAAGGTGGGGAGGATATAACAACCCTCCAAAATATTTTCGACGCCCTAATATATATTAAAAGGTTCCAATATATCTCAAAATGTACCCCGTATGTAGAAACCGAGCCCAAAATATGATATAACATTAAAAATTAAATAAAAACAAGAAAGTTGGGGCTCTGGCGGGCCGTGTAAGACTCACCACCGGTCTACGCGGGCCGCGACAACTCAAAACTCAGACAAACCCCCAGGCCGCCACGTGTCCCAGTCGTGTCGTGCCTAGTGTTCGACTCAGCAACCCTAGGGCCTACCCTAGGGAGCCTCGCGGGCCACGTAAGCCCTGGAGGAATGCTACGCGGGGCGCGATGGAACCAAAGATTAGCCCTATAAATAGCAGGCATTGGCTGAACATTCGAATTCACTCAAATCCTTTTCTCTCTCTAAATTTTCTTATAGTAGGCATAATTATCGGGTATAATACCCCCTAATTAACGAAGTTCTGCCCCGATGTAAGTATTATAACCCTGGTTACATATTAGATACGCTGCCCGATTGATCCAGTATTCCGTAACGGCTGTCGAGGTTCTGCCCGACGTAGTCGTTGGAATGTCGTCTCGGGGAGGGTATTACTAATGTAAATAATGGGTTATTTTACTAACATATGTGCATTTGTGTAAATTATAGATAACCACTAGGAAAACCTTACAGAAAACCTAAGACAGCAGTGTGAGTAATCTCCTTTTTGTAAATTATTTTTACAAAACCTTAAATGTTTTACAATGCAATTAAGCTGTGATTGAGTCTTTGTAATTCTTTAATTACTGCCGGTATTATGGGGTTTTATATACATTACTTGATAACCTTCACAATTGGACGACGGGTTAGCCAATGTGTGATATGACTATAGCCACAGATACGGTCGAGTGGCAAGTACTGAATGAGTAATTGTGTAGATATAAACATTGTAATCGCTCTCAATACTCTGTTAATCAATAAAACTCTTCTTGATTAAACTGGGATTCACTCACCAGTATTTCCCACTGACAAAAAGTTTTTTTAAACGCGTTTCAGGTAACAAAATGTGAAAGCCAACTAGAAGCCAGCTGGACAGCACTGAAGGCTTGAAAAAGTGGCTATAAAAGTTACCTAAATAAGAGAAGATGTTTTATTCAATAAAATAGGGATTTCCCCTATGAAAATGTTTGTAATGAAAACTTGGGTTTTATCCCAATATGTTTAATACTATAAAAGTGTGGTATTTACTCTGATAAATATTTCCTAACTACGGTCCTGATGAAATTTCCGCTGCCAAAATGATAAACAAAATGATACCACCAAAACTGGTCTCGCGGCTGCTCGTTCCCGGGACAGATAGGGGGTCGGGGTTGCGACAAAAAACTATATATATATATATATATATATTTTAAATGCACGTGTGAGTGACCTGTTTCCCGAAACTTGGTTTTAGAAATCTTACCGATTTTACAAACTTTCCTGACGTTCATTACCTGCAAGAAATGATGTTGATGCACAAACCTTTGTTTATTCCTCGGCCGCTTGTAGTGAGATTTCTTCCTCTTCATCCTCAATGAATCCTTGATAAAGCTTTAGCCGTTGGCCATTGACTTTGAATGGAATTCCATTCCGAGATTTAATTTCAATTATACCGTGTGGAAAAATATGGGTGATAGAAAAAGGTCCCGACCACCTAGACTTTAATTTACCGGAAAATAATCGAAGTCGTGAATTAAACAACAGAACTTGATCTCCTACCCGAAATTCATTAGGTTTAATATGTTTATCATGCAAATTTTTCATTCTTTCCTTATAAATTTCGGAGTTGGAATATGCGTGATTTCTTAGTTCGTCTAATTCATTTAATTGACAAAATCGATTTTTACTAGCAGTTTCTATGTCTAAGTTTATGTTTTTTATTGCCCAGTAGGCTTTGTGTGCTATTTTTACTGGCAAATGACAACTTTTTCCATAGACGAGCTTATATGGGGTGGTACCAATGCTTGTTTTATATGCCGTTCGAAAAGCCCATAAAGCGTCGACTAATTTATCGCCCCATTCCTTTTTATTTAACCCTACGGTTTCTCAAGTATTCTTTTTAAACCTCGATTAGTCACTTCGGCTTGTCCATTTGTTTGAGGGTGATATGCAGTGGAGATCCGGTGATAGACCCCATATCTTGTTAAAAGTTTTTTAAGTTGATAGTTACAAAAATGGGTACCCCTATCACTTATTAATGCTTTTGGAGTTTCAAAACGAGAAAATAATCGTTTCGGGAATCTTAGTACAACTCTTCCATCATTTGTTGGAAGAGCTTCGGCTTCGGTCCATTTTGACAAGTAATCCATTGCCACAAGTATATATTTATTCCCTTTTGACGGTGGGAAAGATCCCATAATGTCGAGTCCCCACACATCAAAAATTTCACAAACAAGAATGCCATTTTGTGGCATTTCGTTTTTGGAAGAAATATTTCCTGACCGTTGGCATGCATCACATGTCTTGATAAGACTTTGGGCGTCTTTATAAATGGTTGGCCAATAAAATCCTGAATCAAATACCTTTTGTGCAGTACTAGCGGCACCATGATGTCCTCCGTATGGTCCTTCATGACAATGGTGGATAATTCTTCTTGCTTCACTACCATGTACGTATCGCCAGATAAGTTGGTCGGCACACATTTTGAAAAGATAAGGGTCTTCCCAAAAATAATGCTTTACATCAGCAAAGAATTTTTTCCTTTGATGATGCGACCATCCTTTTGCGATTATCCCACTAGCTAAGTAGTTGGCGTAGTCGGCGTACCATGGCTCTTCTCGATATTCTACCATTTCTAAGGACTCCGTTGGAAATTTTTCATTGATTAGCTCATCCCTAGTTGCCTCCAAAGCTGGATCTTCCAAGCGGGATAGATGATCTGGAGCGGTGTTTTCTACTCCTCTTTTGTCTTTTATTTCAATGTCGAATTCTTGGAGGAGTAGAATCCATCTGATTAAACGTGGTTTGGCGTCCTGTTTCTTAAAGATATAACGAATGGCTGCATGGTCTGTATAAACTATCGTTTTAGAAAGAATAAGATAAGAACGCAATTTATCAAAAGCAAATACTACAGCTAGTATTTCTTTTTCAGTTGTTGTGTAATTTTCTTGTGCATCGTTAAGTGTTTTACTAGCGTAATATATTGGGTGAAAATGCTTATCTTTTCTTTGTCCCAAGACAGCTCTAATTGCAAAGTCACTTGCATCACACATGATTTCAAAAGGTAATTTCCAATCAGGCGCTATCATGATAGGTGCATTGACTAGCATTTCTTTTAGCGTTAAAAATGCTTGGTTGCAATCCTTGTCAAAGATGAAAGGAGCATCTTTTTCAAGTAATTTTGTTAAAGGTCTTGAGATTTTGGAAAAGTCTTTGATAAATTGTCTATAAAATCCAGCCTTCCTTAAGAAACTTCTGATTGCTCTAACGGAGGATGGGGGCGGTAATCGGGAAATAGTGTCTATTTTAGCCTAATCAACCTCCATTCCTTCGCTTGAGATTTTATGACCGAGTACTATTCCCTCCGTTACCATGAAATGACATTTTTCCCAATTAAGGGCGAGATTAGTTTCCTCACATCGGGATAGCATTCGTTTAAGGTTATCGAGGCATTGGTGTATGAATCTCCAAAGATAGAAAAGTCATCCATGAAGACTTCCATAGTCTTTTCTATCATATCATGGAAGATGGCCACCATGCAACGTTTGAAAGTTGCAGGGGCATTACATAGACCGAAAGGCATGTGTCGATAAGCAAAAGTTCCACAGGGACATGTGAATGTTTTCTTTTCTTGGTCTTCGGGTGCTATCGGTGTTTGAAAGTAACCTGAAAAACCATCTAAAAAACAATAAAATTTGTGACCGGATAATCTTTCTAACATTTGATCAATAAAGGGTAAGGGAAAATGATCTTTCCTTGTTGCATCATTTAATCGACGATAATCTATACATACTTTCCATCCGGTGACAGTTCTTGTTGGTATTAATTCATTTTTTTCGTTAGTGACCACCGTCATACCTCCTTTCTTAGGAACTACTTGGACGGGACTTACCCAAGGACTATCGGAAATCGGGTAGATAAGTTCGGCGTCAAGTAATTTGATGACTTCATTTTTAACCACTTCTTGGACGTTTGGATTTACTCTACGCTGTGGTTGTATTACCGATTTATAGTCATCATTCATTAAAATTTTGTGCGTGCACATGGAAGGGCTTATTCCTTTAATATCTACAAGTTTCCAAGCGATCGCGTTTTTGTGTTTTTTCAAAAGCGTGATTAATTTTTCTTTTTCTACATTAGTTAATTTTGACAAAATAATTACAGTTAACTTACCATCCTTGTCAAGAAAAGCATATTCCAAACCTTTTGGGAGTTCTTTGAGCTCGAGTGGTGGGTCTTTAGGAGACTCCTTATTTGGTTGCCATTTTGGTCAAGAGCCAAAAATGTTTGTTCAATGGCGACCTTTTCTTCAACAAAGTGGTCGATTTCTTCTTTCATATCGGGTGGCTCATCCTCATCTTCAATTAGGGGGTCATCATTGCCGATTGGATATTTCATTGAACGCTCAAGACCGACACTTCTTTTGAATGCCCCTAATTGAATAGGTAGATAGTTTTGCTTCCGATCCTTCAAAGCTTTGTGGGTTTTCAAAAAAGGTCGTCCCAACACTAGTGGACCATCATCAAGGATGACGAAGTCGGTTGGGACTACTATTTGATTTGTTTGGACTAACACATCTTCAACTACTCCTATTGATTTTATTGTTTTCCGATTAGATAGAAAAATGGGTATTTGAAGTGGAGAAAAATCATCAATACTTAATTTTTCGAAAATGTAGTTTGGCATTACATTAACACAAAGATCTTTATCAGTTTTATTACTAATAAAGGAATTTTGAAAGAAACATGGAAGTGGTGTAATGTTAATTTCAAATGGATCATCGTTTATTAGTGTAGTTTGATCATTTGTTAACTTAATGTTTACCATTTCGTCAATTTTAGTGTTAGTGTTTAACGCTTTTAAAAACTTAGCATGAGTAGGTACTAAACAATGGTTTTCGAAAGAAGGTGTTAAGAGGGTAATTTCTTGAAAATTAGACTCTTTTTGAAGATTAACATTGCCGGACTCACCTTTTTCGTTGTTTAGTTCTTGTGTCGGTTTTTCACTTATTTGTTCTTACATTTTTACCTCTTCAACTATCACTTCTTTAGTACAAGTTACCTCTTCCCTTGCGCGGGATTCCTCTTCCCTTGTGCGTGCTTCTTTTATATAACGCTCGATAGTTTTAAGGTGTTCTATTATCTTTTCGGCTACGGGGAAGATAGTTCGTGGTTCGTTAAAGCGATCGGAATAAATATCCCCACTGCTTGAGTTCGGAAGTTCGATCCTTGGTTCCTCATAATACTCATATGAGGTAGATGATTCATACCATTGTTCCTTATTGTAAGTATATGATGGGTAAGGTTCGTAACTTGGTTCTTCATAATACTCGTATGAGGTGGGTTGTTCACGCTATGGTTCCTCATAGTAAGTATATGAAGGAGAAGGCTCATAACTTGGTTCTCCAAAGTATGAGCATGAAGGCTCGAACCTTGGTTCATCAAGATATGAGTATGAGGGAGAAGGTTTATACCTTGGCTCTTCATAGTATGTATACGAAGTGGATGGCTCGTACCTTGGCTCCTCATAGTATGTGTACGAAGGGGATGGTTTAAAGAGGTCACAATATTGCATTGAATGAGGGTTACCACAAATGGTACAATACTCCTCTTCATAATCATCCTCCTCATAGTGGTAGTTGTAACCTCCTTAGTATTGATCCATAAGAATCACTCAGCAGACCACAACAGAGTCTCGAGACCAGGAAATAAAAATAAAAATGGAAACAGAGGCTGAGCATGGCCTCGTGTTCAATGAGCACGGCCCGTGGTCAGATCCTGTATCTGGGCGTTTTGAAAAATGTGACTGGTTTTGTGTAGCACGGGGGCATGTTCAGTGAGCACGACCCCGTGTGCAGACTCTGTAACTGGGTGTTTGGTTAATTTTTATGCGGCACGGGGCGTGTTCAGTGAGCACGGCCCCGTGTTCATACTACTGTAATGCAAATGTTCCTAAAATGTAAAAATGTACGCGCAGTTTTGAAAAAGGATTTGAAAAACTATTAGGCTGTCGATTTTAAGCTTTCTTAAAATCCTTGTGTCCCCGGCAACGGCGCCAAAAACTTGGTGTGTAAGGTGTAATATGTTTTTATTGATATTTTAAGCCCATTTTGCACATTAGTCAAGTTTTAAATTTATAAAACACGATATTCTACTAACACTAAACACGCACATGGGCAAGTGCACCCATCGTGAGCGTAGTATAACGTTGGTAAGATACCGAGACCGTCCAAGAACACAAGAGCTTTTAGTACCAGTTTATCCTCAATGTCTAATCAAACAAAAAAATTTTTGAAAAGGTTTTAAACATGAAAAATAAAAACTAAAAATGCTGAAATAAAAATAAAAGTAAAAACAGATAGACAAGATGAATAACTTGGATCCGACTCGCCTTTAATATATCCTTTGATGATTTCCCCACTTTTGCACTTTTTAAGAGATTATCTTAGTTATAGTGGTAGGCCCCTCTTTTGAAGGTGACGTTACCCTCAACCCAGTGGTTTGAGTCACCAAGGATGCAATACCAAAGGGTCGGAATATTGAAAGATAACTAATTAAGTTATTAATGCGAAAAGTAGTAGGCCCCTCTTTTGAAGGTGACGTTACCCTTGGCTAAGTGGTTTGAGTCAGCAGGGATACAATCCCAATTAGCCGGTTTAATGTATTAATAGTAGTTTACATATGAGGGGATCAAGCCATTCGCACCCCCGCCATCCAATACCAGTGGGTATTGAAGGAGGTCCTAGTAAGCTTGACCCAGGTCCTTGTAGGATCTATACACTGAACAAGGCAAGAACCTTACTAAACCATTCCCTTAACCCCGACCAGGTAGCCAACATGTCTCTATATAAACCGTAGAGATATGAATGGCGAAAATCTTTTACTTTATATAGACAGTAAAGTAATGCCAAGACACCACAGACAAATGATAAAGAAGTTTCACCTTCAACATAAGAAACTAGTTATTAAAGTCATTAATACAAAACCAAATAAAAAGTGCAAAAAGATTAAAAATCAAAAGTAATACATTAAATGTTTGTCTTCACCAAGTGATGTAAGAGACTTAGCCAAACATGACCTTTGATTGACAAGAACTCTTACGATCAATCTTGGATCCCGAGACTACTACACACACTCTAAGGTGGATGATGGATGATGGTGGTGGATGTGGGTGTTGTAGTGGTGGTGGAGTGGTGGCAAAGTGGGAGAGAGGTGGTTTGCCAAGGGATGCCTTTGAAGTGAGCCAAGCACCCCTATTTATAGCCTGAACAGAAGCCTGGCCACGACCCCGTGTCTAGCGGACACGCCCCCATGGCCATTCCTTTTCTCTTCCTTCATTAATTGCAATTGTCTGCATTAGGTTCCACACGGCCCCGCGTTCGATGGGCACGACCCCGTTTGCAGAAGCGTATCTGTACTATCAAGATTTGAAAGATTATGCAAATCTTAGCGTTGACCATGCCCGGTGCTGAGATGGGCACGCCCCTATGGTGGCTTTAGAAGCTTCCACACTTTTGTCCATTTCTGCAGACATCTGACCATGCCCCCGTGTCCAGTGAGCATGGGGCCGTGGTCAGCCTTCTGTTTCTTGTTTTGCACTCGGGGATGCTGTCGAGGGGTCGGGCATGCCATGTTTATTCCTTTTCTTTGTATTTATGATAGTTTTTGCTGCATATTTGCTCATTTTGTTCGTTTAAGCTCATTTGGTCCTAAAAATACAAAAGGAAGACAGAAACACACTTTTTTCCAATACTAGTACTAAAAAAGGGTTGCACTCGGGGATGTTGCACTTTACACACATCATCCTTCCACCAGGTCCTTCCAGAGGTTCCTCCCTCAAGTTCTTCCACCAGGTCCTTTCACATGGTCCCTTCTATGGGCCCTTCCACCAGGTTCTTCCTCAAGGTCCTTCTTGCAGGTCCCTTCCTGAAGCCCTTCCGCAAGGTCCTTTTTCTAGATCCTAACACAAAACACTTACGCAAGGCCCTTATTCGAAGTCTTGCGTCATGCGCCACTTCTAGACACAGATTTATTATTCCCATTACAATGTTGTTAGGGTACGTAGGCTACCTCCATTAATGATATGATGGTCACACGTCTTCACAAAATAAAATTTGAGGCACAGGTGCTTGTATATACAACGTAACATGTTTAACGCACCAAGAAATTGATCCTTGGTATGACTTACCTTTTGAAAGGGTTTTCGTCGCAAGTATCAAATCATGAACATGAATAACACAAGAAGCTATTAGTCACGACCTACGGCATAGGCCGACAAAGGCTAATATTGGACTAGATGATGTGCACCTAAGAAACAAGTCATGATCTTTGAAAAGATACTGAAGAATAGTGACTGCCTTAAACAACCTTAGACAAGGATATAGCTTCAGCTAGGAGGAAAGTGACACAACATTAGTAAAAGCAAGAAAAACCTTTATGCAACATTGAACTAGGGCTGGTATGATACAACACCATCATTACATGACATCTATTAGACATTTATCGACGTCCTCATATCAAGTGGTTTATCAGAAGTATGGGCTCTATATTTCTCGCGGACATTATTCACCCGAGTTTTTTGCTAACCTGTGGATATTCTCGTTCAACAAGAGTCACTACCGATCGTCTAGATGGTCGGGCTAAAGGACAACTTAGTTTGTAAGTTCAGTATTACCAACTACGCTTGACAACACTGAACTGGGAAGCTAGCATGGTATAACACCATTGGGTTCTATATTGAAGACTTCTATAAAAGAAAGGATCTTTATTTTTATATTACCTCCTCCAGAAGGGATTAAGCCTCCTCCATAAATTCTCATGTTCGAAGACCTCTACAACAAAAAAAAAAAGAAGAGAAGAATGTCCTTCCAAAAGCTCATGCAAATGAAAACTTCTTTTATGAAGAAATATTAATACTTATACCTTGCTTGTGCAATATTTGCATCAAGAGGAGTTGCTCTTTGCGCATAGCTGGATAAGTTTGGACAGGTGTTGGCATAATGTCCTTCAGTTCTGCATAGTTGGTAGTGAGGTGGTCTTCTTGTGTTATTTTGGCAGCCACGGTTTGTAGAAGAATACTCCCCGAAAATGCCTTTATTGAGAGAAACACAAGACTACTTGTTGTTGGATGTGGAGCAGTTGGTTTGGGCAGAAAAGGCGGCTTGAGGAGTGGCAGGAACATGAATGGTTTGGAGGAAAAGATCGTGATTTTCTGCCTGAGTAAGTAAATCATGAAATAGTGGAGAGGGTTTGATGGTGCGTTGAGCCATGGAGAACGTATCAAACAAAGGGCCAAGACCACAAAGGAACCAGTGGCATTTATCTTCATCGATTACCATATAACCTATGGCAGCCAATTGATCACACAGTGCTTTAAATTTTTGCCCAAATTCGGAGACAAACGAGGTGCCTTTTGAAGTTATCGGAGAGAGTCGCGAAGGGTATGCATCCTTTCTACGGATTAATGGCTGTAGGTATGTTATAGAGCCTGCCAAACTTGGCAAGCATAACTGTAGCCAATGGCTTGCACCATGGCTTCTTTGGTTAGGGTGGAATGAAGGACTAGGAGCACCCGTTGGTCAGCTTCTTTCCATGTCAGAAATTTAGGGTTTAGGATGGCTTTGTCTTCAGCGATGACAGTCTCTTGGGGGGGGGGGCGACTGAGGCGTCGATGTGGCCAAGGAGGCTGAGATAAGAAAGCACTTGTTCAACTTGACTTTTCAAGATAAGAAAATTGGTGGAAGATAATTTTATGGTAATGAGGTGAAGAAGAGTGTGTAGAGGTGTGGTGGTGGGATCAGAGGAAGATGATGTAGTGGAGCCAGCCGTTGAAAAGGGTGTGAGGGAACAAATTGAAGCAGAGGAACGAAAGGAAAAAAACAATAGTCTGCCAAGAACTAGGCTAATACCATGTGAGTGTAACAAACTCCAATGAATATTTTCATTATACAGGAGGAATTATATACAAAATTACACGAATACAATCAAGGAAAATAAAACAATTTACAAAAATAACTTGTAATTGAAGATTTGACTAATCTCTAGTATTTGAATTTTGAATGTGGATTGATTCTTGATTTAAGCCTCTATACAACTCATTTTGTCGTTTTCCTTACCCCCCCACAAAAAAAATATATATGCCTCATTCTTTCAAGCCGCTTTATAACTGGACGAGATCCCGGAATAAAAAAAAAAGAAATATGTTGGAATTGCATTCAAGACCGATTTAATAAGCATGATCCTACCCCCAACCGATAACTGTCTCACTTTCCAAAGAGACGACTGATTTTTAAAATTTTCAACCACCGGATCCCAATTTTTCCCAAGTTCATGTTACCTCCCACCGGGATCCCGAGATGGATGAACGGAAATTTTCTAGCTTTGCACCTGAGAAGATTCGCCAAATTTTCCACGTCGCCATTATCCACCCCTACCCCAAAAAATTTACATTTGCCAAGGTTCATCTTTAAGCCCGAAACTAAATAGAAACACCAAAGAATGCGCCTCAACATGAGGGCATTCCTAGTATTCCATTTCCCTAGAAATAAGATTTCAGCGGCAAAAAGGAAGTGAGATAAACAAGCCCCATTATATGACACTTTGACCCCTTCTAAAATCCCACTCGAACAAGCTTTCTTCATGACACAACCACCATAAAACATCAACACATCAAACCAGAACTAGGAGAACAAAATTCATTGTCCAAGATGATGATGAAGAAACTCCTTATGCATCACCTATCAAAACTACAACCACATCACTATCCATCACATCTCAACCATCTACCACATCTACTACAACACTAATCATTACACCTACATCTACAATACAACTTGTCACCGTACTTGACCCATTAGAGCTAGAAAATGTATCAAAAGAAATACAATCTTTCTACTCTACAACTGACATCAGCCAACTTACCTTTCCATCCCTTAAAAGATATTCAAAGCCTACCAATGTTAAAGAGTACCTGGACTTAAAGATCCAATTGGCTGAGAGAGTAGCTGCTGTTAAAGCATGGGAAAAAGTGATAAGGAGGTACCACAAACTCTATCTGCAGAATTCACAAAAGTGAATATATTAGAAGATTTTGCCAAAGATATCAGTCAAAAGGCTTCACAAGGACCAGTAAACAACCCTGATCTCATTAAAGCTTAAAGGAAAGATTACTTGGAATTCATCATGAAGAATAAGCCTTATACATGCACAATAGATCAATTCATTGGTTGGACTACGGAAGCCCTTCTAGATGAAATTGCAAGGATTAAGAAGCTAAAGCTCAATCCAGATATCAAGCCTACTCCTCTAATTAGAGAGCAGGTACAAATCCTGTAAGGCCAAAAGGCCATTGAGCTAAGAAGAATGAAGGAGTAGATGGTGGCAGCTAAGTTTGGCACAATGCAACCAATGGCCAGGTGGGATGAACCAACAATCAAAGAGAGCTACAAGAAACTTGAAGAACTAAGAGCTAAAGATCCGTTAGTCTCCAAAAGGCCTAATTATGAAGACTTGAATTTAAAATTAACTCATGTATGGGCATCCAAATTCCAAACTAGAAGAGCTACTTGGGCAAGTCTTAGGAAAACAATTTCCCTCACCTCTTCCAATAAAATATGTCCAAGGAAATCCATCAAGCTCAAAAATTCTAAAATGGTCTTCCAACAGAACAAGCCATGAATTGACCATAGTCAGGACTAATGGAGAAGTGAAAAAGACTTCAATTAATAGTGTTATGAGCCTGAAAATTGAAGATTTGCAAGATCTACTTGGTCTTCCACTTGAAAGGGATGCAGGTGACTCTCTCTTTGAAAATTTGAAAAGTAATTCAAAGCCTAAATCACAGAGAAGTTGAAAAGGAATAAAAATTGATCTAATAAACATCTGTTTTGGCATTATCTATTCTACAGGGAGATTGTTGGACCTACATCTGTTTCCCAAAGATAGTGAGTTTTGAACACCTAAATCAGAGCATCTATTGAAGACTAGCTAACATCTCTTTGAATCCTTGGAACTGCTGATTATGACGAAACCTAGTATGTTCAAGTCCTACAGTCTGTTGAAGCAAAGGTCTGTTCATGAAAACCAAACACTTATGTGGTCAAACAGATGTTTGGAACAAAGCAACAGAGGACAGACAAACATATTGTTTCCTAATGTAACAGTATTAGCTTTTATAAGAGTGTAGCATAGTTAGATAAGATGTTTGATTCCCATAGATGTTTGTAACATATGTGGAATCTTTTCTATTAGGAATATTAGATGTCACTATCGGGGTGATGTCAACCAATCACAAACAGACCTTTCATACTCAGTATAAATAGATCTCATCTGTTAGAGATCTAGTTATCACTAACATCACCTTTTCTTTTGTACGAACAGAGCTGTTAGTGATCAGGCTGAGGAGGAGTCTGTAGAGTCAATCTTTCTGTAAAACTTTATGTAATCATTTAATTATTATTGAAAAAAAATGTTGATGATGATTCCTTGCTTGTGATTGTTTATCTTTACTTATACAATACAAAATTGTTTGGTCTTACCTGTCATTTAATCACAAGCCTTGTAGACTTGGTCTTAACAGTCTACAAAATTGTGTTCGTATTCATTGGCCACAAATATCCAAGAGTAAGGTTTGATTCTGGTCTTCGTCTTCGGATCAGTGACTACTTATGGTATTCTTCATCAATTCGATTCTTAGTTCTTCCTGCTCGACCCAAAACTACAAATTAGAATCTTCTCATAGTCGTCGTTGTTCGATTCCATTGCAACACCTTCATTGCCATTGTCCTTGTTCATAATCACTAGCATTCCAAAATCATTAAGGATGTGAAAAAAACACATAAATGTTGTCTGATTCCAGCTTTCAATCAATGTTCTTCCATGCCAACTTTAGTTCTTAAGTTTCTATTTTGTTCTTAATCAATGGCGTTCTTCACCATCGATGAAGGCATTTATTCATTTTAGTTTTGCTGTATAAAGGGACCATGCTATTTTGGAGATTTAATTATGGAGTCTTTTGTGTGTCGATTAAAAAGGATTTTGGTAAAAAAAAAATTGGGATTTTTGTAAGTCAATTAATGAAATTCAATAACACATCAAATATGTAATTTTATGTTGGTAAGACCATCCGTTATCAGCTAGCTAAAAGTGCATAATCCTCTGCCACATAGGTAATGCACTTTAACTAACCATTATAATTAAAAAATATGAACAAACTAATCTAAATGCTAAAAACTAAACGCTAAATCTGAAACCCAAGACTAAATGCTAAAAAAATATATATATTTTTTTTTAATATTTTGCATTTAAATCATGACTTTTTATTAATAAAAAAATCATTTTTTATTATTAATAAAATTTTACGACTTTAATGGATTTTTTCTTAAAAGTTGTGTGTTTTTAAGTTTTTTATGTAGTTTTGGTTGTATTCACACTAGTTCTCGTGGTTCTCGCCATAAAGGGTGTTTCCTAAATGATCTTCACCCTATATATATATATATAATCCCTAAAGAGTGTACAAAGTCATAAAACACCATAATTTCAGTCCTAAAACACACCCAAAACCACAAATAATAGAGTGAAGATTACTAACACTATATTCAAACCTTAGCAGTTTATAAAAACTCATAACGCACCATCATGGAATTGTAGAACTTTGAATATAAAACAAAACATAATAATCGCATAAAACACATAATGTTAGTCATCGGATAATCAGAGCCTTATCATCTAAAACACAAAACAAAACCCACATATATGGTGTTTCAGTAATCTTTATTATGTTATTTGTGGGTTTTGGTGTGTTTTATGGTTGACATTATGGTGTTTTATGACTTTTTACACTTTTAAGAATTTTGGACTTTGTAGCCAACTCTTAGCCTATATGTGTGTATACATATACAGAGAGAGGCTAGTTGACGTACAAGACCACCTTATCGTGCGAAGCGTACGCGAGCATCTCAACCGCACATCTACTCTAGGCCTTTAATTTATGGCGGTGGCATAATAGTAATTAACTTGACATAATTATGCACATTATTGCATAATTACGCATGGGTTGGGTTAATACCTAATTACGCACATTATTTGCATAAGTACGCATGTTATAATGCATAATTATGCACGTTATAAAAAATCAATGTCCGCATGCCATCAAATATGAAAATTACGTATGTTAAACTCAGAATTACGTAAGAGTTGTTTCAACCCTAATTACGCATGTAATATGCATAATTACACACATTATCGGGTGGTCACGTACGGTCCCGTAAGTTAAGGGACTTTTGTATTTTAAACTTCCTCTCCCCTCTCTCTCTCTCTGTATATATATATATATATATATGTGCGTAGTTCACGAGCTATATATATGCATATTTCGTCAATCTATATAATATTTCTTTAATTTTATTTTTAATAGTTAGGGTATTTAGGTCATTTCGTACCCTTTTAATACCAATAACTAACATCAATCTACATTAGGAATTATCCAAGAAACGAGTGTGTGCAAAAAGTAAAAACTATAGGTGTAATTTTAGAAAGTTAAGAACTAAAGATAAAATCTTGACATACCACATAAACTATCCAAGCATTTTTCTCTAATATATTTTAAGCACATAAACGTACTCTCATGAACACATTCCAAAAAGTGGGTGTTAGCCCCTAAATGACCCACAGTTTCGTAGTTAGATCACCCTATGTTCAATGCAGAGCCAACCCCCATTCTTTTGGTCACTACACACATTATCGGGTGGTCATGTACGGTCCCGTAAGTTAAGGGACTTTTGTATTTTAAACTTCCTCTCCCCTCTCTCTCTCTGTATATATATATGTGTGTAGTTCACGAGCTATATATATGCATATTTCGTCAATCTATATAATATTTCTTTAATTTTATTTTTTATAGTTAGGGTATTTAGGTCATTTCGTACCCATTTAATACCAATAACTAACATCTATCTACATTAGGAATTATCCAAGAAACGAGTGTGTGCAAAAAGTAAAAACTATAGGTGTAATTTTAGAAAGTTAAGAACTAAAGATAAAATCTTGACATACCACATAAACTATCCAAGCATTTTTCTCTAATATATTTTAAGCACATAAACGTCTTCTCATGAACACATTCCAAAAAGTGGGTGTTAGCCCCTAAATGACACACAGTTTCGTAGTTAGATCACCCTGTGTTCAATGCAGAGCCAACCCCCATTCTTTTGGTCACTACTCACTTGTTTACTTTTTATTTGTTTGGATATTCACGAATTCTGTTATATATATATATATATATATATAGGGGATGGTTCAAATGAAAACCACTTTTATTGTGAAAACTCGAAAACTAACTCAAAAAAGCCTAAAAAACACACCAAAAAAAAAAATTTCAATTTTTTTATAAAAAAATCGCAGGTTTTTGTATATAAAAAAACATTTTTTTCAAAAAAAAAAAATTTTTGTATTACACATGTGCACTACAAAAAAGAAATTTTTTTTTTTTGAAATTTTTTGTATATACTAAAAGTAGCGAAAATTATTATGCAAAAAAAAAAAAATTGGTTTGTTTTTTTGCATTTTTAATTAGTTTTCGAGTTTTCACAATAACTAGTGGTTTTTATTTGAACCTTCCCCTATATATATATATATATATATATATATATATATATATATGGTCAGGATTTAGAGAAAACGGTAGAAAGTGTGAGAACAATGAGAACGCTTATGGATCGTCCAATCAAAACAATCTATGGACTAGATTGGCGAGGTGGCGTTTTCGTAAATAACATCAATTTTATTACGTGGACGCGCTTCATTAAGGGTAAAAAAGGTAAAACATCATTTCTCACATAAAACGCCATTGAAAAAAAAAACTCCAAATAAATACAGAACGCCAATTTTATCACTGCATACTTTTTTCTGTGTTTTTATTTAAGCTCTCTGGCTACAAAAACGCCACAAAATATGAAACGCCATAATATATAACGCCAAACCTTACATCCAGATAAATGTTAATTACATTTTTTGTTATAAAAATAATATCCCGCCTAAACTATGCGCCAAAAAAAATTCTATAAATAGAAACGTTTCACCACCTTCCGTTTATCACACCAAAAAACACACAAAAAACACAGTGGTTCCTAAAAAAATACAACTCAATGTAAAACGTCAAAAAAATACAACGATGGCAAACATCTTTTCTTTGATACTCAGTAATGTTCTGCATGAAGTTTCGCTGAATGATTTGTTACGTGAGTGTAGTAAGATTTTGCTGCATGAGATGGACAAAATTCAAAAAAGAGGGACTGATGACACCCATATGTCATTCTGTCGTCTTTGTTCTTGAAGAAGGTTTGGATGATTAGAAGAGACCTATACCAGTGTAAATGCTACTTTGGCCTCGATGATTATAATGAAGACGACAGGCAGATAACATCCACCAACAAAGGGTTGATCTATATCTCCAACATCCACAAAGACACTTCAACACATGAACAAAGAAAATAAACAACGCCAAACCCAAAACACCATTTATTTGTTACAGTTCTAGTAGTTTCAAAAGAAAAAAGAGACTGATGACACTGAAGATTTAAATCATAAATTGCTTCTACTTTGTTTTTTTTTTTTAATTTTCTTTATCTGTTGCTTGTTTTGTAATTTCAGTTAATAAACAACAAAAGTACATTAATTAATACTATAATGAAATATATAATAAAACGCCAAAATGAGCAATTGCTTGTAAAACGCCATGATGCCATAAAAACGCCCCCAAAAAACTACCAAACTATAATAAAATTACTTTGAACAACTACTATTATAAAAAAAAAGCGTGAAACAATGTGCAAAGAATATAAAAACAAAACGCCATAATTACAGCCGTCAAGATTAGACGTGTTACACCATAAAAACAGTTGAGTCTGAAAACAAAACACTGTCACTGCAAAAAACAGTAAAATGAAACGACGGAAAACATAATTACTAACATTTATTATATTGAAAGCAAAATACATGGGGAGTTAAATTTATTTATCTTTTTCAAAACGCCATAATTACCTGTCATGCACGGAAAAAAAGTCAATATAAAAGAAGACCATGAGAACACAAGCTCAAACGCGCCAAAAACATTGACTAAAATGCCACATATTTGCCCAAAACGACAAAAACTTTAAAAATGGCTAAGGTTATTGCATGGAGGTTTGAAAGGAAAGAAAAATGATTCATCATAAAGTTCTTTAATAGGAGAAGGGTAAAGGTAAGAACAATCAAAGCCATGCTTGGAATGAATGAAGGGGATCAGAGGGATATCCTGGCCCTTGGGGTTCCAATGGCCAACGATTGTGAAAGAAACCGAACTGTAATAAAAAGACTGAAGAGAAAATTTCCGGCAGAAGATGATGAAAATGATGATGATATTGACGATACTCCTCTGCCAAAACTTGGCAGTTGGGTGATGCATGAGGAAGAAGGAACGCTTGAAGTGACTTATAAAAACGGGGTGCAATATTCATTGCCAATGGAAGAAATGTTGAAGACAGGGTTTCTATCTATCATTGAACAACTCTGTGATTTAGCACCTTCAAACGATCCAAAATCCAAGGATGCAGTGATATTCAAGAATAGGCTGTAGCAAAGAAGAGAAGAGCTAATGGCGTTATACGCAAATCTAAAATTTGATGATGATGAATCTGAAGAAAGTGATGAACAAAGCGATGGGTACATCTCTGATATAATCCCACCCACAAAAGACTATTAGTTTATTTTGATTTCGTATTATTGTAGTTTTATAGAATTTTAATCTATGGTAATAATTTATTAACAAAAAGACCCAAAAACGCCAAAAAATGACATGGAAAAAACCATAACGCCAAAACAATTAACTATGTGACGCAAAAAGAATTAATTCAACGAGAAGAAATCTGAGAAAAACAGTAAAACGTCAAGTAATTAATGATTCTAGATAAAGCCAAAATCATCTTGCACGCAAAAAATAAAAGAGCATGTCAAACGCGAAAATAGGGAAAGGAGAAGAATACTAAAAAGAAAAAAAAACCTCGGACCCTTATCATGTCCCGTGCCACGTGTTGGGCCAGGATGCGTTCTCACCGTTCTCACACTTTTTGCCGTTTTCTCCTGAACCTGTTTCTATATATATATATATAGGGTCAGGATTTAGAGAAAACGGTGAAAAGTGTGAGAACGCTTATGAATCGTCCGATCAAAACAATCTATGGACTAGATTGGCGCGGTGGCTTTTTTCGTAAATAACACGAATTCTATTGAGTGGAAGCGCTTCATTAAGGGTAAAAAGGTCTTTACACTTCTATACCAAAACGCCAAAGTAATGAATAAAACGCCATTACTAGCCAAAACGCATCCCTGCGTAAACAAAGCATTCTCATACATAAGAACACAGCTCCCCCAACCTGAAAACGCCATTTTTTCTACTATATAACATTCAACTTACAACGCCAAAAAATTCCAAAACATCAATCACACCTACTAAAAAACGCCATATTTTACTATATACCAATCATCTTAGAAAACGCCAAATCTCTCAAATATCAAAAATTTCCAAAAAATGGACGTTTCTTTCAGATACACTATTTCCTCAGTAAAACGCCAAAAATGCCAAAAAAACGTTTCTTGTATATTCAATATTGTTCTACGCAAAGTTTGGGAGAATGCATTCTTTCCTGAGGTGCTCTGACTCAAATAACATTTTGCTAAATGAGATGGACAAAACTTCAACAAAAAGATAGTGGTGTCAGACTTATGTCAGTTTTTGTGTTTTGTTATTGATGAATAATATAATGGCATGAATAGACGAATGACACTGATGAGTGGTCTGAAGATACATATTCAAACAAAAAACTCATGTCATATTTTCTTTCCAAACGGCCACAAAAACACAAGCATGACAAAGCCAAACCACCAGTGAACATGTTTCAAAGAAGAAAGAGACTGATGATAGTGAAGATTTCGAAGATGAATTGTTTCTATTTTAAGTTTTTTAATTTTCCTTTTCTGTTGTTTGTTGTGTATATTTCGACTAAGAATAAAAGAGTTTAATAAAGAACCAAAAAGTCAGAAAGATTGGGAAACGCCATAATGCAGTAAAACGCCATAATGCAAGAAAATGCCAAAAACTCTAAACCTATAATAAAAGTAATTTGGAGAAGTATTATTAAAAGCTAAAAATGAAAAAAACAAATGCCAAAAACTACTTAAAGCCATTAAAAAAACGCCAAAGTTGGAAGATGGAATGTCTATGACCAGAAAAGCTCATAAAAAGCTAAACAAAAACAGTAAAAAATACACACAGTAACAGAAAAGACGGCTACTTTATTAATATCATTTATTATAAAATAAAATCCCGCCTAAACTACGCGCAAAAAACATCCTATAAGAGAGACGTCTCTGCACAATCAACTGATCACAACACCAAAAAATAAACGCCATCTTTCCAAGAAACCATTCACTTTAAAACGCCAAAAAAGATACTTAAAAATGCGGAACATCATTTCTTCTATATTGAGTATTGTTCTGAATGAAGTTTCACTTGAATAGATTCTACTCTGAAGTGGGTATATCTATAAGCTTTTGCTGAATGAGATGGACAAATATTCAGGAAAAAACGAAGTGAAAAAGACACTTTTACCCCTTAATGAAGACGGGCGTTATGTAGGAAAATAAGGATCTACATAAGGTATTCAAAACAGGTTCAAAACGCCAAAAAGGTTAAAGTAGAAGAGCCTGATGACAGTGAAGATTTGGAAGAGAAATTAGATTATAATTTTTTTTTTCAATTTCTATTGTTTGTTATCTAATTCTCTGATTTTATTATCTAATTCCCTATTTACAAAAAAAAATTAATATAAAATGCCAAAAACACCAAAACGCCTGATAGTGTGAAAACTGAGAGAACGGATGCTAGCAAAGCACGATGTTGCTATAAAACGTCAAAAACGTCAAAACATACTTAAAACACTAAAATCTTTACTATGATCCTGATCTACAAACAATAAAACGCCGCGTATTTATTAAACGCCAAAAAATGAAAACGGGATGTGACACGCGTTTAAAAAAAGAAAGGTGAAAGGACAAAAAAGCCCCTCCGCCCTTCTCTATGCCACGTGACACGTGTTGGGCCATGATGCGTTCTCACCGTTCTCACACCTTTGAGCGTTTTCTCCTGATCCCGTTTATATATATATATATATATATATATAGGTCAGTTAAAGTACAATAGGACTTATCGTACGATACATACGCGATCATCCCAGCCGTACGATCTGGTGCGAATTCAATCTTCCACATGCGATTTTGTCCATCTACACACCCCATGCCATTTTTCACATTACCCCATGCTAGCCATTTTTTCACATGCGATATTTAATCTTCTACATGCGATTTTGTCCATCTACACATCCCATGCCATTTTTCACATTACCCCATGCTAGCCATTTTTTCACATGCGATATTCAATCTTCCACATGTGATTTTGTCCATCTACACACCCCATGCCATTTTTCACATTATCCCATGCTAGCCATTTTTTAACTTGCGATTTCATTTGCATGGGATTTCAAAACATGCGATTTAACTGCATTTTCAAGCCATGCGATTTCATTTGCCTTTTTATAACATGCGAAGATTGAATTCGCACCAGATCATACGACTGGGATGATCGCGTATGTATCGTACGATAAGCCCTATTGTACGTTATAGTTTTTCTATATATATATATAGGTACGGGATCAGGAGAAAACACCCTAAAGTGTGAGAACGGTGAGAACGGATCCTGGCCTAACACGTGGCACGCGACATAGTGAAGGGCGGAGGGGCTTTTTTGTCCTTTCATATTCTTTTTTTAAACGCGTCTCACAATATCTCTCCATTTTTGGCGTTTAACAAATACATGGCGTTTTTATTGTTTTTTTTGGTCAGGAGCATAGTAAATATTTTGACGTTTCACTAAGTATGGCTTTGATTGTTTTGACTTTCACCCAACTCGTGATGAAACGTCCTCTGACCTCTAAAACCTACATGCAATAACATGTACCATTTATCTGGTGTTTTAGACAAAATATGGCGTTTTTAGTGAATTTGTATTTTTTTATCAATTGTTGTGCCATGTAGGATGCAGACCTATAATGTTACAGTTAATTATGGCGTTTTGAAAAGATAAATAAATTCAATTTCTCATGTAGTGGCTTTTAATATAATAAATGTTTAGCAATAATGTTGGTGCACACATCTGTTGTCTTCGTCTTACATCGAGTCTTGGGTTCGTTGCGGTTTGGAACAAGAATGATGTCATCATTCTTGATGATGAGATCATCCAAGTGTTATCATGCTTGCATCATCACTACAACATTCACATGAATACGTTTAGAATGATCATAAGATGACAAAACAGTTTACATGATTCGCAAGAAGACAAAATTGCATGTGCATGTGAATTAGATTTATATAGTGATTTCGTTTATAGGGCAGAGAGCTGATTTCGCTTTTTTGAACATGACTGATTTCGCTTTTATGGTCATGTGTACATATGAGCGAAATCTCAACTAGTATATATAGGTGTCACATAGGCGAAATCAGAAGAAGTCTCTTGTATTCCATACCGAAGTGCTGCCGGTGTGAAGATCGATTGTACACAACGTTTATTCAATACAATCAGTGTTTTAAGGTGAAGATAAAGCTGTTTCTACCTTTGTTTCTTAGTTTCCGCCTCTGAAACGAAGTTTAACTCCTCTGAACGACTCGTTCGGGTCGAGACACGATCCTACAATTGGTATCAGAGCTCAGGAGGAGGAGTTCTACAGATTACAGCTGAATTTTGTTGTTTTTTCTATATTCTACACCTTCTTTCATCAGTTTAACGAAATTTAACGGTCAAAATTCGTTCAAATTTTCACAGAATGTGCGCAATTGAACATAGATAAACCGTTGAAAGTTTCGGACCAATTTACGGACTAAAAATGGTTGAAATTACCTTCGGACTTGATTCCGCTTATCCGGACATTGAGTAATTTCGCTTATTTGTCATCAGTAATTTCTCTCTTGTGACATAATTCTATGATTTCGCTTATTTGTCATAAGTAGTTCCGCTTTTCTGGACATCAGTTTGATTCCGCTCTTGTGAACAAGTTTGATTCCGCTCATGTGAACAAGTTAGATTCCGCTCATTGTTACAAAAGTCTGATTCAGCTCATATCAAATTTAAAGGATTGTCGGCCACATTTAATTAGGAGGTCCAATTAAAATCAAGTCTTGATATAAATTTTTGCATGTGAAAAATATTAATGGAATAGTCAGAGTTCACGTGATCAGTTGTATCGGCCCATGTGATTTTGTTATTGAAGGCCCAAGAATTTTTTGGTCATCGGTACATGTGATAAATCAGACTTTATTGATTTTAAACAATTTCAGATTTGCATGTGAAATCATAATTGCTTGTGTCAGTACATGTGATTAAAGTCGTTATTGAGAAAAACAATGACCGCTTGAAAAGGTGTATTGAGATCATGTGAAAGAACATTGTATTCGAAATCACATGACTTGTGTCAGTCTTCATTGTGATTACATGTGATTTTAGGGTCAAGTTCAAAAAGAGAAATCATTGTGCATGTCCACGAAAGAAAAAGATCCAATAGAATTGTATTTTGTATTGATGTTGTCGGCAACATTTAGTTGATATCATGGGTTTGCATGTGAAGTGTTGTCAGCCCATGTGATAAATTCATCGGCCCAATCAGTGAAGCCCATGTGTTTGGCCTAATAGTGGTTTATAACATCAATTTTGTAAACAATTTTATAAGAACATGATACCCGATCGGATTTTAGTGCAATCTTTTCACAAGTTGTTTGCTTATAAAAATATGAAGTGGTTATAGATATTCAAGGTCGTTTGAAAAAGGTCCAGTCCATTTGAACTTTGAACCAGGTCATTTGAAAGGGAACTCAGTTCGCATGAAATAGGGTCAGATTGTTTGAAAAGGTCACTTGAATTCGGTTCAGTTTGTTTGAGATTGAATTTGTTCGTTTGAATTGAACGTCTCCAGGTCGATTGATTTTGGTCCGGGTCATAGCAGTCCGCACAGTGTGTCAACTTTCAGTCCGCACATAATTGTCACCAGTCCGAGTATCATTTTTGTTTCAGTTGTTTAATAGCGTTTAAACTGATAAGTGTTTGTTTGTTTTTTAAGGTGATAAAGGTGTGTTACAAGGAGAACTAGTTTGTTTGAAAGCTTGTTTGAGAAATTCTTCAATTCCGAGTCATGGATACCGAGTTCTACAACGCATTTGCAACACCGTCTGGTCCATCTACTATTGCTCAGAATATGAATTTGGAAAACGAGACGGGAACCACCCAAAAGCCCCCGAAATTGATGAGTATCGAAGAATACTACGGGTGGAAAGATAGATTTGAGAACTGGGTTCAGGCTAACCATCTTAGGTCATGGGAATGTATTTTGAAGAAATATGTTTTGCCACAGACTGATTTGAAAGTTGATAAAAAAATACATGAATTTAGTAATGAAGAACGTGATATGTATAGAGCTGAAAAGATGATGATCAGTTTGCTTCAACAAGCTATCAAAGAAGACATTTTCATTCTGCTACAGCATGACAAAACTGCTAAGTCAATCTGGGATGCACTTAAAGTCAAATTTAAGGGTAGCGAGAAAATGATTAAAAGCAAGAAGGCACTGTTAAAGAAAGAGTTTGATCTGTTCAGCAATCTACCGGGTGAAGACACAAAGAAGCTGATTGAAAGATACTGTCACCTTGTGCGATCTATGTCAATGCTTAGTATAAAAAAGGAGTCTGAAGAGTGGGTAGACAAATTAGCTGATGCGTTACCGCAAAAAGAGTGGGGAACTTATTTGATGATCCTGAAAAATACAGGGGTTTATGATGGGTTATCAATTGGTGAGTTTATCGAAAAGATTGAGGGTCAAGATTTGGAACAGCAGAAGATCGCGAGGATGAACAGTCCAAGTGGTCAACAAGATGTAAAGATGTACTACAAAGGTAGTATTCCAGTTCCAGAAGCTGAGAGAAGTCCGAAAATTCAGACTGCATTTAGTGCTGGGGATTCTACAGAAAAGATTGATCAAAGTTCAAACAAAAGCAACAGTGGTTTCTCATTATATCCGAGTGTCAATCCAAAGAGTTCATCAGAAAGCTTTCAGTCTCAAAGCACAAAGACAGGAAATGGTTATGTGATTTAGTGCAACATCGCTCTAAATCTTCCAGAAGGTCAAAGTTTTTCAGAAGACACTGCTAAAGACCACATGGCTCTACTTGGTTCTGTGTTGTTATCGTATGAAGGACTAGTTGCAGGTCAGATCGGAAATCCTATGCTCACAAAGGAGGATTACGATCAAATAGACGCTGAAGAGATGGAACTGATGGATATCAAATGGTGTCTAGCGAGTGTTCTTAGACGTGCTGAAAAGTTCAAAACGATTACCGGGAGAAATGACTTTCTTGATGCTCATGTATCTACTTTAGGTTTTGATAAATCTAAAGTTACTTGTTTTCGATGCAGGGAGAAAGGCCATTTCAAGCGGGAGTGCAAGAACAGAGAAGCTAGTGGCGCTCAAAATCCATTTGGAAAAGATGATTATTACCGGAAAGCCATTTATCAGCAAGTTGGTCAATCACAAGACTCACAGACGGCTCATGGTAGAAGAATCGAGGATTCAAAAAGAGCGTGTGCGGTGGATTTTAACTGGAACAATTATATCTCTCCTGATAGCAAAGTATGCATAGTCGATCAAGATGATGAGAGGCTACCTGAAGGTTTCAGCTGGAATATGTTTGCAGATGAGAATGGGAATTTTAAAGCTTTCATCGCTAAGATTGTCAGAGAACCAGACATGTTTGCCACGTGGATGAAATCTATTGGTGAGACAGTGAAAAGTGTGAAGGAACAATCTGTTACATCTGAAGAAAGCTCAGAAAGTGCTGATGAAGATTCACTAAGTTCAGATGAGAGTGTTCAAAATGTTGTTACTTCAGAAAAAGAAGTTGTAATTGATCAAACACCGTCTGATTCTGGTGTATCAGATACTGATTCTGAAAAATTTGTACAGTTTGATCAATCACCAGTTGATAGCAATAGTGATGATGAGGAAGAGAAACATATCAATATTGCTAAATCTCATCTTTCTCCTGAAAGTTTTCATTTCTATTTTGCAAATCGCATGGAGAAACTGAAGGAGAAACGAGCTGCTAAAGAACAACAACTAAAGAAATCTGAAGATGTTGTTCAGAAAGAGAATGTTGAAAGTGTTGCTGAGAAGACTACTGAAGCTGAGAAGGTGATTGAAGAAGAAAAAGTGATTGAAGTGGTAAAGACAATTGAGATTGAGAAGATTGTTGAAGTTGTAAAGCCTTGCATAAAATGTTTGGAAGCTTGCAAGGAATGTGCTGCAAAAGACGACATCATTGCTGAATATGAGAAGAAGAAAGAGCAGTTACTGTTCAACCTCAATTATGTGAAAGAATCTTATGATGTCTTGAACAAAACAGTAACCGGTCTTCAAAAGATAATTTCAGAAAGAGAACAAGCACTAACGATGATGAATGCTGTGATAATGACAAAACAGAAAGCCATCAACTTTTACATCGAAGAAAGTGCTAAATGGAAGCAAGAGTTGGAGACAGAAAAGATCGAGAATGAGAGAATTAGACGTTTATTGCAAAGTTATTCTAGTTCTGATTATCTTATTGATCGTATTTACCCAACTGTTGCAGGTATGGAAGCTTTTCAAGATGAGAAGCCAAAGAAGAAAGATAGTGGTAAGAAACCGACTGTTAGCTATAACAAGTGTCCGCCTCCAATTTGGGAAGGGTACTCTCCTAGAAAACCAAACGAGGAGCAACTTGAAAAAGCAGTCAATATTAAGCTAAAAACCGACACAACTGACGTTTTACCAGATAACATTGATGTCACGTTTACCTCGTCTGATACTGATCATGAGTCCGAGTTAATAAAAAAGGTGGTCGATCAGGTGTTGGATACTGAGGAGGAGTCCGAGTCAAAGTCTGAGTCTGGAGGGTCAAATTCGTCAGTCAACAGTCCAAAGTCGTCGGTTAAACGGTCTTATAGTAAAGAATTTTTGTTATCAAAAGCAAATTTGGATGATGAAACATTTGAAGTTGCATACACTTTAAATGATTCGGACAAATTATACTCTGACAAAGAGTTTCCAATAAGAAGTGTTCATTTTGATATGATCAAAAAGGTTTTTAAAATGACAGAAATTAATATTTCTGAAATAAAAGATTTAAATCTTACTGAAAAACCCAAAAAGTACACTTCAAGAGTTCAACAACGTCTAAACAAGAAAAAAAGTTACAATTTTGGTTCTGGTTTTCAAAAGAAACAAAACCAAAATCGTAGCTACAAAAATAAAGGTCTTGGATTTATTCCACCAGAAAATCATAAAAATTTGAAAAATTCTAAAACAAAAACAGAATTTGTGTCAGGTGGAAGTGCAGAAGAGGAACAGAAGAAACCATTCTAGAGACAGTCAAATCAAGAATTTCTTGCTGAAAAGAAAAAGAATGGAACTGAAGTGTTTTATCAAAGAGAGACTCGTACCTGTTACAAGTGCAATGAAACTGGTCACATTGCATGGAATTGTCAGAAAATTGTCAAAACAAAACAGGGAGTTTCTCAGAAATTGAAAGAAAAGGTTGTTGATGTTGAACCACCAACTGAAAAATTCAAATTTTTTGAAAACTCAACTTATGAGGTTGGTGAATGTTCTAAAACGAATTTTTACAAAAAGAAAGAGAAAGACAACCAAGTGTGGGTTGTTAAAAAGGTTGATGAAAAAGTTGGTGATGAATCTGGTTCCACAAAGCCAGAAGAGCCACAGGTTGAGATGAAAATTTCAGTGAATGATGATAAGTTTCCATCACTGAAATTTGAAGAAGTTAAAAAGAAAGTTGGTAAAGTTGAGATCTCGAATAAGTTTTACAACGAGAAAACTAAGTTTGATGTCGAGAAAACCTTTAATGGAAGTGTTAAGAAAATTTTTGGGAAAATGTTGAATGGGAAAGTTAAGGGGGTTAAAGATTTTTATGCAACTAAAAAGGCAACTTACAACCCTACTGCGCAAGAATTGAAAGCCATCAAGTCTGAGAAGACTTGGATGGAAGTCTGTTTCCCTTGAAGTCTTAGGACTATGCCGGAGATCCCAAGTTTGTAATCGTGGATCAGGAATCAGCATCTTTCTTGATAATTGATTGTGTGATTGAATCTTATACGTTAAAGGATAAGTGTGACTTGCCGGAGCTTCCAGGTTGGTAAGTGAGAAGCAGGAATCGGCATCTTGATTAGTAAAATGGTTTGTGTAGATGTTTTATTCCTACATGTGGTTATATGTTTTGGATATTCTTACAAGTGGTAAGAGGTTGATTCTGACAAAGTGATTACTCAAGGTCATTAGTTTGAACTTGATGTAATCCTGATTCAAGAGTTTGAATGGACATAATGATGAACCAAACCCCTAATTTTACAAGTGGTAAAATCAACAAAACTTATTTTCCGGACAAATCATTTTGGTTAAAACAAACTTAAGTGTTTTGAAATCATAATGAGAAAATAGTTTTGTGAAAGGGGGAGTTCTGATTGTTTATGCCTAGTGGATGGCGAATTGATGCGATTCGATATCAGTTGTCAAGTTTTGTATAGTTTATTTTCAAATTTCCTTTAATGTGTTTGCATTTTAGGGGGAGTAGAAATTTCAGAAAATCCAAAAACATTAGAAAATTTGAAAAAGGCAAAAACATGATAAAATATAAACGAGTTTTGTTGTGAAAAGAGGAAATGATAGTACATCAGTAGACAGTCACAGTATGCTAAAGATTTGTAATGTTTAAATAGTGTTAAACAGTCTCACTGATGATATGCCGATAGGTTTTTACACATTTAGTAAACTTTTTCGGGATATAAACTTAAATTCAAACTTGCTTATTTGTGAGGAACACTACTTGGATATATAGGTAACCCCTGAAATCTCGTTTGAAAGGTCCCTCTTTCTGAGATACTAGGTCTTTATGCTCAGTGATATCTGGGGTATTATCCCGGGACTTCTGATTTTGCGGAAGCAATGGCCTAGTCCCCGGAGAATACTTTCCAAAAGCTTGAAACATAGCTTCGCCCTCAGCATGCTGATGAAACAATAAAAATTGATAGTCGCTGCTGTTGTAATGCAAAAGATCCTCTAAAGGGGACACACCCAAAAGTCGAGTCATGATCTCTCTGCTGAACGGTAGTTCTGACCTGAGCTCTCATGATTCTTCATAATTTATTAACCCCTTACAGATATCATCTGTGGTATACTCACCTGTAAGACTGAATATTGGGATCTGGATACGGGAGTATATTCAAGAGGTGGGACGCATGAATGAGTTTAAGTTCTTAAAACACCTAACTCATATCCTGAATCAGTTGAAATTTGTGTGAAAATTTAAGTGGATCAGTATATCGGCAATCTAAGTGAATTGTTTAATTCTTAATGTGTAACTAAGCTCAACGGTACTTGTGACTTGTCAATATCTGATATGATCCTCTTACACAAAACTCACAAAAATATTGTCTGTAAATATTTCTTTATTGCATTTCTTTACATTCAAAAATTCAAAAAGATTTTGAGTGTGTTTTAGCATAAACTTTTGAAAAAGTCAAAAAGATTTTCGACAACTGATGTTGAAAAGCTGATTTTCAAAGTTCCGAATGCTAAACATGATGACATTGTTCTAAGGGGGAGTGTGTCTTAAATGTCAAAATATGTTTTCTAAATCAACAAGTGGTTCATCATGTGTTTGTGATCTGAGGGAGAGTCAGTTTTGATGCATATGTTTATAAGAGAGAGTAGTCTGATTATTTCAGAGTGTTGGTGCATACAAATTGTTAAATGTGTGAAATTTACTTTTAGGTAGAGTAGTCTGGATGAGAGCCAGGTTACTATCTTGGAACAACCTCAGAAAGAGCCAGCCAGATTACGATCCTGAAGCAGATGATGCTGAAGAACTAACGGAATGCCAGCACATTGCAAGGGGGAGTCTGTTAATGCTGAGTGAAAGAGTGAAGCTCAAATACTGATCAAGACTGAAGATGCAAAGACTCGACATGTGAGAGTCGTCAACATCTGAGGGGGAGTCTGTTGGTGCACACATCTGTTGTCTTCGTCTTACATCGAGTCTTGGGTTCGTTGCGGTTCGGAACAAGAATGATGTCATCATTCTTGATGATAACATCATCCAAGTGTTATCATGCTTGCATCATCACTACAACATTCACATGAATACGTTTAGAATGATCATAAGATGACAAAACAGTTTACATGATTCGCAAGAAGACAAAATTGCATGTACATGTGAATTAGATTTATATAGTGATTTCGTTTATAGGGTAGATAGCTGATTTCGCTTTTTTGAACATGACTGATTTCGCTTTTATGGTCATGTGTACATATGAGCGAAATCTCAACTAGTATATATAGGTGTCACATAGGCGAAATCAGAAGAAGTCTCTTGTATTCCATACCGAAGTGCTGCCGGTGTGAAGATCGATTGTACACAACGTTTATTCAATACAATCAGTGTTTTAAGGTGAAGATAAAGCTGTTTCTACCTTTGTTTCTTAGTTTCCACCTCTGAAACGAAGTTTAACTCCTCTGAAGAACTCGTTCGGGTCGGTACACGATCCTACAAATAATGTTCCCTTCTCTTCATTTTTACTATTTGCAATTATTGTTTTCGTTCAGTTTCATCTGTCAATTAGTGTTGTTTTTCTAATAATACATTGTTTGGCATTTTATATTGCAACAACGTGCTTTGCTAGCATCCGATCTCACAGTTTTCATACTATCAGGCGTGTAACACCTCAAAATTCATGTCCAATAATATATCAACACGTGTCATGGACTTTAAACGTGTAAAAGATTAAGTTAGAGGGACTAAAGTTGAAAAACAAGGAATCTATGTGTATAAAAAGGATTCAAAGTGTCAACAATGAATAAATATATCTTTCAATAACCCTACATGATGTTTATGCCCTTAAACGAATAAATCATGGATCCTACGAAGCTAGTTGTGAAAGAAAGTGAGGAATTACAAACTACAGGGGTTAAATGTGTCAACATGTTTAAAGTATACCTATGAGTGACCTTTTAGCGAACCCAAAGCTTTGTAATGATTAATTATACTCATGAGAACGTGTGATTAAAATTTCACAAGGTTTCGATAAAGTATGAGAAAGTTATGATAATATTCGTATATGAGGGGTTAAAAGTGTCAACGTTGAAATTTATGACTTTTCGGGTAAACATAAGGTGACCAAGGACTTCACAAAGATTGGTTAAGTCTTGAAGCCCTTAGAAATCAACTTAGAGGGCTTGTAATGCAAGAAATAAAGGTAAAACAACTTTTAGAAGGACCGGGGACCAAAACTGCAATTAATTGAAACTTTCCTAGGCTGACCAGGTCCTTACGGACCGTAACACTCTGGACCTTACGGTCCGTAAGCATGTGCCAGATGCAGAAACTTCACAGCTGCCTGTTCCAGCCGGTTACACCGCCTCATTTTACCATTTTTCGATTCAAGGGGCTTGTTTGATGGTTTTAAGGGGCCTAGGGACACTTGTACTGATTGTAGACCTCCATGGCATGATCCTAAGTGATCAAAACTCATATATAAGGGACCCTTTAGTTGCAACATTGATGCTCATTCACTTGAAAGTTTCACAACTTGGTTTCTGGAGGTACCTGGAGCTCAAGCACCCTTCCTTGTGATCTCTAGTCTTAATTAGGACCTTTATTAGGAGCCCAGTAAAAGTACTTGCACTTGCTGTATTTGATTGATACTTTGCTCAGGTAAATACTCTTAACTTATTTTCCCTATACGGGCTTGGAATACGGTATTATAATAATACCGCTTGGTCGGGTATGTAGTCATTTAAATCGGATTGTGATTAATGTATTTACATAACTCGTTTTATTCTGTATTATTTGGTGTATGGCCTTTGGGGGTTAAATGACCATGTCTCGGATATCCTTGGCATCATTCAAAGAAATGGCCACGACCTAAGCACGGGGTGTAGGCGTACACCTGATAGCTGCATATGTAAAAACTGGTAGCCCACTTAAAGGAATCAGCCTTGTGGGTATTATACCTGTGATCGTGTTAGTTATTCTAGACCGGCCCTACAAACCGGCCCTGATGGACGACAAATAAGTAAAACTGCATACAAGATTATTTTTAAATAATTGTCCCAAGTTATAAAAATATTTTTGGCCGAAGTGCATTTAAATCAATTTTCAAACTCTTTTCAAAATGAGTCAGTTAAGTTGTATTTACCAGTGCAAACTGACGTATTTTCCAAAAAGGCTAAGTGCAGGTACTAGACGAAATAGGCTGGCTACTACAGGCATCATTACTCAAGTCTCGCAAGCTCTAGATGCCTTTAAAGTCTATTGAACAAGTTTCCTCTTTATTTTTGATCCGCCTGTGGATCTGTTTCAACTATTTTGTGATACTTAATATTACAATTTTATTCGGTTGAAATAAATCTATCTTTTGCTTCCGCTGTGCATTATTGATTGTGTTGTTTGACTATGATGATATTAACTACGTCACGATACTCCCCACCGGGCCCACCGGTAATACGTGGAAATATCGGGGTGTGACAGGTTGGTATCAGAGCCAACGCTAAGTGAATTAAACACTAGCCTTTTGTGTTTAAACTCAATTACACAATTGAACATTCTCGAGTCTAGACAAGAACTTAGGACTAATCCAAATTCGTTTTATTTTGTCTTTATTTGATTCCTTCTTTATTTTTCTGATTAGTCCTTGCATGGGCGAGTCATTTCAGTTAGAAGACCTGTTTTGGGCAACCATGTATTTGTTTAAATTTTAATAGGAACGATTAGATTTAAAATATCATTCCTTTTATAAGATCTACCATTATAATTAAATGGCAAAATCTAAAAAGGACAAGACCTAGCTCACGTGTCACCTTAAGACAGGGCCAAGATGGTAGTTCCTCAATTAGATTCAGATCCTTGTTAACATCTCAATTTAGGATTGTTCTGCATAATTATTAAAAAGAATCTTAAGGATAAGACCTAGTCTATATGTCGTTGCAGACATGGCCAAGATGGTAAGACCTATTTAAAAGATTCAATTCCTTGTTAACATCTGAAGACATGTTAACGTTCTTGGCGAAATGTGATTCGATAAAATCACATAAGCCATCCTTAAATTGGATTACTCCATTTCTCCTTATTAAAATAACCATCCCTTATGAATGAAGTGCCTACGGGCTATAATTAACGTCCTTTGGGACTAAAGACAGTGGTAGCCTACAACTCCCTGTCAAGAAAAGGTAATGAACTTTGATTCAAACCTTAATGCCTCGATTTCATAAAATATGTGCTTATAAATTAAACTCATCTACGTGACTAGGCTTTTTGTGCTATTATTAACTTGTAAATTAGGATTTATGATAAAGATCCTGAATAATTATATATTTAACAAATTAACCAAAATGATTATTAAAAACCATGGTTAATAAATCGTCAAGGACGATAATATTGTATAGGCTTCTAAATAAACCTTGTCCTTATTTGATTTTATGTAGCAATTAAAGCTACATGGCTAGGTCAGAAAAAGTAAACAGTCATCCCATGGAAAACCACGATGATGATAGGGTTAATATAACTAGAGGAGAGCTCCGTACACTGATTGATACAGCTGTATCTAAAGCTGTAGAGGAGCAATTCAAGGAGTTTAGTGGGACGCATAGTAGAACTTCTTCAGTACCCCACTCTAAGTCTGCTCCTAAGACCCATTCAGTGGCTCATGACAAACCACCGTCTAAGAAAGATGAACCAAAGAAAGATAATGATCGACATTCATCTAATCAAAACAGTGTTCCATCCAAGAGGATAGTGTTCGATGATGAACCGCGTACCAAGTCCTGCACTTATAAGTACTTTGTTTCCTGCAAACCCCGAGATTTCACTGGGGAAAAGGGGGCAATTGACAGTATGACTTGGTTAGATGAAATGGACACAGTAGTTAATATCAGCGGTTGTGCTGAAAGGGATGTGGTAAAGTATGTATCCCAATCATTCAAGGGAGAGGCACTAGCATGGTGGAAGTCTCTCATTCAAGCTGGTGGAAAGATCCCACTCTACAATTTGTCATGGGGTCAGTTCGTTGCTCTCATTAAGGAGAATTATTGCCCGCAGCATGAGGTGGAAAGGATTGAGTCAGACTTCTTATCATTGGTGATGAAGGATCTAGATTGTCAAGCTTACCTCACCAGTTTCAATACCCTGTCTAGGCTAGTTCCGTATCTGATAACACCGGAACCCAAGCGAATTGCTCGCTTCATTGGGGGTTTAGCCCCATAGATAAAAGCCAGTGTTAAGGCTTCAAGACCTGCTACTTTTAGGTCGGCAGCTGACCTATCTTTGTCCCTCACTTTAGATGCGGTCAGGCTAAGATCGCTCAAGAACTCTGAAGAGAGTAAGAGGAAGCGTGAGGATGATGCCTCACGAAGGTCTGAGAAAAAGCACAAAGGTAATACGGACCACAAGAAGGAGTCTGGGTCCAACAAAGGTAATCAGCGATCAGAGGAGAAGCCAAAATGCACGACTTGCCAAAAACGCCACTTTGGAAAATGTAGGCTTGAGTCCAAGTCTAAATCAGGATCACCTGCATGTGGGTTATGCAAGTCTAAGGAGCACAAGACTATTGATTGCAAGAAGATTAAAGATGCCACATACTACAATTGCAATGAGAAAGGGCACATTAAAACCAACTGCCCTAAATACGCCAAGAAGGCTGATGAGGTCAAGAAGACCAATGCAAGGGTCTTCCGGATGGATGCAAAGGAAGCTGTCCAGGACGACAATGTGATCACAGGTACCTTCCTCATAAATGATGTCTATGCAAGAGTACTTTTTGATTCAGGAGTTGATAAGTCTTTTGTAGATAATAAGTTTGTGAATTACTGAATTTACCTGTTAAAACCCTAAGTGTGAAATATGAGGTGGAATTAGCTGATGGTACCTTAGAAACTGCATCAACCGTGTTAGATGGATGTGTTATATCCATTAGGAACCACTCTTTCATATTGTCCTTACTTCCTTTGAAATTAGCCGGCTTTGACATAATTATAGGCATGGATTGGTTGTCTCGTAACCAAGCCCAGATAGTGTGCAACAAGAAGCAAGTGGTGATCAAGACTCCGTCTGGTGAGCCACTTACCATTCAGGGAGATACCCAGTATGGACTGCCTGAGCAAGTGTCTATGCTCAAGGCATCTAGATGTTTAAAGAAGGGTTGTGTCATTTATATGGCACAAGTAACTATTATTGAGCAGAAACCCAAGATTGAAGATATCCCTGTCATTTCTGAATACCCTGAAGTTTTCCCTGAAGAACTACCTGGTTTACCACCAGATAGGCAAGTAGAATTCAGAATTGACATCATCCCCGGGGCAGCACCTGTTGCGAGAGCGCCTTATAGGTTGGCACCAACAGAAATGAAGGAGTTGAGGACCCAACTAGATGATTTGTTAGCCAAAGGTTTTATTAGACCTAGTTCATCTCCATGGGGAGCACCTATCCTATTTGTTAAGAAGAAGGATGGATCGATGCGCCTGTGCATCGATTACCGTGAGCTTAATAAGGTCACTATCAAGAATAGGTATCCATTGCCCAGGATCGATGATCTGTTCGATCAACTTCAAGGGGCAAGTTACTTCTCTAAGATTGACTTAAGGTCAGTCTATCATCAATTGAAGGTTAAAGATGAAGATGTGCACAAGACTGCATTTAGGACTCGTTATGGTCATTACGAGTTCTTAGTGATGCCTTTTGGGCTCACTAATGCACCTGCCGCATTCATGGACCGCATGAATCGCGTCTGCAAGCCTTACTTGGACAAATTTGTCATCGTCTTCATCAATGACATTCTCATCTACTCGAAGAGTCAAGCTGACCATGAGAAGCATCTCCGTTGTATTCTGAAACTACTTCAACAAGAAAAGCTTTATGCCAAATTTTCAAAGTGTGAATTTTGGCTTCGAGAAGTCCAATTCCTTGGACATGTGGTTTGTGAGCGTGGTATCCAAGTAGATCCCGCTAAGGTTGAAGCTGTTATGAATTGGCAGGAGCCAAAGACGCCTACTGAGATTCGTAGCTTTCTAGGTTTAGCAGGATATTATAGGCGATTTATTGTTAGATTTATAAGAGGTTATGGTAAAATGACCAAGTTATGTTGATGAATGCATGAACGGGTCGAATAAATCATACACGAATAATAAGACGATAGCGTGTAAGTTAAGAATTTCCGTAATCCGGATGTGGGATTTTAAGTTTATATGATAGAATGTGAATTTACAAGCATATAGGAAGAAACGGGAGGTTAAACGGTTCGAAAGTTATGCGCGTTTTAGTGCGTTCGGACGATGAAACGAAACTGCAGAAAAAATGCACTTTAGAGAGGCCGTCGCCGACGGGCAAGGAGGCCGTCGCCGACGGGTTAGGGAAAATCAGTTTTTCTCCGACGGGTTATCTTCCTGTCTACGGGGTTTTGGCTATGGGAAAAACTACGGGCCGTCGCCGACGACCTCCCTAAGTCCAAAAGTCTGAAAATTGTTATTTAAGTCGATTTATGTATCGTAGGCTTCGGTTTGTTATCCGTGGACTACGGCGGACTTTCTAAACATGATTTTGATCGACCCTTAGATGTTTATGGGCTATAAATCAAAGTTCAAGTCTCATGTAAATAATGTATAAGTATGTAAGAGGTATGCAAGGTGTGGTACACGTATGTAGATGCGTAATTATGTATATATGTAATACTGTAAGAAAGGTATGTACGTATGCAGATGAGTATGTATGTAAGTATAGAGATATGTATGAGTGTATGCACGTATGAAATGCTGTAGGGAGGGTATGTACGTATGCAGATGTGTATGTATGTATGTATGTATGTATAAAGATATGTATGAGTGTAGGCATGTATGTAAAGATGTAGTAAAAGGTATGTACGTAGGTAGTTGTGTATGTGGGTATGTATAAAGACATGTATGAGTGTATGCATGTATGAAATGCTGTAGGAAGGGTATGTACGTATGTAGATGTGTATGTAAGTAGGTATGCAAGTACGTATGTATGTATGACTTAGATATGTTGATTGTTAACGTTATTGATGGTGTACCTTGAGAATGATAAAGTGATGCAGGTACATTACTGAAGCCTCACCAGGAAATGGATACGCAGATGAAATGCTTAAAGTTTGAAAGATGACGAAATGTGAAGTGTACGTGAATGTATCTTGTTTATATAATGTGTGCTAATGTTTATGAATGTATGTGGTGAGTGCAGGTTGTATGGATAACGGGCGATTATAACAAGGATTAGAGATCGAAGATCGAGTCACAAGATAGATTGTACGGGAATAATTGAGTATGTACTATTAGGAAACAAAACTTATGCTTTATTTTTGTAGAAGATACATATCAAAACGAACTTTCAAGTAAGTCAAAACGTTGGTAAAGAAAGAAATTTTATGGTTCGTGTTTTCCGCTGCGACTTTTGTCATGTACGAATTAGGGTCTTACAAGTTGGTATCAGAGCCCTGGTTTGAGGGAATCAAGTACGAGAAGGTAAGTACTTGAACTCAAACTTGTGTGCTCTTGAGATAAGAAATCCGTACAATCTAAGACTCGATCAAGATTCAAAGGTAAAGGCTAATGAAAGTATGTACTTATGTATACGTATAAAGAAACTAACGGTTTTGTATGTGCAAGGTAAGCATAAGTGTTGGAAGAGGATGATCCGTGAATGCAGTCTAGGATGAATACTAAGGCAGGCAAAGAGGTAATAAGATAAATAGGCAAATGAGCCCAGGTACGTAAATGTAATATGTGGGTGTAAGTAATGGTAAAATTAATTAAGGGAAGGAAAATTTTTAAAATGAAAGACAATGATCGTATAGTAATGAAATACTGGAAGTAATACACGCGCCGAAACCTAAGTCTACGGACATAAGGTGACAATTACATGAAGGCACGAAACTACTATGTGGATTGTGTACCTGGCCAGTACACGGGAAACGTAGGACGTTCGTGAGAACATGATAATGGTTACAGGTATGTCCGGTAGAGTTAGGTAGCAGGCGGGCGTGTGGGTGAAATGGGAAGGAAGACTCTCGGGAAATTGAGAGTACTATGAAAGTACGAAAAACATGCCTGATAAGAATGAAGAATGTGGAATCCATAATTAAGTACGGATCAATAAGATATGAATGATATGTTTGAATCCGTGAGACGGATTCAAGGATGAAAGGCATGAATGTTATGTTTGAATCCGTGAAACGGATTCAAGGATGAAAGGCATGAATGTTATGTTTGAATCCGTGAGACGGATTCAAGGATGAAAGGCATGAATGATATGTTTGAATCCGTGAGACAGATTCATGGATGAAAGGCATGAATGTAATGTTTGAATCCGTAAGGCGGATTCAATGAATGAAAAAGTATGAATGATGCATCTGGATCCGTGAGACGGATTCAAGGATGAAAGGCATGAATGTAATGTTTGAATCCGTAAGGCGGATTCGATGAATGAAAAAGTATGAATGATGCATCTGGATCCGTGAGACGGATTCAAAAATATAAAAAGATGAAATTAATCCGCTCAAGGAGATGCCGACAGTTTGACCATGATTGAGTCGAACGGGTCATAGAAGTAAGTATAAAGTAAAAAGTGATAGTATAATAGACGAAGTTTTGTATAAGTTACGTGTAAGATATGTGAGTAATTGACTCTTAGGAGTCGGAATGATGACGGGCTGTGACCCGAACAATAATTTAAGTAGGGGCGGGAATGGTAAGTTTGGTAAGAAATATTGAGACAATGTAATAAGGTCCTTGCAAGTAAGCATGAATAGAAGGAAGTACAAGCGTGTACTTCAGTTGGCGAATTGATTAATAGAATGAAAGGATTGCATGTAAGAAATAGAATGTGTGGTACGTTATAGTAGGTACGTAGGAAATTGTAGAAGAGTATAGGTAGGTAATCACCTAGTGTAATGAATGATTGAATGACCTATGCTAACCGCTGAAGCTGTTGATGATAATGTTAGAATTATTGATGTGATGAAACCAATTGTATTGGTGAAAGGGTGTGCACGAGCGGAAACTCATTACACGGATGAATGAAATCTGGCCTATTATGGCTAGTACTCGAGGAGAAGATGATCGATCTGGGTTACGGATCGTTGGTTTGCGAAATGAAAAGAGGTTAGTAAAAATATTTAACTCATGATTGGATAGATATGAACTAGTATGACACCTGTATATGTGTAAATTAAGTAATGCATGAAGTAAAAGTAATAGTAATGTGAAATGAACGAAATGATTTAAGGGAAATGTAAAGGTATGCAGGATACAAGTAACTGTAGAAAATGTAGAATGAGGTTAACGTTAGAATTAAGCACGTAGGCGTGATTATGTAATAATAGTTTTGTTGTGATAACAAAACAAAAGTTAAATGTTATACAGAGTATGCAGAGAATGTAAATTTTTAGAGGTGAGATGGAGATATTAGATCCATTAAGAAGGGATCATATTAAAGGACGGAAGAGTATGTGTATTGACCAGTTATTGACAGGTCAAGTAAATGAAAATGAAAATGATATAGGAAATAATGATCAGGTAAGTATGGGCTAGTGGTCGTATGGATGGACTAGAAGAAAAGAGATGTGTGTTCGATGAAAGTGAGAAAGGTTTTGGGGACGAAACCTTGTTTAAGGGTGGTAGACTTGTAACGCCCCAAAATCTGAATGTTAATAATTGTCGTATGTTCTTATGTGACACGTCATGAAATAAATAACTAGGCTACTTAACCTAGTTAAGGGTATGGTCAAAAGTATTAAATGATGAAGGTAGTGTCAGTTATGTTTTAAAGGTAAACCCGAGGGGCTAAAGTGTAACAAATGAAAGTAAGTTATAAAATAACCTGACACACACAAACACACACATACGTGTGTGTTCTGGAAAGATCGAGCAGGGGTTCTCAAGAGCCCCAAAACCCTAGTTCTTCAAAAGTTTCAATTTGAAGAATGAATCAAGGCCCAAATCCATAACCGAGCATGGATTAATGATCACCAACACGAGAGGATCATAAGGTATGTTTTAAATCTAAGATTGGTGATCATGGGTGAAGTGGGTTATGTTCTAATCCGTGAGTTAATATGAAATTGATCATGTACAAGGGTTAGAATCCTCGTATAGAACATGGGTTATGTATGATTTGCGTTAATTTGATGATTAGAGGTGAAACCCGTTAGTTAGGGTGAAGATGAGGACTAGAATCACCTCCTATGTTTAAGTCTTGTTGAATGATTGATGTATTATGTGGGTATGATGAATTATTGTTAGATGAAAGTATAGGAATATGATGATTTTATGTTTGATGTTCATTTGAAATGATATATGATGATTAGTAGAAGGATTTGACGAGTTATGTATGAGTTTAGAAGATTCATGCATGAATTAGTTGTACGTTATGCTTATAAGGTAGTACTCGCATCAAGTGTATGATGAAATGTATATAGTGTCATCCGTATAATCGAATATGATGTTACGAGTATATGATGATAAGTCGATGGTTAAATATGGTATATAGTTGACTTTCAAAAGTCAACTAAGCATAAGAAACATGAATTGATACGTGGTCGTAAAGGAAGGATTATAGGAATTCGTATGGTACATGTTATGTCAATATGCGTTGTTTGTGATTATATGATGAATTACATGAGTTTAAACAGATATGAATATAATCATATGAGTTATGTATGTTAGAAATGAATAATGAAAGTTAAGGGTGAAATATGCGATTGATATGATGTTAACATGTACGAATACATATGCTAATAGGAGCGTGATCTTGATGAAAAGAGAGTATAGGAATCATGTCAAGACGGACGCAAACATGAAAGGATAGCGGGTCAAGAAAAGGCGAGGAATCGGATACGAGCACGGACGCATAAGGTAAGTGATTTCCGTAATCACTTCTTAGTACAAGTAAGTAATACAGTGTTGTAATGAATTTAAACATGATGTTTGAGGTCAAATATGTGTTAAAGTCTTTCGTCGTAAATGATGGGTTTAAGGTTGACCAAAATGCCCTTGATGGGTATTTTGGGGTAAACGATCTTAAAAGTAGTTTAGAAACAAGTTATTCGATTAGAGTAATGTTTTGGACAAGTATGGAAGTGGGGATGATGGTTTGGTTAGTCATAGACCAATTAATGCGCGAATACCCTTAACGGGTCAATATAAGCATATGAACGATAATGTGTTAAGAGGATGCAAGACATCCAAGAATTTAGTAAGTTATGATAGATGTCACTGATATTGTTAGATTTATAAGAGGTTATGGTAAAATGACCAAGTTATGTTGATGAATGCATGAACGGGTCGAATAAATCATACACGAATAATAAGACGATAGCGTGTAAGTTAAGAATTTCCGTAATCCGGATGTGGGATTTTAAGTTTATATGATAGAATGTGAATTTACAAGCATATAGGAAGAAACGGGAGGTTAAACGGTTCGAAAGTTATGCGCGTTTTAGTGCGTTCGGACGATGAAACGAAACTGCAGAAAAAATGCACTTTAGAGAGGCCGTCGCCGACGGGCAAGGAGGCCGTCGCCGACGGGTTAGGGAAAATCAGTTTTTCTCCGACGGGTTATCTTCCTGTCTACGGGGTTTTGGCTACGGGAAAAACTACGGGCCGTCGCCGACGGGCCCTAGGGCCGTCGCCGACGACCTCCCTAAGTCCAAAAGTCTGAAAATTGTTATTTAAGTCGATTTATGTATCGTAGGCTTCGGTTTGTTATCCGTGGACTACGGCGGACTTTCTAAACATGATTTTGATCGACCCTTAGATGTTTATGGGCTATAAATCAAAGTTCAAGTCTCATGTAAATAACGTATAAGTATGTAAGAGGTATGCAAGGTGTGGTACACGTATGTAGATGCGTAATTATGTATATATGTAATACTGTAAGAAAGGTATCTACGTATGCAGATGAGTATGTATGTAAGTATAGAGATATGTATGAGTGTATGCACGTATGAAATGCTGTAGGGAGGGTATGTACGTATGCAGATGTGTATGTATGTATGTATGTATAAAGATATGTATGAGTGTAGGCATGTATGTAAAGATGTAGTAAAAGGTATGTACGTAGGTAGTTGTGTATGTGGGTATGTATAAAGACATGTATGAGTGTATGCATGTATGAAATGTTGTAGGAAGGGTATGTACGTATGTAGATGTGTATGTAAGTAGGTATGCAAGTACGTATGTATGTATGACTTAGATATGTTGAGTGTTAACGTTATTGATGGTGTACCTTGAGAATGATAAAGTGATGCAGGTACATTACTGAAGCCTCACCAGGAAATGGATACGCAGATGAAATGCTTAAAGTTTGAAAGATGACGAAATGTGAAGTGTACGTGAATGTATCTTGTTTATATAATGTGTGCTAATGTTTATGAATGTATGTGGTGAGTGCAGGTTGTATGGATAACGGGCAATTCTAACAAGGATTAGAGATCGAAGATCGAGTCACAAGATAGATTGTACGGGAATAATTGAGTATGTACTATTAGGAAACAAAACTTATGCTTTATTTTTGTAGAAGATACATATCAAAACGAACTTTCAAGTAAGTCAAAACGTTGGTAAAGAAAGAAATTTTATGGTTCGTGTTTTCCGCTGCGACTTTTGTCATGTACGAATTAGGGTCTTACAATATGACTTTCTTTTATTTCTTATTTTATTTTATTGATTTGAATAATTCCTTGTTAGGGGAGCGGGGGTGGTCACTAGTGATATAATTCCATTACTTACAAGCATCCAATCAACACCTGCCATGTCATTAGCTACTATTCTATCACTCACAAGCATTTTGTAGTGGCGGTGGTCATCACTAGTGATGGAATTCCATCACTCACAATTTTTTTTAATTTTTATTTTAAAATTAGAAATTAACAATAAAACACTAAAATTATAAATTTCATTAAAATTAAAACATACTAGTTCAATTTAACATACTAGAAATATTTTAGATTGTGTGAAATGTGTTTGTGTTTTGGTGTGGGTGAAATGGTTTAAAATGGAGAAGTATATATAAAAGGTTTAAAGGGTTTTTTTTTTTAATTAAGTTTACCGTTGAAAAACGGTCGAAAATGAAGCCAAAGTTCAAATTCAATCAATGTTCAACGCGTGATTAGTTCAACGCGTTATATTATCCACGCGTGGTGGATATGGTGGCGACGGTGTTCCAAAAAAACGAGTGATGGGGTGGCCATCACGGACCACCCCCACTCCCCTTAGTTAGTGGAATTCTAGAGTCAAGAGTAGGGTTGTTAGTTGGTGCATATTTTTAGGAATCATGGGTCCCTCTCTTGGTAGTGGGTAACTTTCGTATGCATCATTTGCATTACATATTTGAGTTTGTACTTCATTTTTAGATATGAATGAAAAATTATGAATTGAGACTGAATTCTCTCTAAAGTTCTTTCTGGTTTCCATCTAATTTCTTTTATCATTTGATTACGACTTGGTTCGTAACAACCCCACACTCATTATATACATCGCTAAGGACATAAACACAAGAGAACTCCACACTCATTATATACATCGCTAAGACATAAACACAAGAGAACTCCACAAACAAAGCACACTCTAGAAATCTTGCATAAGATTTTTACTTTATTAGCAATAATAACCAGTATCTTAAATGTCAGTGTTTTTGTTGATTAAAGCATAATCACAACAAACAACAATCTTTAAGAATATTTGATCGGGAAATTTAAGAGTAAAATGTCAAAATCGTCCCTGAGTTTTGGTCACTTTTGTCACTTCAGTTCAAAAATAATTTTTTTTTTGTAACTGACCCCTGAGGTTTCATTTTGATATCATTTCCATCCAAATCACTAACTCAGTTAAATTCAACGTTAACTCCCTTGGACGATTTTGACAATTCTCAAATCTTAGGAACGATTTTGGCACTTTCTCATTTATTCTTTTGTTTTTTAGTTTTATAAATTTTATTTTTATTTTTAAATAAAAAACAATAAAAATAATTACAAATAATATATATACACACACATTATTATATTTACCCACTTTTTTTTTAATTTTCTATACCTTTAAATAAAAAAATAATAATAAATTAATGGTGTTTAAGACGGGAGAGACGGGTAATACTGATGTTTGGTACGACAGGTCGAAGAGGGAAGATGGGGTACGAGTGCCGAGATAGACGGGGTGGTTGTGACGACAGTGGTGATGTTGGTGGTGATGGAGGTGGAGAATGATAGATGAGAAAGAGTGCGTACCATGTGTTTATACAGTGACAAAGTTTGAACGAAAACTTATTGGGGGCCGGACTCTCAAAATTCAAATCAGTTGGGGAGGGGGGGTGGACTCTTAAAAGATCCAATATCTTACGCTACAAAAAAATTCAAAAATTTTCGGTAAAATTATAACTACGAGCGAAAATTCGGTGGGGGTCAGGCCAATAAAGCTTCGTTAATGTGTGTGTATAAAAGTATAAATGTGTGTATATGTATATATTATGGTTAACTTTTATGTTTTATTTTAAAGGTAAAAAATAAGTGTGTATATACCAATATGTGTGTATGTATACATATTATATTTGTAATTACTTTTTTTTCCTTTTATTTAAAGATAAAAAAGAATATTAAAAATAGAAGAATAATTGGGAAAATTGCTAAATCCATGAGGTTTGGAAATTGACAAAATCATCCTTGAGTTAACGATATATTTTAACTGGGTTAGTGATTTGGATGAAAATGATAACAAAAATAAAAGCTTAGGGGTCCAGTTATAAAAAAATCATTTTCTGACTAAAGTGACAAAAGTGATTAACCCTGAAGGAGGATTTTTGCATTTTACTCGGAAAGTTTTTAATACATCATTCGTGTATTTTTCTTAGTTTGAAATTTGAACATTCACCCTTGGAAAATTTTTAATACATCATTTGTATCTTTTTTTTAGTTTGAAGTTTTAACACTCAGAATATGATATTCAGCCAAAAAAAAAACAGTAAAAACAAAATCTATCAATTTTTAATGGGGATTCAATTGGCATACCTGACAATCTATTGGCACACATTGACTTTTTCAATAGAAATTGTATAGGCCTATAGGTTAGGGTTTTAGAACATGATAGACAGACAGGGTCAGCCTTTGTTTGACGACTGGTCTAATACAATTCGTATAGGTCTATACGGTCCGTATTGTACACCAGTTTTGTTGGAGGTTAAAGTTGTTGAGTGTGAAGCCACTTGACAAGTTGAGGTCAGAAAGCAGGATAAGAGGATAATGAAACAGGGTTATCCAATCTTCCCTGTGATCCAGATTTAACGGATCCTGTCTTTCTCTTTCCTCTATCATTCAATCTTATATATAAGATTCTATTATATCTGTAATAATTGTACCAAAAGCTTAATACAAAACTTCCTAGTTACCGAGAGTGGACGTAGGTCAGAATCGGACCGAACCACTATGTGTTCTTGATTGTGAGCAGTGTGTGTGTGTCTGAGTTCTATGTTGATTGTGTTCGTAGGTCAGAATCGGACCGAACCACTATGTGTTCTTGATTGTGAGCAGTGTGTGTGTGTGTGTGAGTTCTATGTTGATTGTGTTCGTGTGACCCGTTCGATCCCCAACAACTGGTATCAAAGCACATGCTCTTGTTGTTGAACACGAACACAGAGGTGTAGAAGGAGCAAGAAGATACTGACATGTGAAATCGAAACTAGGGTTCTGATCAGAGACGTTCAGTCGCCTCCGCCGCTCGTCAGCCGCCGCCGCTGCCGCTCTCTTCATCGCAAAGCTAGGGTTTCCGATTGAAGACCAGAAACAACACACCAACCGGAGTTCAAGGTTTTTTCTCTTGAAACCGTGGCCGCTCAGGTGAATCACAACAGTGATTTCGAAGCCGCCGGGTTTCTGATCAGAGACCGCCGCCAGAACCACCGTCACCGACACCGTCAGAATCGCCACCAGCATCGCCTCCGCCGTCGCGACTATCTAGGGTTCTGACGAACCCGTCGCCTACTTGTTTCTCTTGGGAGATCGAGCAGGTGGAGCAGAAGAAGAAGAAGAAAAGAAAAGTGCAGAGCTTTTTTTGTTCTGTTGGAATTGGGGAAGAAGAAACACAGTGAACGTGTTTTATTTCTGTTGGAAATTTAGTTTCTCAATTTAAACAGAATGGTCCCTCAACTTTGACAAACATCCATCACAACCCACTACTACTTGTTCATTGCCATTTAAGCCTTGAAACAAATAAATTATTTGTTTCTGATTATTACTTTCGCTCGTATAAATTACCACTTAGCAGTACGAACCTGGTTGGTTAGTAGTAATTTGGTAATTTGTTTAAATGGCAGAAGATAGTAAAATCAAGATTAACAAGTTCGATGGTAGTGATTTTGGATTTTGGAAAATGTAAATTGAAGATCTGTTGTATTAGAAAAGTTTGCATTTGCCCATGTTGGGTGAACAACCAGATGACATGTATGATGAAGATTGGAAGTTGTTGGATAGACAAGCTTTGGGTGTGGTTAGGCTTTCTTTGGCAAAGAGTGTTGCTTACAAGATTGTCAATGAAACAACCACATATGGTGTATTGAAAGCTTTGTCCAACATGTATGAAAAACCATCCGCTTCAAACAAAGTATTCCTCATCCGACAATTGGTTAACACCAAGATGAAGGAAGGCATGTCGGTTACCGCTCACATAAATGAGTTTAACTCGATTATCTCTCGTTTAGCCTCAATTGAAATAAAGTTTGAAGATGGAGTACAAGCGTTACTCCTTTTATCATCGTTGCCCGACAGTTGGTCAGGCACAGCCACAGCTGTTAGTAGTGCATCCGGCACTACCAAACTCACTTTCGATAGTATTCGTGACTTGATAGTAAACGAAGATATCAGATGGAGAAGCAATGGTGATACTTCTAATTCTAGTTCTTTATTGCATACAGAAAGTAGAGGAAGAAGAAACGAAAGAGGACATAGTCGAGGCAGGTCCAAGTCCAGAAAGAGGGGACAGTCAAAGAACAGAAAAGACGTTGAATGTTGGAATTGCAAAGAAAAAGGTCACTTTAGAAGCCAATGTACAAAACCAGCTGTAAAGAAAGAAGTAAACAGTGTATCCTCAGAGGAAATAGTAGATGTTCTCATCTGTTCTGTTGAAGATTCAGTTGAATCTTGGATTATGGATTCGGGTGCTTCTTTCCATGATATCTTATGCCCAGATATGGTCAAGAATCTACGAACAGGTAACTTTGGTAAAGTTCGTTTAGCAGATGATCAAGTGCTTACGATTTGTTAGAAGCTGGTAACAGGGATAAGTTAGACTCAAAATCCAAGAAGTGCACATTCATTGGTTATGGGTCAGAACAAATGGGTTACAGGCTTTGGGATAATGAAGGCAGAAAAGTAATCAGAAGCAAGAATGTCGTCTTCAAGGAAAACGAATTGTATAAAGACAGAAACACCAAAGGACCAGAAGTTCAGAAAGACTATATTGAATTTGAAAGTGGTGAAACAAGAAAAGAAGCTTCAGTCGACATTCCAGAAAATGGGAATGAGTCAATCGACGGTAGGAGCTCAGGGGATGATTCTAGTAATGATTCTGTAGAAGAAGAAGAGGTCGCTCCTCAAATTTCAGAATCCCCAGAAACTCCTCAGTTTCAACCAAGAAGATCCTCCAGAGTCATTAGACCACCAGACAGATATTCACCATCTGTCAATTACATACTTTTGACAGAAAATGGTGAACCCCAGTGTTACTCAGAAGCCATGGGGTTGAAAGATTCATTGCATTGGGAGTTAACAATGAAAGATGAGATGAAGTCGCTTGAGAAGAACAAGACCCGACACTTAACAAAGCTTCCAGCTGGGAAGAAGGCTCTTTAGAACAAGTGGGTTTTCAGGGTCAAAGATGAAGATGATGGTACCAAATGGTACAAAGCAAGATTAGTGGTCAAGGGATTTCAGCAGAAAGAGGGAATTGATTTCAATGAAATATTCTCTCCAGTGGTGAAAATGACTACCATCAGACTTGTTCTCAGTATTGTAGTAGAGGAAGGCTTGCATCTAGAGCTGCTAGATGTCAAGACAACTTGTCTACATGGTGACCTGGAAGAAGACATCTACATGACACAACCAGAAGGTTTTCAGGTTAAAGGCAAAGAAAACTTGGTGTGTAAGTTGAAGAAGAGTTTGTATGGTCTGAAACAAGCACCCAGACAATGGTATTTGAAGGTTGATAACTTCATGGGAAGAGTCAGATACAAGAGATGTGACAATGACCATTGTTGTTACATCAAGAGGTTTAAGGGTTTTTATATCATTCTACTACTATATGTGGATGATATGTTGATTGTAGGTTCAGACATGACAAAGATCAAGAAGCTGAAGAAGCAGATGTCTGAAGAGTTTGAGATGAAAGACTTGGGAGCTGCAAACCAAATACTTGGGATGAGTATTTCCAGAAACAAAGAAGATGGTTCTTTGACACTCTCTCAAGAGAAGTACATTGAGAAAGTGTTAGAAAGATTCAGCCTTAAAGATGCCAAGATTCGAAGCACACCTTTGGGAAGTCACTTTAAGCTTTCTAAAGTTCTGTCACCCAGATCAGATGAAGACAAAGAAGAAATGGCTAAAGTTCCGTATGCATCGGTAGTTGGTAGCCTCATGTATGCAATGGTATGCACGAGACCAGATATAGCTCATGCAGTGGGAGTTGTTAGTCGGTTTATATCCAATCCAGGGAGAGAACATTGGGAATCAGTTAAATGGCTACTAAGATATTTAGGGGACTTCAAAAGTAGGATTACAGTTTAAGGGGAAAGATGTTATTCTGAATGGTTTTGCGGATGCTGACCTTGGTGGTTGTAAAGAATCTTACAAAAGCACCACCGGATATGTCTTTACAGTGGGAGGCATTGCGGTAAGCTGGATGTCCAGACTGCAGAAAAGTGTTGCCCTTTTAACAATAGAAGCAGAGTATATAGCAGTTGCTGAAGCAAGCAAAGACCTTATATGGTTGAAGAGTTTTCTCAAAGAGCTTGGCAAGGAACAAGTTGATTGTGCACTATTTCGTGACAATCAAAGTGCGATACACCTTGCAAAGAATCCTATCTTCCATTAAGCACATACAACTGAGATATCACTTCATCAGAGAGCAAGTTAGTGAAGGCACTCTGAAGTTGAAGAAGATTAAAGGAAGTGAAAATCCATCTTATATGTTGACTAAGGTTATCACCTTAGAGAAGTTGAAGCTTTGCATCGCTTCAACTGGCCTTCAGGATAATTGAAGAGAATGCCGGGTAACTAGGAATGTGCTAAGATCAAAAGTTTTTTACAAAAACACTGATGCACAGTTGAAGCACAGGTAAAGATTATTCCGTAGCTTCAAGTGGGAGAATGTTGAGTGTGAAGCCACTTGACAAGTTGAGGTCAGAAAGCAGGATAAGAGGATAATGAAGCAGGGTTATCCAATCTTCCCTGTGATCCAGATTTCACGGATCCTGTCTTTCTCTTTCCTCTATCATTCAATCTTATATATAAGATTGTATTGAATCTGTAATAATTGTACCAAAAGCTTAATACAAAACCTCCTAGTTACCGAGAGTGGACGTAGGTCAGAACCGGACCGAACCACTATAAATCCTTGTGTTCTTGATTGTGAGCAGTGTGTGTGTGTGAGTTCTGTGTTGATTGTGTTTGTGTGACCCGTTCGATCCCCAACAAAAGTTTGGTGTTTTAGGTGTGGTTACTCGTGTTTGTTGTTGTTTATTTATTGTTTTTATATGTTTTATATTCTTATCGTCTTGATACTTATTATATTGTATCGTGACGTATCTTATCTTATCTTAACGTATCGTATCTTATTTGTATTTTGTATGATAATTTATCACTCTGTATCGTATCGTATCGTAAAGTATTCTCTTATATCTTATCATATTGGTATTTTGTATTATATTTTTATCGTGATGTGTCTTATTATATCGTATCGTATCATGATGTATCATACGTATCGTATCGTATCGTATCGTGTTGTGTTGTGTCGTATTGTATCGTGATGCATCATAACTATATTATACATTTTACATAACCAACCATCGGATCTAAACATTGTAAATAAAAATCACAAATATAAATAAACTGAAACTGCAAATTTAACTATACAATAATTTTGTTTAGACATGACGTAATTCAAAATACATAAATAGACAAAATACAAAAAAGGATAACAAACTATCCTAAAACGTCTGATCTGCATTTTGAGGATCCTGAGTGGTGCTTGATGGCCCCATATTCTGAGTGGTGCGCACCTGACCCGGTCGTGGCGACAACGTTGGCATCGGTAGGGGTTTCCGACCACAATCCTGAGCCGCCTGAATATTGCCATGTAACGCCCGCAACAAAAGGGCTTCAGTATGAGTGTTATGGGCGTCGATTCGCACCTATAACCGGTGCTCCATCTACTATAACGCAAGCATGACAGCCGAAGGCAACTGGTCATACAGGTAGTGCTAGGGGTACTAATGCACCCTCCTATGGAGGCGGAGAGAGCTCTCGGTCGACCTGGGCGACCTCAGGCTCGACGTGATCGTCAGCGTCATCATCGTCACCACAATCATCTACTGCCGCGCGAGGCTCAGGCTCCTCCTCTTGTAACTCATATGGTAGGGGGCCGAGGACAAAAATGGCACCGTCATGGTCGTGAAAGCGAAGGGCGATACCAACAGCATAGTCGTGTGTGATATGCATGCCGATCAAGAGCGCGTCAATCTGGTCGGCTAGACCCTATCCCCCGCCGTGATATGTGGGTCCTCACTCAGAACATGGCCCAATGAGAGAGTGATATGGGTGATGTACGCCTGCTATGCAACAACGACCGGTCATGCATGTGGTGTCCATCGTAAACCACTGGGTGAGGTAGTAAGCGTGGTCGCACAACTGCCCCAAAATCTGACAGTACATGTAAAAAGGATGCCCTTAATTGTACCACTCGCAATGTTGCTCGCGTGGTGCAGTAGATACGGTGACAAGCATGTGCAGGTAATGGTACAGGGGGTCTATGATGGCGGTCACTCTGGCCTTCGACCGGCCAAAGGGACCCCGACTCATCACTATCTAGAATCTGACAAGAGTCGACCGGGGTACATCATGTACAGTGTCGGTGTAGAGTGGGTGTCCGTCTCTGGCATCGTATAGAAGCCGGTGTGCATGGCAAACTCCCTAAGAGACATATCACGCCACACTCCTACCAATCGAAAACTAACCTCGATCCACAGGTGCTCTGGTCGTCTGCCTCCTCTAGCTGATAGGCTGGTCTCGGATGGAAATTGAATAAAGATAAAAACTCGATAACCAGCACCCGGTATGACGGCAAGAACGCCTGATCGAATAACCTGTCACACAATGGGGTTAGTATTTCATAAACAATACAAATAAAATAGGTTAATAAATTATATACTTTCCCATGGAGTAATGTGTCTGATATGACCTTTGGTTCTCACCCCCTCCTTTACCTCCTCTAAAGCCAACCAATCGATGGCCGCATGACAGCCTATCTCCATACATCGAAACTTTTCAACCTCCGTGCCATCCTCAAACGCTAGATACAGGTGATCTAGCAACAGGTCAATGTCTGGGGCACCGCGCCGACGACCACGGCCCCCTCCCCCAACTACAGCTCCTTCCAACGCCTCTCCTACCACCCCGTCCTCCGCCTCCACCACGGCCCCATCCCCCACCTCCACCTCCACCACCACCCGTCCTCTGCCTCGGCCCCTCCCGGCGCCACCCCGACCCCGATTACCATCAACAACGGCCAAATCCATAATTATAAAATAGCATTTTTTTTATTATTCTTTTATAAAAATAAAACATTTAAATCATTTTTTATTTTAAGAAACATTATATGTATATATATATATATATATATATATATATATATATATATATGGGCAGGGTTTAGGGAAAACGTTTAAAAGAGTGTGAAAATGGTGAGAATGCCCCTCATCCGTTGGAGCAAAAGAATCTATGGATTAGATTGGCACGGTGACATTTTCGTAAAAAAACATTAACTTTATTACGTGGACGCGCTTCATTATGGGTAAAAGGGTCTTTTTACTACTCTAATAAAAAATGCCAAACTCATGAGTAAAACGCCATTAAAATTCCCGCCGTAACTTCAAGCCAATACACATCAATCTCTTCCAGAAGAAACGCCATCTTTATCTAAAACGCCATTCATACAATATGCTAAACTTTGTGTTTCAAACGCCATAACTGTGACACTTCGGGTTTTCCTGCACGACTTTATTGTACGATACGATTTTTGTGAAGTTGTTAAATGAAAACTTATGTTATAATTATTTTGTATTATGTGTATTTTGTGATTATTATGTGAAATTAATATAGTTATTAATTATTGTTTTAATAAACAAATACGTCCAACCGCACACTCCTAGCATCCCGTACACTATCCATGGACTCGCACGCCTACGCCATTCTTTGTTTCTGTTTTGGGCCACCGCACAATGAATTGGACTAGGCCTAAAACGAGTCCATTAGAAACCTTAAAGGACCGCACACTTGTGTGTGTATGTGTGCGGCCTCATCGTGTATTTAAGGACAGTGGCAGCCGACAAAGGGGAATGTTTTGGAATCAATCATTCAGCAGCAATCCCCAAAAACATCCCTCCTCTCTCTCTAACTTTCTCTTTCTAAGAAAACCCTAAAAACACATCACATCCTCCCCTCCTTCTATCCTTGCGGCGCACCATTCTCATCAGCATCAAGCCATCCTTCCATTGTTAGAAAGCTGTTTCTTGAAGATCCCATCTCTCCACACACTTGCATACCGCATTGATTAAGGCTGGTTTTAATTATTTTTAAGTTAATAAGAAATGATGCTCATGTGGTATGAATGACACATGTTGTGATGAACTTGGTGATTTATGTGCTAAATGATTATACTTTGTTTGATGGATGATTGTCTATGGGTTAACAAAATCATTAGTATTAAATGGGTAGATGGGTGCTTATTAAAACTAGGATTTTGTGTGCAACCAAAGTTTAGATTTTTATATATAATGGGACGATGATTCTTGTCTAATCCGTTCTTGGTAAATGATGATTGTTGTTGTGAAAACTTGCCATGTTAATTGTAATGGGTAGGGTTTTGCTTTGTGTTAATGATAAGGCTTAAGCCTTTATGAATATGCGTGAGATCTATTAGAAAGAGTGTGAGTATCTATGTTTGATTATAGTTGATTTGGTGTTAAGATATTGATGAATAATGATGAGTGTGTTTTGAATCTGTGCTTTTAATCTTCTGTAAATGAATCAATATGGAAATGTTCTGTTGAAACCTTACAATCAAAGTATGTACAACTGAACCTCCACAACGTACAACATGGCAACATGCACCGCTCACTCGTGTGTGCGAAGTGCACCGCACACTGGTAAGGTGTGTTGATTAGGGAGCATAACATACAAATGTGTGTTGCATGTCGCACACTAGTTGCCCGCACACTACCATAGTACAACCCTCACAACACATGGTACGACTTGAATATGCATGGCCACACACTTTGGGGCATCACACACTAGAGTGTGGGCCACGCACTCTGTGTGGGCCTCCCCATAGTGGGGCACATAATTTTTTGAGGTCGCCCACTCGTACTGACTTGGATTGAAAGTCAATTGGGCCGCACACTTACAACTAGGCCTAATAATCAATGGACCACACACTTAATGATCATGTCGCACACTTTTAGCCAGACCGCACACTCTTATAAATGGGCTGGGTGATTCATTGGGCTGATGTGCGTATTATTGGACTTATGTGTTTATCTGTATAACCTTTATGTGTGTTATGCAAATCATGTACTTAAGTGCTACGTGTTGAATACGTGTATAAATGACATTATTTGGACACGAACCTAATTAAATATGGTAATCTTAATAGGACGTGATTGACCAACAACTAAAATAAGTAAACCATCTACCGAGCAAACCGAGGTGAGTTCACACACTTTACTAAAACATGTATTCCTGGTGGTTGGGAATGGAATGAATTACCTTATCTCCTTGTATGGGATACATTATGTCTTTGTGTGGGATACAAGCAAACGTTTTTTTCCCGTGTGAGGGACACTAAGTTAAAATACCATTTATATTGCATGAACTAGTCTACCAAACGAAACTCTATCACAAGTCCCCACATTACTATACCGATTAGTCATCGGGGCCATGCTAATGGGATATTAGTTAAATAACGTTATTTAGGTCTTACTAACCTCACACCGTACCTTGAGTGGACTGGCGTGAACTAATAGTCCTAGGCAACTGTCAATGATGATAGACATTGACAAATGGGGCAACAACAACAACGTAAGTGCGATAGTTTCGGTATGATCATGGTGTTTAGTAGCTTGTACATATGGGGTAGCTCCCCATGGCATAATATAAATAGTACCTTAACATCTAAAACAAGTTTTATGGAATTAAAACTGGACAACTCGTGAACTCGCCAATTTTATATTGATACGCGACTGCATGCTTTGCAGGTACCCAGTGATAGCGGGAGCATGCAGTTTGGGAGCGTAGTGGTTGCTTTAACACGTGTTGGGTTCTTTTCAATAATTATGAACTTATGAACTTATGCTTGAACTGTTTAGCTTATGCTTTCGTTGTCACTTTTAAGCTTGGTTTTAAACTTAAGACTTTGGACTTGAACTTTAATTGTCACTAATCGTATTTTGGTTTGTGAAATTGTCTCATTCTTATAATCGTTCAATATGATTGGTGGCTTGATCCTCCTAGTCAGTCACACGCATAGCGGTTGTACTCCGCATGTGGAAATTGAGGGTGTGACAATAGCATTATTTTTCCTTACAAGAGTTAATTAGTTTTATTTTGTCTTCTTTATCTAAAACGCCATTCATACAAAACGCCCACTTAATGATGGGACACCTATAACTTTAAAAGATAAAGCTGAACAAACAGTAACTGAAACGACGGAAGCTTCATGTAATACCCTTAAATAGATTATCGAAATATGATATAAGTTTCGCCTATAAACGTATATATATAAAATACACATACATTTGAAAATACGAGTTTCGTTAAACGTCTTGAAATTTAAAACATTTCAAGATAATATCATCGTTTAAATCGCGTAACGACTAAATGTAGTGTGGAAGTTTGAATCTTTGATCGTGTTTGGTTCTTCATTGAGGTTGATCGTCATTCGGTACTTCATGGTATACCTACATTTCATAAAACATGAAATGCTTTAGTCATATGGAGTTTATAACATGTCTAAATGAGTTCGTAAGGCAAAACAAGTAAAATAAACAACGTTTGCTAGCTACATAGCCTGTCGCGGCCCGTGACAGGATTAAGTATGCTTTCGCGGGTGGCGAAAGCCCGTGGTGGGGCGCGATGGCAATAAACGTTACTCATCGCGGGGCGCGATTACCCATTTTTCACAGAAAGTTTGTGACTGGGAGCTGCATATTCCTAGCATTGCCATTTTTCGCTTAAATGGTCATAACTCCCTCAATTTTTATCCGTTTTATCTCTCTATTCTTCCTACGTGATCGTAATTTGTTTCTCTATCATATAGAGTTGAAATCCGACATCCGGATTAAGAATTTTCTAAATTTTTAAGCCCTCGGCTCCATATTTATTTATTAAACTTTTGACCCGTTCATGATTTATCAAACAAACTTGTTTCTAAATGATCATAAAACCATGGCGTACATATTTAACCAAAAATCCTTAATCCGGATTCATAGCTTTTTAATAATTACGCAACCACCACCTGGTTTATGCATATTTTTATTTTGACCCGTTATGAGATTTAAGCACTTTAAGCTTAAATTATCTACAACCCTTCATATATCTTATTCCCACTTAATGACCTTTATTCATCTATTATCACAATGCCAATTGTGATGGATTATGATAGGAAAAATTCGTTATATTCCCATTTTAGCCTCAAGTTGGTCACATTTACTAAAATGGCCAATTTTGTAGGTTTAAACCAAAATGGTTTAAGCCTTCATTACATACTATCGAAAAGATTGATGAACATTATAAAACTCATATTCAAACTACCCTTATGGGTCGTTTACCCGGCTTATCATCAGAGGGCATTTTGGTCAACTTAAGTCTTTTAATCACTAATAACATCTTTGAAATCTTGTTTTGACCAAGAATACTCTTTTATTTCGTAATCCAATTTAATTTCATTATGTCCATGAGAACATAATATCAAAATGTCAATTCGCTTGATATACCTCACCTTGGGTAATCCAAAACCCACCCACGACTCGATTAACTCTTGTCAAACCTTATGTTCTCAATGAGAGTTTTACCCATTTCACATACATGAATCGGGTCAAAGCAATGACCCGTTTTAATACCTCATCATATAAGTTGCTAATTAATAACAACGAAGACTTACGCGCTATTTGTTCTTGTGAGCATAAAACTCGATAAACAACCATTAGTCGTTAATGTTAAACGGTGATATTATCATCACCTTTTGACCCGTTTGGTCTAAATAACCATTTTATCCTTACGAGATGGTATTCATTTTCCATCTCATCGATGTAATCTACTTTGGTTTGCACCAAACTATTCTTATTTCTTAAAAATCATTTCTTAATTCTTTAACCCCTCATGGCTTACGCCATAAAGTGTCCTTTTTAAAACTCCTTATTTAATTGTCAACTCATAACCGAATTACTATTTTACCATCTAACATGGGTTATTACCTTCATCACTTGTTCCGACCCCTATCAATTCGTTTCGAAACGTCATATTTCAAAATCATATTCCGTATGTCAAATCGCTAATTCCTAGCCAAATACATAAGTAGGTATTCTACTTTAAAGTTGTAAGCTTCACTTACCTTGCGTTCTGATAATGTTTTTTCTCCCGTATTTGATCCATTCGTCCCGATTTTTTTCAAGCTTCCATCTAGCTTGTCAAGCGTCAAACTATCATTCGTTATTCGCAAGATGGTTAGATTAGTCATCGTTTAACACGATTATTCCACCTTACGCATTTTATATCAAAATTACCATTGGTCTCATTATAGGTCGGTTTGACTTTTAAAAAGTCAAATTGCCTACTAACATATGCAATTGCACAACTAAGTTTAACAAACTCATTTTGGCATTTCACCATTTACCCGATAGGCGTTATTTCTAGGCCACCGTCTTAACTAAATTTCTCTACTAAGCCCATACAATCGTTAACATTAATTTTAACATGATTGTATACATTGTATGCTAGTTTATCATTCATTATATAAGAACATAGGGATTGTTTCATCACCATGAAACAACCTATTGCATCATGTGTATGAAAATTATTCAAACATTAAACTTAAACAAAGATTTTAACCATTCATCTACACATGATGATTTCAAGTATCTATAACATGATTTTTAGCATCAATTTCATTATATCATACAAAAACCCATTTCATGGCAAGTATGATCATATATTCAAACACCTATATTGTTCAAGTTTCTTCATGTTACTACCATATATGTTGATTCTAAACACAAGTTTAACATTAACTTCATCATATTATCAAAACCCATTTAACTAGGTGTGGTAGTTCATCCAAACACCTAAATCATAGCAATTTACTCAAAATTTTGACTTACAGTTTATTCCTAAGCAAGCATACATCTCTTATCCAGCCATAACCTCTATGATTCATACATAAATTGCAACTTGAGATGTTCATCAAATTTCACAACTTCAACAAACATCAAAATTCTACATACCTTATGATCCCCTAGTCTAGGTGATCGATAATTCATGCTCATGCACTAGTTTGAGCTCCAATTTTGTGACAACCGGTAATTTACGGCTCTTAATTACGTGATTAACAGGTGATTAACGCGATAATAAATAGTTTTTACAGCACAAATTAACTTAATTAGGCCTTTGGAGTGCCCAGGAACGTTTATTCGACTCTACAGTTCGCGTATGGTGATATACGGGAAATCTGCTGAATATTACCCGACAACAGACTGATACCGTACAAAATACTGACAACGCCGACAAATACGGATTTTCTACGAATATTCTGTACTTATGAAATTAATTTTGTGAACTTATTGGGCCTCCGTGCGACACAAACGCAAACGTGAACTAAAAACGCGATGGTAGGAAACGCATCGGCAACGAAACGAAAGCGACGGAGACGCCTGTCACCTTCAGAACCTACATTTAACGCTATATTTAGCTCCATAATGAAATTTTAGTAACTACAGTCGAAACCGGATCGAAAAACGGATTAAAGACGCCAACGATATAATTTTTCGCGATTATTACCGTAATCGACGAACGGGCGTGCAAACAAGATTTATCGACACTATTTTGACCCTAAAGTAACAAATTTCTACTTTTACAACATGCGGGAGTGATAACGGGTCTCGTAGGAACGAGCGGGCCACTTTAAACACAGGAATTGGACTTGTGGGCCCTGGGCCCAAGCCCAAAGCCCATTCCACATACATCAAGTATAAAAGGGGAGTCCATCCCTTTATTCCCTCATTTTCAGAAAAACAAACACGGACGCACACCCGTTTTCTATCTCTCTCTCCAGCAAAAGGCCGACGGCCGGAACCAGGCGACACCCGGCTGAGACACGGCGGCGGCGCCGCCTATGGCGGTGGTGGCGGTGTTTTCCGGCGACTTTTCTTTCGATTCGATACCATACCCCCACTAAAACGAACCTCCCCGACACGATGGAGACCTCCATTTTCGAAGAATCAAAGCCGTTTGATCTCATGCGCAATTCCGGTGAAGTTCCGGTCAAATTTCCAGCGGACCATTTTTGGGATTCTAACTCCATGCATGTCTAGATCGGAGCTTTGGGGACCTCCTTGTACAGTTTCGTTTAAATCGGGGCTCCGGCGACATACCGGCTGTTCGGCGGTGGTTCTGTTGATGATCCGACGACGACATACGACTCTGGTAAGTTCTCTTATTGTCGCCTTATTCCACTTCAACTCAGATCCTTTAGATCCCCGATTTCTTTTTCTTTCTTTCGGCCGCTCGTGTGTTTCAGGTGGTGCCGACGGTGAAGGTGGTGGTGGCTTTCTCTCCGGTTCAGATGATTAAGACGATGATGATGTTGAGGACGATGATGGTGGTGGTCCACCGGCGGATCTGGCCGCCGGAGCCACACCGGCAGCAGCAACGCGAGGTGGTTATGTTGATTCCAGTTGGGTTGGTTCATGTCTCGGTCCAGTTTGGTACGAGTTCGGGTCAACTACAGTCAAGGCAGTCAACAATGGTTGGGGTTAGCTTCGGTTCGGTTTGACTCGGTCAAACCGAGTCAACTCAATGTTCGGGTCAGCGGTTCGGGTCAACAGTCAAAGGCAGTCAAACATCGCCTTCGGTTCGTGTTTCGGTGTTCGGGTCAGAGTACGGGCCCGGGTCGACACGGTCAAACCCGAGTCAACTCGGTCAACACGGTCAAACCGGTCAACCCGGTTTACTAGGAATATTGTAGAATGCACACTAGCAAGCCACGTCTTGGAAACGACACCACGAAGTCGTATTTAGCTAGCTTTGCACATGGAAATCCAGGTGAGTTCATAACCCCACTTTTTACGGTTTTACATTTTCATAAATGTTTTCGGGGTGGAAAGACATGCACGTTTTGCATAAACACACAAAGTTTTCGACTAACAGAGACAGTATATTTTAGACAAAGCACGTTCTGCAAGAACATACAAAGTTTTTGAACGAACGAAAACTCATATTTCTAAATCATGTTACGAATGGATTTCGAGAAAACTCAAATGGTTTACGAATGGATCATACTAAATATACCGGTTTTTACAAAACAAATGCGTATCATCGAAATGTGAAAGATTTTCATGAATAGGGATGGGATCGTCTGGTGATAATATTGGGACTGGGTAATTTGGTCTGAGAGACTGGGGAGTTAGTCTGAGTGACTAGCTGGGTAGTTTGGTCTGAGAGACTGGGGAGTTAGTCTGAGAGACTAGCTGGGTAATTCAGTCTGAGAGACTAGGGTGAAATACATGTTACAATTATTACAGACGTTTTATACATGGTATGATTAGCTTAAGGAGGGTTTACTACTAGATCATGTGAAGGGTGGGTACAACACTTAAGGCCATTAATCCTCGTCGTAGGACCGAGTGACATGAGTGATAGATCTATTTGGGTTTAGCGAGTCCACACCCATGAGGCCGGGGCGGCCCATAGAGGTGACTATGTCTTCCAGCCGGAGGCCCAGTACAAATTTGCTAGGTTTGAGTACTTCCTGTACCATTTCACACATACCATTGGCTTTGCAACCCATTGGTGATCTCTTTTTTTTCCTTGTTTCTTTCATACCGGGGTTTTACAAATTACATACCATGTTTTATACAAAATTCAAAGCGTAGGATTATGCGGGCATGGAGTCAAAGTCAGTGTGGGCATTGACGGTTATACAAACATTACAAATACGAGAGTTTACAAATACATGATTTTACGAACATAATGCGATACAAATACAAAGTTTCCATATAACTTGGCAAGAAAATGATTTCTAAATTCGCTTTCTCAATATTATTTCATAAACCGGTTATTCAAAAGATTTATTTCAAATCTTTTACAAAAAAACTTTGAACTCGCTGAACTTTATGTTGACTTTTTCGCATGTTCCTTTCTCAGGTTACTTTTCAAAGTTATGGCACGGTTGGAATGGGAGAACCATTGGGGATTCAAGTACTTAGTGGGCGTTCATTTTCTAGAAGTCTTAGCTTGTTTGCTTCCACTGTGGAATGAAGATACCAGTCTAGTCACGCCAGCTCTGATAATTTCGGGGTGTGACAGATTCGTATCAGAGCTATAGGTTACAGCGAATAGGGTTTTCTGTAGAGATACCTAGGCTCAAACCTCATCTTTTCTCTGGGAACTTAGACTCTTACGACTTTGAATACATACAGAACGCCTAGTACTCGAATATGGTCTCCAACCGTTGCCGAAAAACAAACAGTCAAAATTTCGTCTTCAAACATACGCTATTGTGGTGTTTCATACACAGTGCATAAAACAATTACATACAGTACACAAAGATCTGAGAGTTTAGGAAACATGTATTTAAGACCTTCAGAAACTTATGTTGAAGTTCATTAAAGGTTATCACGTAGGAACCGTGAATATTAACTCGGGCACGCACTATTATCCATATTGTCTATGATATTTTAACTTCCCGAGCAGGAAACCTACGCATAACAAAACACTAGTGCACGAGAATACATGGAACTTAAATTTTACGTCAACGGATGTCGGAGTACATCACATTATACGAGGAACGAAATGCTAGTGAACAGGTATACGTGAAACTTAAGCTATACATCAACGGAGGTTGAAGTATGACACATACGACTATCAAGGCGAGACCTTTGAAAATACACGATGACGCAATTCAACGACGACGCTAGATTCCTGTCAGCAGGAGAACTAACGATTAGGAAACGGCAACATGTCACGCGATCCTGCAACGACACAAATCATGCCAGGGAGAAGACGTATTTCTTCACATTCCCCCTATCTCAGCAACGACGAATACGATATGTTTGACATTCCATGGTAATGTCACCTAACAACCGGTCATCACACGAAACCCCAGGTAAAGTCCTTAAATTTCTTTTATAGAAATTCCGATTTTTGCATCTAATGAGTAGATTTTCACATCTCTACTCCTTTTAAGGGTCATTGTATCACGATCATTTCTTTACAAGTTACATACATGGTTTTTCGTTGTGACCATGCCGAAAGTTTTCTTGTCGATACATATATTTATTGTCGGATTGCGCTAAAACCAAGTTCAAATGCTTGAACTTGTCCATTATACATATTCACTTCAGAGCATCATATGATGTATTGGGAGCATCATATTCAAAAATTCATTTTAACAAGTGTTTCATTTGTTCCGAGTCGAAGTAAACTTGTTTGGCATTCGACTCCATTAAATTGTTTGTTGATTTCGACACCTTGTGGTGGTATTTTCACTTATTTGAACCTTGCGCTTAACTCGTTTACATATCTTATGCACGGATTTATTTATTTATTTATTGATTTAGATTAAATCCGCTTTGATTTATCATATTACAACAGTCTTAACACAATCGTGTGTTAAGATAATGGTACACAAATTTATGTCATATTTCGGTGTACCTCTTAACGGTTCCTTCAGCATCGATCAAACATTTTGTGATATTTATTGCTCTTTCATTCTCGATCGAAAAACATTATTTATTTGTTTCATTTTCAATCGAAAATCCTATGATATTTTTTTGAAACAAACATTCACATTTACTTCGTTGAACCTTTCATCTGATTTGAACCACGGTGAACTTGTTTGAATTGCTTTAATCACTACGACACCTTGTGGTGTCGGAACGAACTTGTAGCTTGGGCTAATCATATGATTGAGCGTTTCATGCAAAACAACAGGTGATACTTGTTCGATCACCGCTATATTCGAATTGCTTCATTCACTACGACACCTTGTGGCGTCGGTATAACTTGCAGCTTGTGCTGATCACGATCGAGCGTTTCATGCAAACTATTATATTGGAGATTGTTGATTCTAAGTTCATCCAGTGGATGTTATTGCTTCTAGAACTCATTTACATGTTATAAACGTTCGTATGGAATTTGATTGGTCGAAGTTCCTGTTCATTGTTGGATCCTTGTTAACTTAGTCGCACTGGTGACTGTATCATTACGTCTCGTTTCCTTTGACATCAATTACCGAGACACATTTCTTTTAAACCGTTGGGATTCCTATTGTGAAAGAATGTCCTTGAATTCACATGATTTGAATAAGTCTTGATCCGATTTTATGGTCATACACTTTGATACTATTCGTAATTACCTACACATAACGTAACTCTAAGGAGTTAACGTAGTCTAAATTTCGAGGATGAAATTTCTGTAACAGGGGGAGAATGTGACAACCGGTAATTTACGGCTCTTAATTACGTGATTAACAGGCGATTAACGCGATAATAAATAGTTTTTACAGCACAAATTAACTTAATTAGGCCTTTGGAGTGCCCAAGAACGTTTATTCGACTGTACAGTGCGCGTATGGTGATTTACGGGAAATCTGCTGAATATTACGTGACAACGGACTGATACCGTACAAAATACTGACAACGCCTACAAATACGGATTTTCTACGAATATTCTATACTTATGAAATTAATTTTGTGAACTTATTTGGCCTCCGTGCGACACAAACGGAAACGTGAACTAAAAACGCTTTGGTAGGAAACGCATCGGCAACGAAACGAAAGCGACGGAGATTCCTGTGACATTCAGAACCAACATTTAATGCTATATTTAGCTCTATAATGAAATTTTAATAACTACAGTCGAAACCAGATCAAAAAATGGATTAAAGACGACAACGATATAATTTTTCGCGATTATTACCGTAATCGACGAACGGGCGTGCAAACAACATTTATCGACACTATTTTGACCATAAAGTAACCAATTTCTGTGTTTACGATGTGCGGGAGTGATAACGGGTCTCGTACGAACGAGCGGGCCACTTTAAACATGAGAATTGGACTTGTGGGCCCTGGGCCCAAGCCCAAATCCCATTTCACATACATCAAGTAAAAAAGGGGAGTCCATCCCTTTATTCCCTCATTTGCAGAAAAACAAACACGCACACACACCCATTTTCTTTCTCTCTCTCCGGCGAAAGGCCGACGGCCGAAACCAGGCGACACCCGGCGGAGACACGGTGGCGCCGCCGCCTACGGCGGTGGTGTTGGTGTTTTCCGGCGACTTTTTTTTCGATTCGATACCCTACCCCCACTAAAAAAAACCTCCCCGACACGATGGTGACCTCCATTTTCAAAGAATCAAACTCGTTTGAGCTCACGCGCAACTCCGGTAAAGTTCTGGTCAAATTTCTGACGGACCATTTTTGGGATTCTAACTCCATTCATGTCTAGATCGGAGCTTTGGGGACCTCCTTGTACAGTTTCGTTGAAATCGGGGCTCCGACGACATTCCGGCTGTTCGGCGGTGGTTCTATTGATGATCCGACGGCTACATATGACTCCGGTAAGTTCTCTTGTTGTCGCCTTGTTCCATTTCAACTCAGATCCTTTAGATCCCCGATTTGTTTTTCTTTCTTTCAGCCGCTCGTGTGTTTCAGGTGGTGTCGACGGTGAAGGTGGTGGTGGCTTTCTCTCCGGTTTAGATGATTAAGACGATGATGATGTTGAGGACGATGATGATGAGCGATGATGGTGGTGGTCCACCGGCGGATCTGGCCGCCGGAGCCACACCGGCAGCAGCGGCGCGAGGTGGTTATGTTGATTCTAGTTGGGTTGGTTTATGTCTCGGTCCAGTTTGGTACGAGTTCGGGTCAGCTACAGTCAAGGCAGTCAACAATGGTTGGGGTTAGCTTCGGTTCGGTTTGACTCGGTCAAACCGAGTCAACTCAGTGTTCGGGTCAATAGTCAAAGGCAGTCAAACATCGCCTTCGGTTCGTGTTTCGGTGTTCGGGTCAGAGTACGGGCCCGGGTCGACTCGGTCAAACCCGAGTCAACTCGGTCAAACCGGTCAACCCGGTTGACTCGGTCAACTCAGTCAGCCTACTCGAAGGGTCGACGCGAGAGCTTTGGTAAAACTTTTGACGACGTGAATAATATCGTATTTATATCGTTTTAAATACTTACGTGACAAACGAGCTCGAACCGAAATAAAACGACGAATAGATAGTTAAAGTACACATTGATTTTCTTACTTCGTTCATACAAATTGATTATACGCAAATTTTGTTGAAAATTGATTGAATTTTGAAAGAATAACGGCAACTTGGTTGTCCGTGGCGTCCAAAAACAGAGGAAACTCTGCACATTTTTCGAGAAAATCCGTAATATACAACGCGTTTTATTATAAAGTAAACTATCGGATTCGAATACTCTTTTAGAAAAAAATAAATACTAACATATAACGTCTTTTGACGATACTTTACAACTCGCTAAAAACGACGATTCGATGTATTCACAACTAATAAATATAGTTATTATATTTATTTTAAAACCTTGAAAAATCGACGAAACTTTTATAAAATCAATGAAATTATTTATATTGTTTCAAATGACGAATATTACGACTCCTTTTCATAAAAATAAATATAGTGTATATTTATTTCAACAATCAACGACACGACGATTCTTTTACTAAAATAAATATAGTGTATATATTTATTCGAAATATTCAACAACACGAATTCGCTTTAAAAAAATAAATATAGCTTATATATTTATTTTAAATATCGGACAACACGTATTCTCTTATAAAAATAGATATAGCGTATCTATTTATCTCAAACACAACTCGACGATTCTTTTGTTAAGTAAATATAGCTTCTCAATATTTATTCTGTACGCCTAAACGGCATATATACATATATGTTGATAATCATCTTATAAGACACAATATTTGATACGAGTCTATTTTATAACTTTCGTATGAATTTGTATACATTATATTTATGTAAATATACTTTACATACACGTACGATTTCTCGAGACGGCTAACGCGATTATAACGATATATTTATATATTTTTATATAAATATCTGTTCATTTTTAAATCTCTCGAGAATCAAGTCTTTTCAAGACTTATTAGTTATTACCGAAAATAAACGGTACTTAACATATATGACCTAATCATTCCCGATAAGTTAACTACTTACCGTTGAATCATTCGACTAACGATTCGGTAGAGCTCGGTGACACGTAGACTAGTTACCGCTTTTATTTAGAAACTTATAAGATATTCCGTGTTAGGAATATTGTAGAATGCACACTAGCAAGCCACGTCTTGGAAACGACACCACGAAGTCGTATTTAGCTAGCTTTGCACATGGAAATCCAGGTGAGTTCATAACCCCACTTTTTACGGTTTTACATTTTTATAAATGTTTTCGGGGTGGAAAGACATGCACGTTTTGCATAAACACACAAAGTTTTCGACTAACAGAGACAGTATATTTTAGACAAAGCACGTTCTGCAAGACCATACAAAATTTTTGAACGAACGAAAACTCATATTTCTAAATCATGTTACGAATGGATTTCGAGAAAACTCAAATGGTTTACGAATGGATCATACTAAATATACCGGTTTTTACAAAACAAATGCGTATCATCGAAATGTGAAAGATTTTCATGAATAGGGATGGGATCGTCTGGTGATAATATTGGGACTGGGTAATTTGGTCTGAGAGACTGGGGAGTTAGTCTGAGTGACTAGCTGGGTAGTTTGGTCTGAGAGACTGGGGAGTTAGTCTGAGAGACTAGCTGGGTAATTCAGTCTGAGAGACTAGGGTGAAATACATGTTACAATTATTACAGACGTTTTATACATGGTATGATTAGCTTAAGGAGGGTTTACTACTAGATCATGTGAAGGGTGGGTACAACACTTAAGGCCATTAATCCTCGTCGTAGGACCGAGTGACATGAGTGATAGATCTATTTGGGTTTAGCGAGTCCACACCCATGAGGCCGGGGCGGCCCATAGAGGTGACTATGTCTTCCAGCCGGAGGCCCAGTACAAATTTGCTAGGTTTGAGTACTTCCTGTACCATTTCACACATACCATTGGCTTTGCAACCCATTGGTGATCTCTTTTTTTTCCTTGTTTCTTTCGTACCGGGGTTTTACAAATTACATACCATGTTTTATACAAAATTCAAAGCGTAGGATTATGCGGGCATAGAGTCAAAGTCAGTGTGGGCATTGACGGTTATACAAACATTACAAATACGAGAGTTTACAAATACATGATTTTACGAACATAATGCGATACAAATACAAAGTTTCCATATAACTTGGCAAGAAAATGATTTCTAAATTCGCTTTCTCAATATTATTTCATAAACCGGTTATTCAAAAGATTTATTTCAAATCTTTTACAAAAAAACTTTGTACTCGCTGAACTTTATGTTGACCTTTTCGCATGTTCCTTTCTCAGGTTACTTTTCAAAGTTATGGCACGGTTGGAATGGGAGAACCATTGGGGATTCAAGTACTTAGTGGCCGTTCATTTTCTAGAAGTCTTAGCTTGTTTGCTTCCGCTGTGGAATGAAGATACCAGTCTAGTCACGCCAGCTCTGATAATTTCGGGGTGTGACAGATTCGTATCAGAGCTATAGGTTACAGCGAATAGGGTTTTCTGTAGAGATACCTAGGCTCAAACCTCATCTTTTCTCTGGGAACTTAGACTCTTACGACTTTGAATACATACAGAACGCCTAGTACTCGAATATGGTCTCCAACCGTTGCCGAAAAACAAACAGTCAAAATTTCGTCTTCAAACATACGCTATTGTGGTGTTTCATACACAGTGCATAAAACAATTACATACAGTACACAAAGATCTGAGAGTTTAGGAAACATGTATTTAAGACCTTCAGAAACTTATGTTGAAGTTCATTAAAGGTTATCACGTAGGAACCATGAATATTAACTCGGGCACGCACTATTATCCATATTGTCTATGATATTTTAACTTCCCGAGCAGGAAACCTACGCATAACAAAACACTAGTGCACGAGAATACATGGAACTTAAATTTTACGTCAACGGATGTCGGAGTACATCACATTATACGAGGAACGAAATGCTAGTGAACAGGTATACGTGAAACTTAAGCTATACATCAACGGAGGTTGAAGTATGACGCATACGACTATCAAGGCGAGGCCTTTGAAAAGACACGATGACGCAATTCAACGACGACGCTAGATTCCTGTCAGCAGGAGAACTAACGATTAGGAAACGGCAACATGTCACGCGATCCTGCAACGACACAAATCATGCCAGGGAGAAGACGTATTTCTTCACATTCCCCCTATCTCAGTAACGACGAATACGATATGTTTGACATTCCATGGTAATGTCACCTAACAACCGGTCATCACACGAAACCCCAGGTAAAGTCCTTAAATTTCTTTTATAGAAATTCCGATTTTTGCATCTAATAAGTAGATTTTCACATCTCTACTCCTCTTAAGGGTCATTGTATCACGATCATTTCTTTACAAGTTACTTAAATGGTTTTTTGTTGTGACCATGCCGAAAGTTTTCTTGTCGATACATATATTTATTGTCGGATTGCGCTAAAACCAAGTTCAAATGCTTGAACTTGTCCATTATACATATTCACTTCAGAGCATCATATGATGTATTGGGAGCATCATATTCAAAAATTCATTTTAACAAGTGTTTCATTTGTTCCGAGTCGAAGTAAACTTGTTTGGCATTCGACTCCATTAAATTGTTTGTTGATTTCGACACCTTGTGGTGGTATTTTCACTTATTTGAACCTTGCGCTTAACTCGTTTACATATCTTATGCACGGATTTATTTATTTATTTATTTATTTATTTAGATTAAATCCGCTTTGATTTATCACATTACAACAGTCTTAACACAATCGTGTGTTAAGATAATGGTACACAAATTTATGTCATATTTCGGTGTACCTCTTAACGGTTCCTTCAGTATCGATCAAACATTTTGTGATATTTATTGCTCTTTCATTCTCGATCGAAAAACATTATTTATTTGTTTCATTTTCAATCGAAAATCCTATGATATTTGTTTGAAACAAACATTCACATTTTCTTCGTTGAACCTTTCATCTGATTTGAACCACGGTGAACTTGTTTGAATTGCTTTAATCACTACGACACCTTGTGGTGTCGGAACAAACTTGTAGCTTGGGCTAATCATATGATTGAGCGTTTCATGCAAAACAACAGGTGATACTTGTTGATCACCGCTATATTCGAATTGCTTCATTCACTACGACACCTTGTGGCGTCGGTATAACTTGCAGCTTGTGCTGATCACGATCGAGCGTTTCATGCAAACTATTATATTGGAGATTGTTGATTCTAAGTTCATCCAGTGGATGTTATTGCTTCTAGAACTCATTTACATGTTATAAACGTTCGTATGGAATTCGATTGGTCGAAGTTCCTGTTCATTGTTGGATCCTTGTTAATTTAGTCGCACTGGTGACTGTATCATTACGTCTCGTTTCCTTTGACATCAATTACCGAGACACATTTCTTTTAAACCGTTGGGATTCCTATTGTGAAAGAATATCCTTGAATTCACATGATTTAAATAAGTCTTGATCCGATTTTATGGTCATACACTTTAATACTCTTCGTAATTACCTACACATAACGTAACTCTAAGGAGTTAACGTAGTCTAAATTTCGAGGACGAAATTTCTGTAACAGGGGGAGAATGTGACAACCGGTAATTTACGGCTCATAATTACGTGATTAACAGGCGATTAACGCGATAATAAATAGTTTTTACAGCACAAATTAACTTAATTAGGCCTTTGGAGTGCCCAGGAACGTTTATTCGACTGTACAGTGCGCGTATGGTGATTTACGGGAAATCTGCTGAATATTACGTGACAACGGACTGATACCGTACAAAATACTGACAACGCCAACAAATACGGATTTTCTACGAATATTCTATACTTATGAAATTAATTTTGTGAACTTATTGGGCCTCCGTGCGACACAAACGCAAACGTGAACTAAAAACGCTTTGGTAGGAAAGGGATCGGCAACGAAACGAAAGCGACGGAGATGCCTGTCACATTCAGAACCAACATTTAACGCTATATTTAGCTCTATAATGAAATTTTAGTAACTACAGTCGAAACCAGATCGAAAAACGGATTAAAGACGGCAACGATATAATTTTTCGCGATTATTACCGTAATCGACGAACGGGCGTGCAAACAACATTTATCGACACTATTTTGACCCTAAAGTAACCAATTTCTACGTTTACGATGTGCGGGAGTGATAACGGGTCTCGTACGAACGAGCGGGCCACTTTAAACACGAGAATTGGACTCGTGGGCCCTGGGCCCAAGCCCAAATCCCATTTCACATACATCAAGTATAAAAGGGGAGTCCATCCCTTTATTCCCTCATTTGCAGAAAAACAAACACGCACACACACCCATTTTCTTTCTCTCTCTCCGGCGAAAGGCCGACGGCCGAAACCAGGCGACACTCGGCGGAGACACGGCGGCGCCGCTGCCTACGGCGGTGGTGTTGGTGTTTTCCGGCGACTTTTTTTTCGATTCGATACCCTACCCCCACTAAAAAAAACCTCCCCGACACGATGGTGACCTCCATTTTCAAAGAATCAAAGTCGTTTGAGCTCACGCGCAACTCCGGTGAAGTTCCGGTCAAATTTCTGGCGGACCATTTTTGGGATTCTAACTCCATGCATGTCTAGATCGGAGCTTTGGGGACCTCCTTGTACAGTTTCGTTGAAATCGGGGCTCCGACGACATTCCGGCTATTCGGCGGTGGTTCTATTGATGAGCCGACGGCTACATACGACTCCGGTAAGTTCTCTTGTTGTCGCCTTGTTCCATTTCAACTCAGATCCTTTAGATCCCCGATTTGTTTTTCTTTCTTTCAGCCGCTCGTGTGTTTCAGGTGGTGTCGACGGTAAAGGTGGTGGTGGCTTTCTCTCCGGTTTAAATGATTAAGACGATGATGATGTTGAGGACGATGATGATGAGCGATGATGGTGGTGGTCCACCGGCGGATCTGGCCGCCGGAGCCACACCGGCAGCAGCGGCGCGAGGTGGTTATGTTGATTCCAGTTGGGTTGGTTTATGTCTCGGTCCAGTTTGGTACGAGTTCGGGTCAGCTACAGTCAAGGCAGTCAACAATGGTTGGGGTTAGCTTCGGTTCGGTTTGACTCGGTCAAACCAAGTCAACTCAGTGTTCGGGTCAGCGGTTCGGGTCAACAGTCAAAGGCAGTCAAACATCGCCTTCGGTTCGTGTTTCGGTGTTCGGGTCAGAGTACGGGCCCGGGTCGACTCGGTCAAACCCGAGTCAACTCGGTCAACACGGTCAAACCGGTCAACCCGGTTGACTCGGTCAACTCAGTCAGCGTACTCGAAGGGTCGACGCGAGAGCTTTGGTAAAACTTTTGACGACGTGAATAATATCGTATTTATATCGTTTTAAATACTTACGTGACAAACGAGCTCGAACCGAAATAAAACGACGAATAGATAGTTAAAGTACACATTGATTTTCTTACTTCGTTCATACAAATTGATTATACGCAAATGTTGTTGAAAATTGATTGAATTTTGAAAGAATAACGGCAACTTGGTTGTCCGGGGCGTCCAAAAACAGAGGAAACTCTGCACATTTTTCGAGAAAATCCGTAATATACAACGCGTTTTATTATAAAGTAAACTATCGGATTCGAATACTCTTTTAGAAAAAAATAAATACTAACATATAACGTCTTTTGACGATACTTTACAACTCGCTAAAAACGACGATTCGATGTATTCACAACTAATAAATATAGTTATTATATTTATTTTAAAATAAATGAAATTATTTATATTATTTCAAATGACGAATATTACGACTCCTTTTCATAAAAATAAATATAGTGTATATTTATTTCAACAATCAACGACACGACGATTCTTTTACTAAAATAAATATAGTGTATATATTTATTCGAAATATTCAACGACACGAATTCGCTTTAAAAAAATAAATATAGCTTATATATTTATTTTAAATATCAGACAACACGTATTCTCTTATAAAAATAGATATAGTGTATTGATGACAGGGGTAGCCCAAGATTGAATAAAATGGCTAATTACGTAAATGCTTAAATGGTTAAATGGTTCAAGGCTTAAAAAGCTGTGAGAAAGGAAAAAGCAACACGGAAACAGTAGCCAGTCACATCTGGAGATCACTTCACCAACCCACAGCCGCAAAGGCAATGCAGGTCTGCACAATGCACGCTATTATCCGGGGGACAAAAGCCTTCAACCCCCAAAAGGGGAAACCCTCCACTGCAAGCGAGGTTGCTAGTCTAATCCATTCCACTTCGGGAGATACCTTCTCTTATAAAATGACACTTCATTTACTTCAGAGAGGACATCCGGGCCAGCTCTGATTCTTCAATCTCTGGTCATTCACATCGAATGCTTGTCTTGCACAAGTCATTCCCTTTCACGTCCAACACACACATTCTCTTTGCTACCACTTCCAAATATGGATACAATCCAGAGGAAGATCTATAACAAAGAACAACAATAAACTAGTAAACCTCCTTCCACGTCTCGCAAACGTGGGGGGACCCCACGACCTGCGTTAGGCAAGGTTGAACCCTTCAACCGTTTTGCCTAACCAGCCCAGCTACCACCGTTGGTCTTGTGTTTGTTGCTTCAACAAGTTGGCGCCCACCGTGGGGCTACGCCGCTATTTCTTCTCAAAAAGACCTAGTAGTGTAGCTCTATTCACTTAAAATCACCATGTCTGAAAGTGGATCCCCGGAAGAAGTGAATCAGATTCCAAACACTTCTACTTCGGGTAGTAGCCAAGCTCACGTAGCTATACCAACTTCTTTCTCAACTCCGGGGAGCACACCCGAGTTCCTCAACTTCAACACACCAACTCCGTCCCGATCCGGAGTTCCATCTCCTAATATCGGTGTCTCTGATGCCCCGTCATGTGTTGAACTCACCCCTGAAGGGGTTGCTAACAATTTCCTTGTGCTAAGGACTCTTCTCAACCCGCACGTGAGTAAAGAAAGAGAAAAGGGAGTGAGGATTCGTTTAGACTATGACGAACCTGAGCCAACATTGTCTCCTGGACCACCTCCTCCTCTTTTTGCAACAAGAAGTGAGGCTGGTCCCAGTAACCTTTCAAACCCTCACCCTTATCTGTCCACTATGACAAATCCTACGGTGCATCCTATCTTCTCTTCCCAACCAATTACTAGTGGTGCTCCTCTGGGACATGAGCTAACTCTTGACCAGCTCCTACAATCCCCGGTGACAAGCTATCCAGCATCTACTACAACTACATGGGAGCAAGCTCTGTCCGTGCTCCCCTTAGCACGAAGTGCTGTTATGAGTGCTCCCCTCGGGATAAACTGCTCCACTGGCCCAGGAAGCCTTCAAGGCTTCAACCCTATGCCCAACATGATGACCCAGATGATGGCCAATTTCCCATGGCAACACTTCATCAATCAAGTGCTTGCCACTCAGGGAAACAACGGCAATAGCAGTACTGTGGATGCAAGGGCTGAAGAAGACTTGGCTAAACCATACAAGCCAAGTAACCTTTCATGCTTTTCAAGGCAGATAGCCGATTATGATTTCCAGTCAAAGATCAAAATGCCGGCCCACATCAGGACATATGATGGGACTGAAGATCCTGAGGACCATCTTCAGATCTTCACCGGTGCAGCTCGGATAGAGAAATGGTCCAACGCTGAGTGTTGCCTAATGTTCATGCAAACTCTTATTGGATCCGCCAGGATCTGGTTCAACGATTTACCTGCTCAAAGCGTTCGAAGCTTTGACGATCTCAGTAAGGGTTTCCTGGCCAATTTCTCCCAACAAAGACGATATGTCAAAGACGCAACAGTGATCTTTCAGATAAAACAACGTGATGATGAAAGCCTCCGTGCCTTCATTGAACGATACAAGAAGGAAGGTCTGACTTATGTAGGGGCCGATGAGAAAATGAGGGTGGCTGGCTTCATGAATGCCATCACCTCTAAGTACCTTACAAGGGATTTCAACAAATCTCTACCCAAGACCTTAGAAGAAGCTCTTGAAAGGGCTGAAGCCCACATCCGGGGGGAGGAGGCAGTAGACATTAAGGAACAAAGAAAAAGAGGGTCCGGCTGGAGAAGCAACAGTCCAGCCAGAAAAAGAGGGAACTTCAACTCCTATGACAGGCGGTCAAAGGGTTCAGACCCTCGAAGGTCCGAAGGTCGGAACCTTTCAAGCAGGGAAAAAGGCATAAGTTTCACACCCCTCACAAAGACCCCTCAAGAAATCCTCGCAACAGAAGAAGTTAAACAAAACTTTCGGCCTCCTAGACCTCTCCCCAAAAGCAGGAAAAATGAGAACTCCACCCAATACTGCGAGTTTCATGAAGAAAAGGGTCACCACACCAACGATTGCTTCCAACTCAAGAAAAGAATAGAAGAGGCTGTTAAGTCCGGGGAACTCGCTCATTTGGTAAAGGGAGTCCGGGACAAAATGGCTAAAGGAAAAGGTAAGGAAGTCAATATGGTAGATTTCGATGAAAAGGTTCCTCACAAGAGACAGAGGTTGGAAGCATGGGAGCTTCAATGTGTCTGTTTCCCACCTACGGAGAATGACCCTCTCTCTAGCCCTCTCGTGGTAGAAGCTACCGTGGGAACGTTGCAAACATGCAAGGCATACATAGACACGGGGGCAGCCACCGAGATCATGTTCGAAAAATTCTTCAGCCGATTGAGAAATGAAGAACGTTCGAGGCTTCAACCCTCTGGAACCTCTATAAAAGGTATCGCTGACATACCCCTCAAGCCTTTAGGGCAACTGACACTTAATGTTCGTTTCAGTGAAGGTTTAAAAGAAAGAACCCAACAACTCACCTTTGTGGTTATTATGATGTGATCATCGGCAGACCAGGACAGTGTGCATTTTACATGGCCGTGTCTGTTGGCCATGGCACAGTCAAATTCCCTACCGAGAGGGGCATAGCAACCCTTCAACCCTCTCAGGAAGCCTACGTGGTTGAAGGTGAAAGTTCAAACAGTGAAGAAGACAGGCAAAGGTTGGTCATAAACCCTAAGTACCCTGAACAAAGAATAAGGGTCAACCCAGACCTTTCTCAAGAGACCCTTTCATACCTTGAAAAATTGCTAACACATTACAGCGATGTATTCGCTTGGTGTCCTGAAGATATGATCGGTATCCCCCGGGATATTGCCGAGCATGAGTTGAGAATACCACCAGAGGTCAAGCCTGTGGTCCAGAAGAAAAGAAGCTTGGCACCTGAAAGAAGTCTGGCAGCCTGCCAAGAGGTTGAAAAGCTTGTGTCAGCCGGTATCCTCCGAGAAGTCAAGTACCAGTCATGGGTTGCAAACCCAGTTATGGTCAAGAAACCAGACAACTCTTGGAGGATGTGCATAGACTTTAAGGATCTTAACAAAGCTTGTCCTAAGGATTGCTATCCACTACCGGAAATTGATCTCAAAGTTGACTCCCTCACAGGCTACTCGTTCAAATGCTTTCTTGATGCATACAAAGGCTATCACCAAATCCTCATGAAAAAAGAGGATGAGGAAAAGACAGCCTTTCACACGGACAAATGGATCTTTTGCTATCAAAAGATGCCTTTCGGCCTCAAAAATGCAGGAGCAACCTATCAACGGCTCGTTGACAAAGCCTTCGAAAGCCAAATTGGCAAGAACATGGAGGCATATGTCGATGACTTGGTTATTAAAAGCAAGACAGAATATCAAATGCTCGATGATATTCAAGAAACTTTCAAGAACCTCAGAAAGGTTAACATGAAACTTAATCCGGAAAAGTGTTCATTTGGATTCGAGGAAGGAAAATTCTTGGGCCATATCGTTGGAAAACAAAGCATCAAAGCCAACCCTAACAAAGTAAAAGCCGTCCTTGAAACCAAGCCACCAAAGACCAAGAAGGAGGTTGAAAGCTTGAATGGGAAGCTCGCAGCCTTGAAGCGTTTTACCTCCAAGTTAGCCGAAAGATCCCTGCCCTTCTACAAAACGCTCAAGAACTGCTCAGATAAAAAGGATTTCAAATGGACTGAAGAAGCTGAAGAAGCTTTCAACCAGATGAAGCAACATCTAGCTTCCCTACCAGACATTGCGGCACCAAAAACCGGGGAGTTAATATCGGTGTACCTCTCAATCACGGACGAGGCCATCAGTGCAGTCCTCACCATTGAGCGAGCCAAGGCCCAGGTACCCGTTTATTTTTTCAGCAAAACTTTAAAATTAGCTAAAACGAAATATCCTCCCCTTGAAAAGCTTGCTTTAGCCTTAGTTCAAACAGCTAGAAGGCTTCGAAGGTATTTCCAAGCACACCCCATACAAGTGGTCACCGACCAACCTATTAAGAGTGTGCTTGAAAAACCTGAAAACTCGGGGCGATTAGCCAAATGGGCCATAGAACTGGGTGAACATAACATCACCTATGTCCCAAGGAAAGCTATCAAGGCTCAAGTCTTGGCCGATTTCATTGTGGAAGTCCCAAACCAAACACTCACTGAAGTAAACACTGCCACCACTGAACCTTCCAACCCTGAAGCCTGGAAGCTTTTTACCGATGGGGCTTCAAGCGTTGAAGGGTCAGGGGCTGGATTAACTTTGATCAACCCAAAAGGTTTGGAGTTCACATATGCTCTTCGTTTTGATTTTCAGACCACCAATAACGAGGCTGAATACGAAGCATTAATAGCCGGCCTAAGGCTGGCTAAAGAAATGAAGGTTGAAAAGCTTGAAGTGTTCACGGATTCGTTGCTGGTCTCAAGCCAAGTGAATGATAGCTACATAGCTAAAGAGCCCAACATGAAAAAATACAGAGAAAAATCAAAGGAACTAATGAGTACCTTCCAAGCATGTAACATCAAACAAATCCCCAGATCTCAAAACAAAAAGGCCGATGCCCTAAGTAAGCTTGCATCTCTCACTTTTGCCCACCTCACCAAGAAGGTACTGGTAGAAGTGTTGAAGGCCCCATCCATTAATGAATTGGAAGTTCAAGATGTGGTTACCGAAGAAGAACCAAACTGGATGACTCCCATAAGAAAGTTCCTCAAAAATGGTGAATTACCCAATGATCAAGTGGAAGCTAAAAGGGTTGAAATCAAGGCAAGACAATACATGCTGCAAGGAGAAACCCTTTACAAAAAGGGTTACCTTGCTCCCTTGCTAAGGTGTGTCGGCCCCGAGCAAAGCAAGTATTTGATCAAGGAAATTCATGAAGGAGTGTGTGGAGCTCACTTTGGAGCTAGGTCGGTAGTTGCAAAACTCATGAACCTCGGATATTTCTGGCCTTCAATGCATCGCGACACAGCCGAAGAATTGAAGAAATGTGATGCCTGCCAGATCCATGCACCAATCCCAAAAAGTCCCAAGCATGATTTAGTCCCAATAACCTTGGCCTGGCCATTCCATAAGTGGGGAATGGACATCGTTGGTCCATTTCCCCCAAGCAAAGGGGGAGTGAAATTCCTACTGGTGGCGGTAGACTATTTCACCAAGTGGCCCGAGGTCAAACCACTGGCCAAGATCACAGGAAAGCAAGTCATTGACTTTGTCTGGGAAAACATCATTTGCCGTTATGGATTGCCAGGAGTACTTGTCACCGACAACGGAAGGCAATTTGCTGAGAAGCCTTTTAGCGTCTGGTGCAAAGAATACAAAATCGATCAGGTTTTCAGCTCAGTGGCTTATCCACAATCAAACGGGCAGGTTGAGAGAACAAATAGAAGCATAGTGGAAGGAATCAAGACAAGATTGGGAAGATATGAAAGGAACTGGCTTGAAGAATTGCCTAGTGTTCTATGGGCAATCAGAACAACGGAAAAAACAAGCCATAAGAAAACACCGTACAGCTTGGTATTTGGATCCGAAGCTGTGATCCCTGCCGAAATAGGAGTTGTAACCCAAAGAATTGTCAACATGGATCCCGAAGCAAACCAAAAAGAGACCATGTTGAATTTACAACTCCTAGAGGAAGCAAGAGATCAAGCCGCAATTCAAGAAGCCAAATACAAGCAACAGATGGAAGCTTACTACAACAAAAAAGTCAAAAACGAACGTTTCAAGCCAGGGGACCTAGTCCTCAGAAACAACGAAACCAGCAAGAAAGAAAATCAAGGAAAGCTTGGCCCAAAGTGGGAGGGTCCATACACCATCCTTGAAGCACACAAAGGTGGATCCTACAAGCTGGCTGATTCAGAAGGCAAAAGGCTTCCAAGGCATTGGAACGGCAAAACATTGAAAAGGTTCCATGTTTAAACGGAAAGTTTGGTTTGTATCAAAATGTATTTCAAGCAGGATTATGAATACCTTTTGTAAAAAGCAAGTATTGCTTTAATGAATGAAGTTGTTTTTATCAAACTTGTCTTTCTATCCTAAAATCAGGTTGAGAACCTAGCAAAAAACTCCATGGCAAGTGCCATGTAAGGGGATGAGCTCCCAGGCCACATCGCTCAATAGGTTCAAGGGTTGAATGAGCCTATATAAGGGGTGAGTTCCTAAATCAATACAACTCCATGAGACTTGTCGAGAAAAAATAAAATTGTCTCATAGACGGGTATAAGCAGCCTACACCAAATGTTCCCTAAGTTTTAGAAATACAGTCTACAAAAAGGCTAAAAAAAAAACCAAAAGAAATGATTACAAGGATAGGTGCCATCTCTTCTTGTTAAAAATGCCAAGGCTAAGTGTCTGCAGCACTGAACCCTTTTAGGTATAAAAAGCATAAGGGCAGCACAAACCTGACAAAGACAAAGTTACAAAAAGAACAAAACAAGTCCAAAAAAGAACAAAGTCAATTGGACAAAATCACAAAGGTACAAACCAAGCCAGGACGCAAAACCAAAAAGCCTTCAAGCCTTCAAGCCACCCGGGCAATACCTCGAAGCCTTAAAGGCTTCAACCTTTTAAAAGACAGCCAAAAGGCTTCAACGGTTAAAATCCAAATGAACTGCCTTGTCCAAAAAAGGCACAAGCACAAAACCATAATAAAAGAAAAATAGTTCAAACATCACATCATAAAAATCCTAAAAAGACTTCCAAACATAAGTTATGGCAAGTCCTAGTAACTTGCAAATCTAATCATTGTTCAACAGCCATACAGGCCTTCAAAATAACCAAAAGGAACCTTAGGGGTTCCTGAAAACCTAATATTGTTCAACAGTTACAAACCACGAATTGTTTTAACAAAGTGCTAAGAAAGCTACGAATTTTAGGCATCAGCAGAAGGCTTAGTAGCCCCAGAAATGCTACCCTTGGCCTTCTTAGTCTTCTTAACCTTCTTAGCCTTCAGACCTTGATCATCAACAGCTGAAACTTCCAAACTAGCATCCTTCGGAACATCGGCCTCCCCAGGAAAACTATCCTCACTATCCCCCGAAAAGGAACGTTTCCTCGACAGGGAGCCAAGCAGTTCAGCACATAACTTGTCATTCAAACCATCCGGCTTCAGTTCCTGTAAAGCAGAGAGAGGCTTACCATAACAAGAGGAAACTTGACTGACATACGGGTAGGATAACCTCTCCATTTGCTCCACGGAACTCTTAAAGACCTCAGAAGCTTCGGGACGGTATAGAGGAGATTGCTCCAAAGGGTTGCCAGACTCACAAAGCTTATAACCTGCAATAAGGCCTTGGTGTTTTCCCAGGTTGAGCAGCTTAGTGTAGACATCACCGAGAGCGGAGTTAAATTCCTTAGAGTGCAAGAGATAGGTAACCACCTGATGAAACCCATGTTCAATAAGCCATTGGTTATCCCCGGTAGTTTGGGCAACTAAAGCTTTCAAACCATCCTTCTCCTTATCAAAAGCTTTCTTTTACACAGCCAAGGTTTCCCGGTCAGCCTTCAGTTTCAATAAGTTAGCTTCAAAACTTTTCCTAAGATCACCCATTTCTATGTCATGCCTTTTAGTTAACTCCTCAATCTTCTTGTTCCAACCCAACTCCTTCTCAGAAAAGCTCTCAATTTCCTTCTTCATGGCAGCAATAGAAGCCTTCATTTTCTCCTTCTTCTTGGAAGTCTCTTCATATTCCTACATCCCTTTGGCAAAACGGGTGACACCTTCAGCCAAAAAGGCAGAAAGGTTGCAGGAACTGAGCATCATCCTTGAGATAAGATGATCACCCTCCATCTCAGATATGGCATCTCGAACACCAGGAGGAGCAAAATGAGCCAACGCTTCAGCACACACAACAGGATCCTTAAAATTATCACCAACCTTCACCTTCCAATTGGGCACATAAATGTCATCTGAACCCTCGAAGCTTTCAACACTCTTGGCCGATGAACCTTCAATAGCAGAAATAGCACCCTTCTTGACCAATTTCTTCTTCTTGCTCGAAACGATCAACTCCTTTTCTTTGCCTCTACCAGCATCCACAGCTTGATCCTCTGATGCTTCGATGTCATCACTAACGTCAACAGGCTCTGAGCCAGAGGGCTGATCAACACCCTTCAGATGACGTTGAGAACGACGAGTGGAACCTTTGGACACAGTAACCTTGGTGAAGCCTTTGACATTTGGAACATTGACATAACCAGAACCCTCAAACCTATAGTCAGCACCCTTAACAACCGCATTCTCACCAGGGGTAGCAGCAGCATCACCAAAAACGACGTCCGAGGTATCATCACTCTTAATAAAATCCAAGGCAGACATAACTACAATACAAAAAATAAAAAGATATAAGCAGACAAATAAAAAAAAATAAAGAGCAGGAAAGGGAAAAAGGCATACCCTTCCCATCTCTAATAAGCACCGGGTCCCGGTTAGCATTTTCCCAAATTTTACTTATACCCAATAACACCAACAGATGCTCAGGAAAGGGACGAAGCCTCGAAGGGCATTCCCTAAGAATTTCTAAAAAACGGGTGTTTATCTCGGAATCAGAAGGCTCCGGCTCGTTCAGAACAGCATCCGGGTGTCTCCAAATAAGTTTGAAAGGAACAATTTCCTCCGACACCCAGAAAAACCGATCCTTCCAAACCCCAAGTGTAGAAACCATGGACGAAATCAAACAAGTATCAACTTGACTGGTTTCGAAGGTAAACCAATCACCATTTTTGGCAAGACGAAAGAAACGACGGAATGATAGAAGAGCAGGATCATACCCACAAGCCCGGCAGAGAATTTCGAAATGCAAAACCCTAGCCATACCTAGGGGATGAACTTGACCGAAAGACACTCGATAATATTCCAACACATTCAACACAAAGTTTGAAAACGGATAACGGAGGTTCGAAAACTCAAAATGACGACAATACAAGGCAATCATACCAGAAGGACAAGCATTGACAGATTTATCACAAGCCGGTGCAACCGGCCTATACTTCGTCCCTATTCCCCATTCAGCACAAAATAAATCGACTTCCTCTTGGGTTAGTCGAGAGAAGGATTTTGCCATATCCTTCCGAGCACCCATAACTATGAACAATTAAAAAGAAGAAGAAGAGAAAGAACTAACCTGATTTTTGAAGGAAAGGGGGGAACTTGAAAGAAAAGAAGAGGAAAAAGTGATGTTTATCCGGAAGTAAAACATGTAAATAAGTAAGATATAAAATAATATATAGGGGTAATAATGGCAAACAGTAACTGCCACCCTAAAAACTGCCATACATCAATCAAATCAACCGTCAGTCATTTCAAAATTCAAATATTAACTGAACACAACCTTTCAAGCCTTCAAGCATGGAACCCTTGAAACTTTTAGGCAGTAAAACACGCGTATAAAGTCAGAAGTCTTTGAGCTCATCTCCCAAAAACCTCTGACTTGGGGGGCTGATGACGGGGGTAGCCCAAGATTGAATAAAATGGCTAATTACGTAAATGCTTAAATGGTTAAATGGTTCAAGGCTTAAAAAGCTGTGAGAAAGGAAAAAGCAACACGGAAACAGTAGCCAGTCACATCTGGAGATCACTTCACCAACCCACAGCCGCAAAGGCAATGCAGGTCTGCACAATGCACGCTATTATCCGGGGGACAAAAGCCTTCAACCCCCAAAAGGGGAAACCCTCCACTGCAAGCGAGGTTGCTAGTCTAATCCATTCCACTTCGGGAGATACCTTCTCTTATAAAATGACACTTCATTTACTTCAGAGAGGACATCCGGACCAGCTCTGATTCTTCAATCTCTGGTCATTCACATCGAATGCTTGTCTTGCACAAGTCATTCCCTTTCACGTCCAACACACACATTCTCTTTGCTACCACTTCCAAATCTGGATACAATCCAGAGGAAGATCTATAACAAAGAACAACAATAAACTAGTAAACCTCCTTCCATGTCTCGCAAACGTGGGGGGACCCCACGACCTGCGTTAGGCAAGGTTGAACCCTTCAACCGTTTTGCCTAACCAGCCCAGCTACCACCGTTGGTCTTGTGTTTGTTGCTTCAACATGTATCTATTTATCTCAAACACCACTCGACGATTCTTTTGTTAAGTAAATATAGCTTCTCAATATTTATTCTGTACGCCGAAACGGCATATATACATATATGTTGATAATCATCTTATAAGACACAATATTTGATACGAGTCTATTTTATAACTTTCGTATGAATTTGTATACATTATATTTATGTAAATATACTTTACATACACGTACGATTTCTCGAGACGGCTAACGCGATTATAACGATATATTTATATATTTTTATATAAATATCTGTTCATTTTTAAATCTCTCGAGAATCAAGTCTTTTCAAGACTTATTAGTTATTACCGAAAATAAACGGTACTTAACATATATGACCTAATCATTCCCGATAAGTTAACTACTTACCGTTGAATCATTCGACTAACGATTCGGTAGAGCTCGGTGACACGTAGACTAGTTACCGCTTTTATTTAGAAACTTATAAGATATTCCGTGTTAGGAATATTGTAGAATGCACACTAGCAAGCCACGTCTTGGAAACGACACCACGAAGTCGTATTTAGCTAGCTTTGCACATGGAAATCCAGGTGAGTTCATAACCCCACTTTTTACGGTTTTACATTTTTATAAATGTTTTCGGGGTGGAAAGACATGCACGTTTTGCAGAAACACACAAAGTTTTCGACTAACAGAGACTGTATATTTTAGACAAAGCATGTTCTGCAAGAACATACAAAGTTTTTGAACGAACGAAAACTCATATTTCTAAATCATGTTACGAATGGATTTCGAGAAAACTCAAATGGTTTACGAATGGATCATACTAAATATACCGGTTTTTACAAAACAAATTCGTATCATCGAAATGTGAAAGATTTTCATGAATAGGGATGGGATCGTCTGGTGATAATATTGGGACTGGGGAATTTGGTCTGAGAGACTGGGGAGTTAGTCTGAGAGACTAGCTGGGTAATTTGGTCTGAGAGACTGGGGAGTTAGTTTGAGAGACTAGCTGGGTAATTTAGTCTGAGAGACTGGGGAGTTAGTCTGAGAGACTAGCTGGGTAATTTGGTCTGAGAGACTGGGGAGTTAGTCTGATAGACTAGCTGGGTAATTCAGTTTGAGAGACTGGGGTGAAATACATGTTACAATTATTACAGACGTTTTATACATGGTATGATTAGCTTAAGGAGGGTTTACTACTAGATCATGTGAAGGGTGGGTACAACACTTAAGGCCATTAATCCTCGTCGTAGGACCGAGGGACATGAGTGATAGATCTATTTGGGTTTAGCGAGCCCACACCCATGAGGCCGGGGCGGCCCATAGAGGTGACTATGTCTTCCAGCCGGAGGCCCGGTACAAATTTGCTAGGTTTGAGTACTTCCTGCACCATTTCACACATACCATTGGCTTTGCAACCCATTGGTGATCTCTTTTTTTTCCTTGTTGCTTTCATACCGGGGTTTTACAAATTACATACCATGTTTTATACAAAATTCAAAGTGTAGGATTATGCGGGCATGGAGTCAAAGTCAGGGTGGGCATTGACGGTTATACAAACATTACAAATACGAGAGTTTACAAATACATGATTTTACGAACATAATGCGATAAAAATACAATGTTTCCATATAACTTGGCAAGAAAATGATTTCTAAATTCGTTTTCTCAATATTATTTCACAAACCGGTTATTCAAAAGATTTATTTCAAATCTTTTACAAACAAACTATGAACTCGCTCAACTTTATGTTGACTTTTTCGCATGTTCCTTTCTCAGGTTACTTTTCAAAGTTATGGCACGGTTGGAATGGGAGAACCATTGGGGATTCGAGTACTTAGTGGGCGTTATTTTTCTAGAAATCTTAGCTTGTTTGTTTCCGCTGTGCAATGAAGATACCAGTCCAGTCACGCCAGCTCTGATAATTTCGGGGTGTGACAAATTTCCCTTCAATTTTGAAGATCTTTGATGAACGAGGGTTACACCCTTTCTCCATCTCCTGATGATCGACCAACACACAATCACTATGTGTATGTTGTGTCTTAATTTTTTTTGTTTTTATAATTCAAGTGCCCTTTTTGGCAACCTTAGTCCCTTAAGTTTAGTTTTTGATTATATAAGAGTACAACTCCATGTTTTATTAGTTATTTTCATGTTACTAACAAGGTTTATTAGCTCCTATTTATTTGTTTACGGGTTAACTTTTACCTCTATTGGTACTTTACCCGCTCTTTAATATTAACATGGTTTGATTACCAAACCCGTTTTTGGGGTGTCACATTTCATTACTAACATCTATTATAATAAATTCCTGCCTAAACTACGCACCAAAAACATCTTATATAAACAACGTCTCAGGACCTTCCGTTGATCACACCAAAAACAAATGCCATATTTTATTAAACACCATTCAATTTATAACGCCAAAAGGTTCAAAACCCATAGATTGTAAACGTCGTTTATTAGAGATTCAATTTTGTTCTCAATAAAGTTTCCCTGAATGGGCTGGACAACATTCTTAAGTGAGGATTAACAATGCTGTCCATCTCATTCAGCAAAATATTATTGAGTTAATCCTCACCTGAAAGATATTCTTTTTTTTTTGTGTTTATGTGTGTGTGCGATCTTCTATGGTTTGTTATATAACTTGGAGATCACATGTTATGCACAAAAAGTGGAAAAGTGTGAAAAAAATAAAAAAAATGATATATAAAAAAATATAAAATGCCAAATGCCGATATTGTGTGTTTTGAAAAAATAAAAAATACAAAAAACGCCAAACTACTCTTCACTTGCACTCGAAGACCGTGTCGATTTTCTTTTAATTACGGGCTTCTTGCATGTCGATGCGTAGTGTTTGAAAGCTATACAATACTTACACTGTCTTTCTTTTGCCCTGGGCTTCGCATTTGTTTTTGTTTTTTCAATTGCTTCCTCATGTTTGGATTTCAAACGCTTGCGAGATCCAGAACCTATCAACTTATACCCAACAGGGAATCTTATCGAATTCTTTTTCGTTTTCATATTGACCTGTTATCTCCGTAAATCTATCCCTAGTAATAGGAGGAGGAGGAACAATATGTATATCTTGAACCTTCTTCATATAAGATTGAACATGATCCTTGTATAAGGATAGCTCATCCTTATTACCAGATAAACGGTTCAAAGTACACTCTGTTGCAAAAATAATTTCTCGTATCATACTTTGCACATCGGGATCAAGCTCGCTCATAAATTCACGACTCATTGAGTAATCAGAAGAGCAATTTGGCGAAGCCTCTTTACGCCATCTATTATATACTGTTTTAGAAATTCCCTAATATCCAAACTTCTCAAATGTCACACCCCGACCGCGTAAAACAACATACCGTGGCGGAAACGTCGGGGAGTGGAGTAACAGAATCATTGTTTCACAACACATGGTAATTGAAGTTCTGTTTTATTGAATTAATAATTGTTTGACATAGTCTTAAAGTGAAATAAACGAGTTTAAACACATTGTCTTTCTTGTTTTATGTCACTAAGGCCCTCGTCCAATCCTATGTTTTGCATCATGATCATCTAACAACAGCACCTAAAATACATGTGAAAATAGGTACGTCAGCATAAAAATGCCTGTGAGATACATAGGTTTTGTTAACGGACGATTCATGACTTGTAGTTAAAAGAAGAGTCTAACAAAAGAAAGTAGTCATGAATCTTGTAAAAGTGTTTTCCTTTATAAAATCACATGAAAATCGATAAGAAAATCAGATGATATAAAAGAATAATGCATGGTTAGACAAATAACCAAGTAGAAATGAGTTTGTATAAATGTGTCGTTTGTAAAACAATGTCTTGTGCAAATATGTCATTTGTATAAAATGTATCATGTCTTTGTCGAAGAGGTTTAGATAACGCTACGATGTGTAATATCATAAAAGCACTTATATATAGGAAGTACCAGCGGTGTATCCACCATGCTATTATCATATTACACACGTCTCGTTATTTAATTCACTTATCAATAACCAACAGAATGTCTTGTTTAAACCAATGTCAAAATGTTATGCGTAACAATGTTCAATGTCAAATGTAAATCATGTTTTGTATAATCGAATGTCATGTGAAACCAAATGTTATGTATGGTGAATAAAGAGTATTTACTCAACCCAATATGTTTATGTCAATGTATAATCAAATGTCATGTAAAAACAATGTTTATGAATAAACAAATGTTTGAATCAAAAGTTATGTTTTTAAAAATAAAACAATGCTTTTATTGATAGAACATTTATTTAGTAATGTTTATCGCATACATCCAAGCCTTGCGACTGTCCGACAAACCCTTAACAAGTTAAAGGTTTATCAATTATGTATATCGGATTCTGTCATTCCCTACTTCCAAACATACCTAGGAAGCCAGGAACGGGAGTTGTCAGTTCCTATGGTACCACTACATACTACCGAGCGGCGTGATCAATGTTAATGAACGTATTTTTGACTCGTTAAACATACCAATGTCAAACCAATGTAAGCATGTCATGTAAAAATCAATGTTATGAAATCAATGTGCTAGCATGCTAAGTAAACATACATAGCAAAAATGTAATGTAAATCAATGTGTACATATGCTAAGTAAACATATGTAACAAAAGTGTTTATGAAATCAATGTGCTAGCATGCTAAGTAAATATACATAGCAAAACATAAATGAAATCATGTACTATATGCGTACTAATGAACATAGCAAGTATATGTCATGAAAGCATGAAAAGCACGAAAGTAACAAGTAGGCACATGTGTTTCACCCCAAAATATTTGAAAACGGTAAAAGAGGGGACTATGTACTCACTTGATATTGCTTAATAGTCTTGATATAACAACCAAGTAACGCTTGAAGGATCACGGAATCAAACGGCACCTAATATAGGTAGCTATGTTAATAAACCGGACCTAAATCGGAAGATCGGATAGAATGAGGTCTCGTAAACCAAATGAGTATTGGAACTCATATGATATGGTTTAACAAGGCCTATATTCTAAATTGAAACTTATCCTAAGTGGTTATGACCCGTTACGACCCGTTAAGGTAGTCTACGCTACTTTAACGCGTCGTTCGCGCAAAAGCGCGTTCGGACCGCCTAACTAGTCCTATGACAAGTATTATATGCCTTAATATGTCTAATAATATTGCATAATCAGTTTATATGTCAAAAGTTAAGTTACATATGCTTAAATTTAAATTATGCATGAAAAGGGTATTTTTGTCATTTTCCTAAGGCATATAAACTACCTATCATACAACTAACTAAACGAAGTGACCATAAGGTATAACCTCGGAAGGTTATTCCCTATACAACTATGGTCACAAAATATGCTTGGTCGGATCCTAATGATTGACCAAACGGGTCGGGTTCGAAAGTCTAAGCGGTTGTTTAGACCGCTTGACTTACGACCTAATCAAGCACTAAACTAAAAGTGACGAGTTAAACATGTTAAAACATGTTTAACTAAGTTAGAAAACAGGTTTGATATCAAAACAAAGTGTTTTGATACCCAAAAATAGTTTCGTCGCAAAAATGCGCATAATCGGCATTTTGACCGAAGTTATGACTCGTCACTATGACTAGTCAACGTGGTAATCAGTAGGTATAGTCACAAGGGACTATAACCATCGTGATTACGCTCACGTTGCAAAGTTCAAACGAACTTTGTGTTGACCAAATCATGGTCAAAGCAGAAAGTCAAACACTATTTGACTTTCATGCTTGAAATGCATAATCAAGCATGAAGGAGCACTTACAAGTGTCCAAGCTTGAATAGAGAACCAAAAAAAAAAAAAACACCTGAAGAATGAAGCATTCAACCAAGAGGGATAGCTAAAGAAAAATGGAATGAGCAAGTTGGAATGAGAAATGAGGTTGGTATTTATAGGAATCAAGGATGAATTTGATCTTGCCAAGTGTTTGTGAGTTAATCAAAGCATGATCTTCACCCTACACTTGTTACACATTCATTAGATGGCTTGGGGAACACTTAAACCAGCTCCAAGTATTGAAAAACTAGGATTAAAACCATGTTCCAGGTGTTGAATTGCAGTTTTAGAAAATTCTGAAAAACAGGTGTTGTAGCGTGGCGCGCCATGAACACCTGGGGCTGGCGCGTGGCGCGAGGGAGGTCAGACAGAAACTTTCATGTTTTGGCAGAACAGGTCCCTGCATGCTTAAAACTTGTTTTTCGATGCGTTTAAGCCCCGTTAACCCAATTTCAAGGCTCTACAAGGATGTTAAAGTATAGGGGACATGAAATATGCTTGGAAATATCACGGATGTCGGTTCGTTTGGTCGTATGATCGCGTTATTCGGTTAATTACGACGAAAACTCAAACGGACGCGAAAACGATCCAAATTACGCGACGGATGGTATTTTTTCATTCCAATCACTAAAATAAAATATTTTAATGATTACAAAAAATTTTTGGATGTCCGGATATGTTCAGAACGTAAGATATGGGCGTAAATGCAAACTTATGCACTTTTTGATGCTTTTAGTCCCTATTGATCAAATAAGTTTATTTTTGCACACCGAACCCCTCAAAGCTCATTTCTAAGCTATGTAAAGGATATTTATGGTATGTTTAACTTATGATCATGTTCCAGAGTGTACGTTACTATACGAATCGACAGACTTTCGTAATTTGACACAATTAGTCCCTGTAGTCGAATAAACTTGTTTTTGCGATACCAAACCTTCAAAACTTATTTCTAAGTTATGTGAAGGTTATTTAAGGTATGTTAAGCATATGTCACTGTTCCTGAGTGTTTGTCGCGTTAAATTGATCACGTTTACGCATCAGTTTGCGTACAACTTTCCAGAAAGTGTTTAAGGGTTTGAATTTGAACAAGGATTGTTATTGTGCAAGTATCATAGATAATCACATAAACCAAGAAATAAAACACAAGGTTTTATTGCTTACTAAATTGTTCGGGATTGGTTAGTGATAACTGTAGGTACAGTTGTCATATCAAAACATAAAATATATGTCAATATAGCAAACCAAACTACTCAAAACACCTGCATGAGCAAGTGCAGGTGCAATCAGACTTACGATACTTTGCCTGAAAAAATGCCAAAAACAATGTATGTATAAGACGCCATGTAGACAATGTTTGTATAAAACACCATCAAACAACAAACACAAAAACTATAGGAAAAAAATAAATGTTTAAAAATATAATAAACACCATATTCAGAAAATGCCAAATAAAATACCCCCCAAAAAAAAAAACGCCATTGTATACCTCGAAATGATGTATAAGGCTGCTAGAAATCATTTATGTAGAACTTAACAAACCCATCGGGTTGCTCTTCATAATGTTGATTTAAGCAATTCTCAATCCCGATTAGCTCAGTTTGAATGTCACAAAAGTATTTTTTTATTTTTTTTTTGTGTATATCTCAGTAGCTTGGCTCTCCAACACTTTATAATTGCTTTTCAACTGGGGGTGTTTGTATCGAGATTCATGATCATTTTTCCGGTGCATGTCACATTGTGCTTCTATTGCAGTTTCATAATGAGTCATGAACTCAACAAGAGTAGATTTTGAATTGCACACTTGACTAATAAAATGGTTCTCACTCTCCGACCTCGATGTCATACGCATAAGGCCCGACAGTTCCTCCATTATATAGTATGCAAGGATTCAAGATTCCCTAAGTGCAAAAATATCAAAAAGCCAGTCATTATCATCTAAATTGAACTCTTAAATAACCTCTTCCCATCCTGATTCAAACTCTTTGGGTATAAGAGTATCCGTCCAAACAACACCACAAATACGTTATTTGAAATTGACGAATTGCATAGCCTAACACCAACCTATATAAAACACGAAAATCCAATGCAAATAGATACATTAGAAACAACAAACTAACATGAAAAACAGTTATGAATGGCAAAACGCCATATATCTTAAAACGTCAAACACATGAAAATAAGGAAATCAGCCTTTAGAGAAAGTTTATGCATCACGTGCCACATGCATAACCGATGCCTCATTTCAACAAATACAACATAAATAGCCTTCTTCATTGCTGGATCTTGGTCAGTGACAACAACTTTTGGTTGAGAACAGACAGCTTTTAGAAAAACTCTCAACAACCATATATACCTATCAGCAGTTTCTGACGCCAATAATGAAGCACCAAATGTAACATTGCAGTGGTGATTGTCTATACCAGTGAACGGTACAAACACCATAGAGTATCTGCATATGAAAACACAATTGAAAAAATGAAACGAGAACAAAACGCCAATGCATCTAAACAGTTAAAATGCCAAAAAACAGAAAAAAAATAGAATTATAAATATTACTTGTTGGAACAATACGTGGCATCAAATGAAATCACATCATCAAACACATGGTAGTTACGTTTGCATTGATCATCACATCAAAAAAGACCCTTTAAACAATTCTCTTCGTCTGTGAAGTAATCGTACGAGAAATTAGGTTGGGACTGTTTTTCTCATGCAAATGTTTCACGACCATCTCAGCTTTGTATTCCCCTAAAAACAAGTTAATTTGCCTTTTGTAGTTCTTAAAATCAACTTTACTTGCACCCACGTCTTCAAAACCGCCAAAACAAGTCTTTATAACATTAAACACCTAAACAGGTCCCAAATTCAACTTAGACATGCAATGTATAACAGGCTTGTGGAGCTGAATGAGGTGTCATTCAGACAGAAGAAAATGCTTATCAACCTGTTCAACAAAATCATGGTTGTGCTCCTTAACAAACTTATAGACCTTCTATGATCTAGCCTCAAATATTACACATAATTGTGCTCCACAACCAGTCCTCTTTGAAAAGTTGGATCGCACAATCCTTTTCTTTTGATTCGGGTCCAACGTATCAACCTTCTTGTCCTTATATACCCCAGATCTCGTACACATGTAATACTTAATATGTGTTTCTCATTTGGTGTTTATCTTTACAGTCCCTTTCCCGACAGAAAAACCACAAGCCGTCGCATACCTAACATACATTGAATAACAATCATCGAGGCTTGGGAATATCATGTCCATTTTGGGCTTTATCTCTTCACAAACATCAGGAATTATAAATGGAAAACCAGTTTTGGGGCAAAACCTTTCATTCGAAGAAGCACCCTCGTCTGAGAAAACACAGTGAGAACAAATTAAGAAAAACGCCATTAAAATGGAAAATATCTCCTTAAAACATTATCGATGAAAACGCCATTAATTGAATAATAAACAAGACCTAATAAACATATAATTGAAAACATCATAATTAACGAAATTGATGTTTACAAATTAACAAACTAACGCTATTCGTTTAATAATTAACATATAGTAAGAACTGATGTTTACAAATTAACGCCAAACATTCAAAACTAATTAGATATACGTAACCAGGTGTAAAACGCCATTGATCGTAAACAATAAGCATATATTAGATCCCAACAACAATTAATATTAATAACAAAAACGCCAAATATTAGATACATGAAGAACGCCATTGAAACATAAACGCATTATCAAATATTACTTTGAAAAAAAAAACGACACTAAAACAAGCAGAAAGAACAAAATGCTATATCTGTTGCATATGTGTTGCATGATTTGCTGGAACACATATGAAAACGTCATCAAATATTACTTTGTAAACGGAATCCACGTTAGACGCCATAGATCTCGAAAGCTTGGAAAGGATGTAACTGCTAATACGAAATTTTTAGAGTTTTATTTGAAAGGGAATTATAACGCGATTTATGGAGGGGAACATGGACAATGACAATCGTACCCCTGCATATCATTTAGCGCCCCTGCCACGTGTTCGACCAGGATCCGTTCTCACCATTTTCACACTTCCAACCGTTTTCTCCTAATCTCGTTTCTATATATATAAATATTAAAACATATAACACTTTTTATTATTTCCATATTATAAATTATCAACAAATTGTTGCTTATTGGTGTTGTACCCCCTGCATGGAGAGTTTTTCAAAAAAAAATGATTTTTTACTTTTAACCCAAAGGTTTTTACCTTTTGCTTTTTAACTCTTTTTCTTTTTTTAACTTCTAACCTAAAGTTTTCATCTTTTGCAATTTAACCCCAAAACTTTTTTATTTTCAACTTTAGTCCCCCAGATTTTTCATCTTTCGCAAGTTTTTCGTTTTACATTTCGTTCTAAATTTTGAGAGTTAACACGCCACAACGTGCGTGTGAGGTTCAACGTATTTTCGTCAATTTTTTTCCGTTTGACATGCGCCTTGTGTCACAGCCCCCGACCCACCCTGGACGGAATCGGGAGCCGCGAACAGCCACGTGGTACCGGTGATTATTTTGAAAACGTTGCAGCGGAAATTTCATCAGGATCGTGAGTTAGGAAAAATATCAGAGTTTAGAAAACACCGGATTTTATTTATTTAATAGATGGGATAAACCCATGTTTTACAATGGTAGCTTTAATAAAGATAAATTTAATTACGTAAAACAATATTTCTTAATTTGATTTAATTAATAAATAAGCCACTTCTTGATGCCTTTCAGTGACGTATCCATCTCTTACTCCAATCTACTGTAATTACCTGAAACGCGTTTTATAAAGGTTTTGTCAGCGGGAAATACTGAGTGAGTTCATTCATTTTACTAAAACGACACATTTGTTATAATTTACAGTATTAAGAGCGATTACAATGTTTCTGATATCAAACCAACTACCCACGGTATTTGTCACTCGACCGGATCTGTGACTATGGTCATATCCCCCATTGGCTGCCCCAATGGTGACGATTATCAAGTAATGTATACAAAACCCCACATACCGGCTGTAACTTGGTGATTACAAAGACTTAATCCCCGTAATTATAACTTTGAAATAACCATGCTTTTGTAAATAGATTTGTTAAAAGAGAATGACTCACATTATAATCATGCAGATTCATACGGCCAAAGTTTAGACTACAGATAAGCCTTGCTATTGCAGATTTATATAGGCAGAGCTTAGCCTATTGATTTAGCCTTGTAACCTAGTGCACACGAACTAGGTAAATAACTAATACAACATTTATGATAACTCACGAGATTAAAACCCTCACAACGAATGACAAAGTGCAATCACTTAAACATCCATCGGATTCACAACGAATGACAGAGTATTCCCCGAGTTCAGGTGGTACTCAAACATCCTGTCGGAATCACGATTAATGACAAAGGATAACGCTTAAACATCCGGTCGGATAGTTTCAATCGATCGGACATTGAATCGTAGCAGCGATCAAGTTAATACCCTGTATCGTAGCAGAATTCGGGCTAGTGTGTGTTTGGTAGTAAACGGATTATATCTCGAAGCGTAAAACGAATTTTAACGTCAAACGAATGCCAGAAATCAAGTCCCACAGCCCTCTATTTATAGCCTAAATTTGTACCTCCCGCGTGTCGCGACAGGATCACCCGCACCTGTCGCGTGTCGCGGGGAAATCCGAAGTAGGCTAGGCCTGCTTGATCACCAGCCTAGGCCTGCTGAGTCGACATTTCGTGAAAATTCAATTTTGACAGCAATTTATAAGGATAATCATAAATAGGGAATACCCCTTGAGTTTTAGAGACCCTGATCCTGATTCTGATTGTTCTGAAAATTTTAGGATTTATACAGGATTACTTAGGGGTCTTAACTAAGGTTTCCTTTTATAAAATATAATAATAAATAATAGTTTTGGTGAGAGTTGTTATGGTTTGGGACATTTTTGAATATAATTATATCATAAAGAAAAAGGGAATAAAATAGTGAGAAAAGAGAATGAACCCACTTTGTAACTTTAGGGTTCAACTAGAAAGCCTCCTGGTATAAATTTTGGGTATAACTTCTGAGCTATTAAAAAAAATATATAATGCACTCGTGTTAAATATAATACCCCTAATTCAACATTGTCCCTATGTCACGAGACAGAACCCTAACAACTTAGTCGGGCAGAGCCCTGACATATGTTATGAGGCTCAGATCAATCGGACCGGGTAGCGGTGATCGGGAGTTAAAACACTTAAAACATGGTATCACTTTATTATTATTATGGGTAAAAAAATAATAATATAACTATAGGATTTTGAGAAAGGGGCGAGACTGACCACAAAAGAAAAAGAAGTTAGAATGATTGATTGCTAAAGGGAGGTGATCTATTTATAAGGTTCCAAACTGTTGGGTGATCTTACACGTATACATATGAATTTATTTTTCAAGTGACTCTTGGACTTCCACTGATGTGTTGTCATGAATAGAATTTTCATATTATTTTGATTGTACTATATACCCCAATTTCTTACACGTAGCATTCATATGAGTTTCATTTATTATTTTAATTCCATTTTTTATTCTCATCTTCGATATACATATATTTCAAACAAAATATTTATTTAAATATATATATTAAAATTAATTTAATTGCTTCACTTATTTGGCGCTTGTAATCTTTTAAAATATGACTTTCTAGAAAATAATAAATATGTCTTTAGAATGAGAATATTTTTATCTACATTTGGGTCTAAGTTTTATTAAAAATAGAGTATGTTCAAAATAGAATGTATTTTATAATTTAATTTATTATACGGTTCCTAAGCCCATTTAGGAACTTCATATTTCTTACAGTCAACTTACCCGTAAGTTACCTGTCTAATAGTATTAAGTTTTTATGGACTTTTATTTTATTAGAAAGGGCACTCATATACAGGCCAATATTATTTCAACTAACTATATAAAATAATGTTTAAAACTATTTTGGTTGAATAATTATATTAAAATAAATTATTTACTAGTTACTAATGGTTAATAAATTTAACCAAACCTATGGTAAAAATAGGGATGTTACATTCTCCCCACCTTGTTTTAAATCTCGTCCTCGAGATTTGAGTTACGATATTTCTTTTAGACTTATGTCATATCTTAGTAAATAAAACAATATTAAGATAAATGACACAGAATCAAAATATCTAATTTTGTGAATATGAGTTGTATCATAGGTAGAATTCAATGGTTCAATTGAATTAGTTTAAGAAATTGATGACAAACGAATGAGATGAAATGATATAATTTTTCAAAGTGACTAGGTTCAAGCCAAAAGATATATGATCAATAGATTTTTAAAATGAATGTGAAGAACTTTTAGAATCAAATAAAAATTCTTTGTTAAAAGAAAGCTTACTTTGATTGGTAACTGAGGAAGACTTTATAATTGACAGGTTCCAGCATGAAAAATGATTTGTCAAATATTTATGATATGAGAAAATCAAAAGTGTTGAGATGAGTGAATTTGTAAAGATATACCAAAAGATAATAGAATTAGTGTATCATTGTTTAGAGTTCCAAGTTATTTTAATTGTGAAATAATGTGATAGTACACTATTAGTGACCATATTTTTTTTTATTTTATTTCCTAGAGATCGAAATATAATAAAACAAGTTGTTTTGACATGACCAACCATTATATTATATTTGTAAAGCAAATGTAATATATATTATTTGTGTCCATGTCTGAACCGTATCTTACATAAATATAAATACTATGTAATATATATTATTTGTTACGCATTTTTACTATATGTAAATGGTCACTACTTTTAAATAAATATTATTTTAGTATTTTACTATACTATGTAAAATAACTTATATTTACTATATTACAAAACACCGTAATGAAGTTATTACATTACAAAATATTTTAGTATTATTATTTTGTAAAAGAAATCACTATTTAAATTAAAGTTGTAAATAAAAGTGTAAATATATTTATTGTACAAAAGTATTTGTAAAATATTTTGTAATTATATAACACTTAATGGGTCGATTCTATGTGATTATTTATTTTTATTTTGAAATCATATAACGTTGTGAATGTATTTACAATTGTTGTAAATAAGTGAAAACGGAGACTATTATTATATATTACAAGGTTCCTCTAACCCAACATAATTGATGACTAACATATTATTCTTATATGGTTATTTTCTTGCCAAAGCGTTACGGTACATAGTTACCACAAACACATGTGATAGACAATTATTTATATAATTTTATTCATCTTTCTAATTCTTGTATTGTTTTATGAAAATATGTCTTCTTCTTATAATACAAAGTATATATATATATATATATTAAAATTTACTAAATAAGTATGATGACTTAACTAGTCATTATCATGGGTGGATATTGGTTAGTGCTGCCTTGTTTAAGCATAGGTGATCAGTCCATGCCTAACTAAGGCACCTGCCCTTGACAATAACCCTAGTACCTGAAAATAATACTAACACTACTAATAATAAAATTAATATTAATTACCAATAATAAATAACTAAATATAAACTTAAATGAGAGTATACCTCAAACATAATTTTATACATATATATAGAATATAAATTCTTCACCTCAATGGTTTTAACAAGAATTTAAGAAATTTATTGACTCGATATCAAAAGAGTCGTCGTTTTGTAATAATGTGGTTTATAGTGCAAAGAAAAACGGAATGATATTTGAGTTTGGATAAAATAATAAATCGGAATGAAGTCCTCCAGTGGTCTTCATAAATCAAACGAACCACATGCGTAACAAACAATGCATGTGTAACGTGTGGATTTACCAAGAAATGAAATAGATCAATATTTGCAACTATGGAAGAAATCCTTATAGTATGATGACCATTAAAGGAAGTAAAAACACGAAAGTCATCTCTTTATATGCAGAAGTCAGAAAAAAAAATATAAGAACTTTATCTGGAATTTTGTGTGATAACCGTTGTTAAGTGACATTACCATGAAATGTCGAATAAAATGAAATAGGGAATTTGCAAAGGTATGTGACTACTTTTTCAATGCCAATAATTATGACTCTAATTAGACTGTACACCGATGGTTGTGAAATCTTATTCCAACGTACCTCAGCGAGATTCATTGTTGTTTTGTAGGATCATATGGCAAAGTGCTTCTTTTTAATTAGTAGTTCTTCTACTGACAGAATTAGCATTGGTGTCATCGTGCTTAATTTATATTTTCCAAAGGTCTTGCCTTGGAAGTCGTGTGTGATATATTTCAACGTCTGTGGACTTATAATTAAGTTTTCATGTGTTTTCTTGTGCATCAGCATAACTTTACATGCTTCTTACTTGCATTAATATTTTATGGTAACGTATTGGAAATTCTTATACTTTAGATGGTATCCCAACTTTAAAGGGTTTCCGTTGTACGAGTTATGAGGTAGATAATCAAACGAAATAATGTTTGATATCGGAAAATAGATTCTTGATAAAGAAATCTAGACACATATGCTTGTGCTTTATTCCTAATTGACTTTTGGAATTTCTTATAGATATATATATATAATCATATATTTCACATGCTGAAATAAACATACCATCTATCAGGTCAATGTATTTAACAGATTCATATTTCCAAAAACCAGTCAGATATCTGGTCATGACACTATTTAGGGAAAACTTGTCACTCGTTTGACATATTACATACCTTCTTACCCGGTTCTCGCCGGAGAGGTAACTTCAGTATATCCGGACAAACTGGAGAGTCTGCTACACCATACCCAGTCTTGCCGGAGAAAATTTCCTATTTCCCATAAATAGTATCTTTTCAAGATTTTAAAAGTGCCTTTTTCATTAGGGCTTTTATCCAGAATCAAGGAAATTTGTATTCCCGTAATATATCTTATTCTAGACCAAGTAATATCAATAAACAATAATTACTATTAATTCTTGCTTATTTATCATATCTTGCAATATTCTAATTACCATTCTTATGGTATATCAAAACCCATCATACTTTATTTACACAAGTACTTAGCTTATCTCGAAGCTGATACTAAGGCATCTTTTATTAAATTCAAGTCTAAATGCTATCATGTGTGCTACCAGTAAATGGCAATCTCCTAACTCTTTTATACAAACTTAGGTATTATTGTCACAACACCTAAAGGCTTAAATCAGTGGCTCTGATACCACCTTCTGTCACGGCCCCCGACCCACCCTGGACGGAATCGGGAGCCGCGAACAGCCACGTGGTACCGGTGATTATTTTGAAAACGTTGCAGCGGAAATTTCATCAGGATCGTGAGTTAGGAAAAATATCAGAGTTTAGAAAACACCGGATTTTATTTATTTAATAGATGGGATAAACCCATGTTTTACAATGGTAGCTTTAATAAAGATAAATTTAATTACGTAAAACAATATTTCTTAATTTGATTTAATTAATAAATAAGCCACTTCTTGATGCCTTTCAGTGCCGTATCCATCTCTTACTCCAATCTACTGTAATTACCTGAAACGCGTTTTAAAAAGGTTTTGTCAGCGGGAAATACTGAGTGAGTTCATTCATTTTACTAAAACGACACATTTGTTATAATTTACAGTATTAAGAGCGATTACAATGTTTCTGATATCAAACCAACTACCCACGGTATTTGTCACTCGACCGGATCTGTGACTATGGTCATATCCCCCATTGGCTGCCCCAATGGTGACGATTATCAAGTAATGTATACAAAACCCCACATACCGGCTGTAACTTGGTGATTACAAAGACTTAATCCCCGTAATTATAACTTTGAAATAACCATGCTTTTGTAAATAGATTTGTTAAAAAGAGAATGACTCACATTATAATCATGCAGATTCATACGGCCAAAGTTTAGTCTACAGATAAGCCTTGCTATTGCAGATTTATATAGGCAGAGCTTAGCCTATTGATTTAGCCTTGTAACCTAGTGCACACGAACTAGGTAAATAACTAATACAACATTTATGATAACTCACGAGATTAAAACCCTCACAACGAATGACAAAGTGCAATCACTTAAACATCCATCGGATTCACAACGAATGACAGAGTATTCCCCGAGTTCAGGTGGTACTCAAACATCCTGTCGGAATCACGATTAATGACAAAGGATAACGCTTAAACATCCGGTCGGATAGTTTCAATCGATCGGACATTGAATCGTAGCAGCGATCAAGTTAATACCCTGTATCGTAGCAGAATTCGGGCTAGTGTGTGTTTGGTAGTAAACGGATTATATCTCGAAGCGTAAAACGAATTTTAACGTCAAACGAATGCCAGAAATCAAGTCCCACAGCCCTCTATTTATAGCCTAAATTTGTACCTCCCGCGTGTCGCGACAGGATCTCCCGCACCTGTCACGTGTCGCGGGGAAATCCGAAGTAGGCTAGGCCTGCTTGATCACCAGCCTAGGCCTGCTGAGTCGACATTTCGTGAAAATTCAATTTTGACAGCAATTTATAAGGATAATCATAAATAGGGAATACCCCCTTGAGTTTTAGAGACCCTGATCCTGATTCTGATTGTTCTGAAATTTTTAGGATTTACACAGGATTACTTAGGGGTCTTAACTAAGGTTTCCTTTTATAAAATATAATAATAAATAATAGTTTTGGTGAGAGTTGTTATGGTTTGGGACATTTTTTAATATAATTATATCATAAAGAAAAAGGGAATAAAATAGTGAGAAAAGAGAATGGACCCACTTTGTAACTTTAGGGTTCAACTAGAAAGCCTCCTGGTATAAATTTTGGGTATAAATTCTGAGCTATTAAAAAAAAATATATAATGCACTCGTGTTAAGTATAATACCCCTAATTCAACCTTGTCCCTATGTCACGAGACAGAACCCTAACAACTTAGTCGGACAGAGCCCTGACATATGTTATGAGGCTCAGATCAATCGGACCGGGTAGCGGTGATCGGGAGTTAAAACACTTAAAACAGGGTATCACTTTATTATTATTATGGGTAAAAAAAATAATAATATAAGTATAGGATTTTGAGAAAGGGGCGAGACTGACCACAAAAGAAAAAGAAGTTAGAATGATTGATTGCTAAAGGAAGGTGATCTATTTATAAGGTTCCAAACTGTTGGGTGATCTTACACGTATACATATGAATTTATTTTTCAAGTGACTCTTGGACTTCCACAGATGTGTTGTCATGAATAGAATTTTCATATTATTTTGATTGTACTATATACCCCAATTTCTTACACATAGCATTCATATGAGTTTCATTTATTATTTTAATTTCATTTTTTATTCTCATCTTCGATATACATATATTTCAAACAAAATATTTATTTAAATATATATATTAAAATTAATTTAATTGCTTCACTTATTTGGCGCTTATAATCTTTTAAAATATGACTTTCTAGAAAATAATAAATATGTCTTTAGAATGAGAATATTTTTATCTACATTTGGGTCTATGTTTTATTAAAAATAGAGTAGGTTCGAAATACAATGTATTTTATAATTTAATTTATTATACGATTCCTAAGCCCATTTAGGAACTTCATATTTCTTACGGTCAACTTACCCGTAAGTTACCTGTCTAATAGTATTAAGTTTTTATGGACTTTTATTTTATTAGAAAGGGAACTCATATACAGGCCAATATTATTTCAACTAACTATATAAAATAATGTTTAAAACTATTTTGGTTGAATAATTATATTAAAATAAATTATTTACTAGTTACTAATGGTTAATAAATTTAACCAAACCTATGGTAAAAATAGGGATGCTACACATTGCAACACATCTATTTTCCCTGTTTGACGGATTCGTCGCAACGCGCGTGTCCTAGATCGACTTATTTATTCTTTTTTACGTTTTACGTTTCATTCTAATTTCTTCACACTAACACACCGCAACGGGCGTGCGTGATTCAACGATTTTATGTATGATTTTCATCCAGTGTTATTTTTCCTTTTTTATTTATTTTAGTTTTACGAGTTTTTCCGATGTTGGTGGTCCCTAGCTGTGTTGTGACATTGGTGCTACTTGGCATGGTAACATGCATATTTTTATATACGTGTCGGTATAAATTTGATTGCTCTATTTTTGACGTAAACGTTTTATAGAAATGAGTCAGATCAAATATAATAGATTTTCGCTTAAAAACCCATTTTTTACGTGCAGATTTTTTTGTGCGTTTTGCTATAAATTCGAGTTGGTATATGTTTCAACGTAAACTATTTTGGAAAACGAGTTAGGTCAAATAAAATTTGTTTTCATGCTTTTTTTACGTATGTTTCGTAAATTTTGTTTCGAATCGAGTGAAGTCATATTTTACTTTTCCTTTTTTTTTCAAAAGCTCTAATTAATCCCTTTTGATTATATGTGTTGGTTTTCCCTTTATACCCGCTAATGTTTTCTATGTATGAATCGGATCACATGTAATACGTTATGATTGTATGGTATAAACTCGATTTACTTTATGTTTTGATCCAATCGCAATGCTTATATATGTCACACTAAGCACAATCAGATACGTCAAAACGTACGTTTTCTTATGATTAGCGCATAAAATAACATTTGGACTAATCCATTCTATCTTTACGGTGTACTTGTGCCGCAACGTGCGCGGGTGTTATTGCTAGTTATGTATTAAAAAATACAACATTTTTATTACTATGTTTTCAAAATATATAAAATAAAAAAGATATAACATATTTTATATAAGTATTGTTATTATTATTATTTTTAAAATATAAGTATTTTTTATATTTTTTTACAAATATAACTCTTTTTAAAAATCGAAAATTTTCAACAATATACGATCATGGGTCTATACGCATGGTATCGACCCTGAACGGATCGTATTGCTTCGAAATTGTATGAGAATTTTTGTTTTTTTTTGAAATAATACAATGCGTATTGGCCCATATGCATCGTATTGCTTCAACAACCTTCAAAAAAACACCCAAAAAAAAAAAAAAACCAGCCCTTAACCTTACAATTCACACAAATACACCCTATTATACGGTTCAAATAACGAACAAAATATGTATAAATGATGTATGGATGAAATAACACGCCGTATGTGTCTTATTTCTTGATTCCGAATACGTATCATATAGTGTAAATCGCACCGTATATGTGTTTTAGTGTGTTCGTATTGTGTTGTTTACCCCCTTGTTTATAAAATAACCCCCTGAATTTTTAGGAAAATGACCCCCTGTATACGTATTGTATAGGCCTATGCGAGTCCTATAGATATGCTAAACGACAGAGTTTTGGCCTATATGATGATACGTATAGGGGTAAAATAAAAAATTTTGAATTTTGGGTTTTGCCATTTCGATGTGTATACGTGTAATATTTTGCCGTATTTTGTCATTACGTGTCATTTTTTGAAGTATACGCTCTATATGTGTCGTTTCGATGACGCTTGGTTACTTGTGGTAGCGTATTCTATGATTACATGTAATCATGTTTTTAAACCACTTGTACTATAACGCATTGTGTTGTATGTATACACATCGTACCTTATCTCTACTTGACGTATATTGTCGTTAATTGTCGTATTATGACATAAATGATCATTATGTATAGTATTAGGGCGTATGTTGCTTGTACGAGTTGTGTTTGTGATATTCAACATGGTGAAGTTTATTGTTTGTAAGTGTCATATGAAGGTGTAGATCGTCTGTACTTGTCATGTTGTAGTGTATTATGCCACATTATGGCGTGTTGTGTCTCTACTTGGCGTATTGCTCCATATTATGGCGTATTATTTCTGTACGGTGTCGTATTTTGGTGTATATTATCGGTTACTTGACGTATTGTATCTATTAAACAAACGTAAGACACTTGAAATACGTTATAAAAAATACCATAAAAATTACAAATTACCCTACATAATACAATGTCTTGTCTATATCAGGCTTCGTTATCATATTATACCACTCTATCAGTTCCGTGTAGTTTTGCGTCCATAGTGCTATTTCTTCGCCTCGGTTAATTACCCAGAGATAGTTCGGTGATGGCAATTGATAACCCCCTTCCAGTTTTACAAGGATGAAATGACCCTTGTTAACAAATACCAGTGTAACCAATTTATAAGGGATACATCCGCGTTCTAGATGATTAAAAGAGAACAAAGTCGAACAGCCTCCCATGTATAATATGTGAACAATCACACCAAACCTATAGGCAAGCAGGAGTCCCGCCTAAGGCATCTCCATCCAATGCTCCATGGGTGTTCTCCCAAATCCAGTAAAATTTATTCTTTTTAGTTGCGCGTCGTAGTCTCCCGCTAAATCGTTGTCTAAAATGTACTTTTACATTTTTTTTGTTCCCACCCGTCAACTCCTCAACTGGTTCGCTCTGAATATAACCGAAGTAGTTTTGTTCCAACCTTAAACCCATGACCATAGCCCAAAACCCAAAGTGTCCATCCGACCTGACATATTTTATTCTTGAATGGTAGGGGTGGAACACTTCTAGAATGTGATTTTTGTATTTGAGAACATAATCAAGCGATCCATCATCAACGATTAACAGAAACCCATGGTCCTCGCGTGGCTCTTTTTTTCGTGAAGTCGTTGAACGAATGCGTCACATTAACGACTTTTAAGACTTTTTAGACATTGTAGGTATTAGATAATCTTTTAACTGTACATAAGAGCTATGTCGAGGAGGGCCACACCTATTTTGTTCGGAAGGCCCAACTGAGCTATGTGTAGCAGCCTGTTCTCTTCTTTGTTGTTGGACCTTCGATGTTGGACACCCGCGAGTGTTTTCTTGTACGACCGGTGGTTTTTTGTCACTCATAAGGGGGTTTAACACCGCCTTAAAATCGACATCATGCTTTTCTTCACTAGCGGGGGTTTTGGAATGCATTTTATGTTTCACATCTTCGAATTCTTTTTCCAGATCAACGTCTTCATCATCAATTCTTAATAGATTCAGGTCAAGTTTTCTCCAAAAGATGTCTATATAATCGAGGCCAATAATGCGTTCTGCAAACAAAAAAAAGATTACACAAGAATATTAAATTAATATAATAAATCTTGAAATAAGCTTATAAGAACCTCTATTTTGCAATTTCTCTGGACGACAGGCACATAACAACCCGTAACCCGTATACAGCTGGTAGCCACATGTTGATCCAAATGATCGCATGGTGCATAGTCTCCGTTTTAGCTCGTTTTTCTAGTACATTAAGAGCATGGATGGAATCTCAAGGTGGTAATTCAATCGCTTGGCGTTACTTTCTTCCAAACATTTCTTTATTTGTGAATATTGTTTTAATACCAAAGTGTCCACCTTTTTCACCAGGTATCCAGACTGCATTCAGGTATAGTAAGTTGTTTGTTTCAAAGCAACATGTGCGAATTCGGCTCTATTTGACGTATTCTGGTAAAATGTTAGCGTTTGCTTGGTCATGCAGATACAAATTTATGTCGGGATGTGTTTAATCAGTTATCCCACAGGTAACCAAAAACATCTGAAAAATATAAGACATATTAAAATTATGTATCTATTTAAATGAATGTACAAATTTAAAGAAAACTTACATACACGTTGTTCATGACAAGGTGTCTATAAAGGTTGGTGAGGTTATAGTCGTAAACTGCTCGTTCGGAGAATCACACACTATTTTCCACTAACGAGTAAAGTCCTCTTAATCTTGTTGAGTAAAGGAATCCTTTCATTATTTTACGATATTCTGTAAAATGTGGAACCTGCAAAGATATCTATGTGCGCTCGGGAATAATTTTTGGCACACGTTTAGAAAGGCTTGGTCTCTTTCTGTAAGAATTATATGCGTCTCCATACACTTGTGTAACATAGACCTGATCCTCTCCAACACCCAGACGTACGTTACTTTCAGCTCGTTCGAAAGAAATGCATCTGCAACACAAAAGGTTTAGTTTGTCGACGTCATACCCACAATTTGCAAAAATGGAAGATTGCAAATGTTAGTTTTGTAGGCTGCGTCGATCATAACCACAAGCGGGAATGCCCACCACATTTCAAAGGACTTGTCATGACAAAAAAATATATTCTCAACGGCATTGGTGGAAAGATCCTTTTATATGTAATAGGTCATCTTTTTCTCCTGGAGGATTTGTTTCAGTCTCTACATGGGAGACGTTATTTTATCGAACTCAGAGACCCTAATCTTTTGGCGACCGTTGTGTATGTCCTTCGGATCACATTTGTTTTTAGGGTTCTGTTTGGTTACGGCTTTCCAGATTGTATGAGGCTGTATATCTTGACATGTTATCTCTTGCACCAATCTAAACTCATTAGGAGTGTGTGACGCCTCGCTTTTTGAAACTTACTTTAATTAGAAATATTACTCATGTACCCATTTTTTTTTGAAATTTACATCCGTATCGTATTCATATTTTGCCTCCGTCTTCGTAATTTGTAACTTAGATCGTACTAAAACATAATCATTTTATCTAAATTATACTTCGATTGATTTTACTTGTTTTAGTTTCGAATCTTATGTATACTTGATAAAAATTCGTTATTCTCGGATACACATACAAAATTCTTATGCAAACTATTGAAAATACGCTATCTTGATATTTATTATATGTTTAAACACTTGATTATACGTTCACAATACACAACCTATACTATTATTTTATACAAACTTATTACTTAATTTCATGTAAATCAAACAACAATATATAGATATGCTTAACAAGTTACCTATCATATATTAATATTGCATAAATATATTATAATATCTAACATAAAGTTGCCAAAATATAAAAGCCTTTGGCTGATTTTTGGTTCACAACAACCAACTAATTTCATTTATTACACATCTAACACCCACCTACTTGTCTTTAATACTCACCTAACTCGCATTTAACACTATCCTAACCCTCCACACTATAAATACATGTCTTCCACACTATCTTAACACTTTACACTCCCTCAAATAACTCTCAAAACCTCTCAAATTCATCAAAATTCCCATTGTTGACAGATCCATACCTTTGCTCAAAACATTGAGTTTTGAGCACTTTTCTTCTACTTTTCTCATATTTTCTTGTACCAATCTACTTGGATGACCTAAAAGGATGTTATTCAAGATTCACCAAGGTGTAATCACGTGATACATCACCTACATGAGGCTCCAAAGTCAGATATATTTTCTGATTTACATAAACTTAGTGTAACTTCATTTTCTTCAACTTTTCTTCATCATTTCTTCTTCCACAAAGCTTGGAACACCTCTAGGAATGCTTCCACAGGTTTACCATGGTAAACCGAGGTGGAACAACACCATTTTGAGGTCCAAACTTTCTGTTTTGGAAGAAACTTGATTAACTCTTACAAAACTTAACTTTTTATGCTTGAATCTTGTATCTAGCAACATCCTAAACCCATCAATGGTGATGGAACTTGTTAGAATCGATTACTACAAGTTTAGAGGTACAAACAACCTCTAAACTTTCTGATTTGTTAGGGTTCAATACAACCCACAAGTGTTGAAATCACATAAGTTTGCCATAGTTCATATGGTGAGACTTATGTTAGATGCAAGTGTGAACATTGGATGCTTTGGCATTCCTAACTTGATTCCATGCTTCACTTCATGTTTTTGATTGATAATCCAAGTAGCTTTCTAGTATCAAAGTGACATAACCCCGTCTAGCCTTCGACACTTAGTTAACTCTTTCCATGTCGTGGTGGTTCACCTGGGTTATAGATTACTTGGCTACTTGACATGCATTAGTTAGTTTCTTTTGTTTCTTGTTATTCATGACCCTCTGAATCATCCTCATGATGATTTTGTGTAGTGGTGAATCATACAATGAGGTTAAATCCTCCATACTTGACTTACATGATAATATATGATATCTGTGATGGACTTAGTTTTAGGTTATTGTTGGTGCATTTATGTCTATCGTCTCCGTCAATACAATTCGTAGCTGAAACAGAATGAAACCATGCTTTATATTATAAAATATAGAAAAAAAAGCAAGGTGGCATAATTATAATTTCATTAAACTTAGCTTAGAAGCCTTACCTATATATAGGAGGTATAAGGCTTTAGTTTAGGACTTTTGCACATTTGCTACTTTGGAGAGCTTGGAGCTAGAGAGAGAAAGTAGAGAGAGAAAGTGCAAGAGGTGATTCACGGTGCTTGTAATCTTTTCATACGATCAATCAAATCACATATTTAGTACGTTTTTGTGTTCGGTCCACGCACGTGTACGGATTCCGCACGTCACACGTGTCGATACGCAATCGTTACGGAGTCGAAAACCGGTCCTACAAGTGTTATCAGAGCAGGAGCTCGATTACATGGATCAATCACACAGATTCGCACAAGATCTCATCAGTTTCAGATCAAATTTTCATCCAGATTTGTCAAATTTCTTCATTCTTCATCAATCAAGTTTTTTCTGTCAGATTCGCTGAAAATGTTTACTGATGTTCTTAATGATGTTCACCGATCGGATGGCAATCCGATCGGATGACCATCCGTCCTTTGCGCATTGGTTTGTTAAGTAAAAAGTGTCAAGTGTCGGATTACAATCTGATCGGATCACCATCTGATCCATTGCAAGTCATTAAACGTTGACTTTGTTGACCCTGACTCGATCAGATCCACAACACCTAGTTAATTCAGTTTTAAGGTTCAAGTGTCGAGTAGCAATCCGAACGGATTGCCATCCAATCCTAAACTCTTCATTTGCTTGTGTCACAGGTTCAGGTGTCGGATCACCACTCGATCAGATCACCATCCGATAGTTTGTTTGTGTCACTCGATCGGATCACCATCCGATCCTCAACACATATTGGTCAAGCATCGGATAGTCATTCGATCGGATCACCATCCGATCCAAAGCATATTGTCAAGCGTCGGATCACCACTCGATCGGATCACCATCCGACACCTAGCAGTCACTTGATTTATTGTCCAAGTGTCGGATCGTCACTCGATCGGATCACCATCCGATCCACTGTCATCCGATCATTGTTACTGTTGACTTTGGTTGACCTCACTCGATCGGATACCCATTCGATCCAGGTGTTTGATAGTTTTTAAACTGAGTGTTTGTTTGTTTGCAGGAGATTAGAGGTGATTCGAGTTGATAAACGAGGCGAAAAATTCAAGGTGATAAACAAGATAAACAAGGTGCAAAAATCAAAGACGTGATTCGAAAATGTCAATCAAGAACAGAAGGGTGTTGGTTACTGAGAGCCGAGAGGAAAAACAGGCACGAGGTTATCTGACGGATGTGTATGATGCTTTCAAAGAAGCGAGGCGTGCAAATAGATGGTGTAAAGAGAGAGAATGTTTTGTTGATCCTCAAGGAAACCCGACAGTTGATCCTGATAAAGTAGATTTTGAAGCACTAGTTGCCGCGATACCAACTGTAGGGGTTTGGTGCAAAGGTCTCGAAGAGATTCCGAGATATAGACAAAAGGTAGAGGAAGGAATAAAGAAGGTGAACTATGCCAGTTTAGAGAAGAAGAAGAAAATTGTAGAGGAAATTGTTGATGAAAGCAATAAGTTGGTGAATGAGTTGAAGCAGACGTCAGAAGAAGGTGTGACAACAGAAAAAATTCAAACTGAATCTATTAAGTCATCTCACCAATAAAATTGATGAAAATGAAAATAAATCTGATAATAAAACTAACGAACAGTGCAACAAATGCATGGAAACGTGCAGTGCTTGTACTGAAAAAGATGAAAAGTTTAAAATCCGAGACATTGAATTCACTAAAATAGAAAAGATTTTCAAAAATAAAAGTCATGAAACGATTTAAAATGAAAAGTTTTTTATACAAGAAAATGAAAAGCTGAAACAAAAATGTGATGATCTTGAAAAAGAAAACAAAATATTGAAAGAAAAGTGTTCAGCTGTTTGCAACGAATGTGTTCCAAAAGATAAAACTATTCAAGAGTTGCAAAAAGAATATGATGGAATGAAATTGTCATATCATACTGTAAAAGAAGCTTATGAAACTTTGAAAAGTAAAGTCAAAAGTTTAGACGATAGATTGTCTGCATGTCAGAAAACAACTAAATTTCTTGAAGCCAGATATGAAGGAAAACAAATGGTTTTATATCAATATATTGATGATGTTGCTAAACTCAAACAAGAACTGGCAGATAAAGAAAAGTTGGTCAATAAACTTCAAAGTTATCATGCGTCTTCATACATTCTGGAACGTATTTTCAACATCACACCCGATAGGAAAGAGTCAGAAAAGAACAAAAAGGGAATTGGCTCTGAATACCATCAGGTTCCACCACTGTTGGAGAATAATTATACATTCTATAATGGCGAGAAGGTGGAAAAAGCAATAAACATGGTTGACCAGTTACCCGACAACATCGATGTGACTTACACCAAATCTGATGACATCAGTGATTCAGAGGTGGTTGGTAAGGTTGTTGAAAGTGTTCTAGCAGAGGAGTCTACCAAAACAGATAAGTCTGAATCACAAGATGAAAATGAGGGAAATTTTCATGATAGTTATCTTAAACACTCAAAATCTGAAAAGTTGTGAATGATGCTTCAAAATGATTGGTTTATACCATGATTGGATCGGACAAACTATTTTCGGATAATGAATTCCCAATTCAAAATGTGATTTCAGATAAAATCAACAAAGTTTTCAAACTGGTAGAGATTTAAAATTCTGAAATTTCAAAATTTGCTGGAAAAATTCACAAAACTTTTTATAACAAACCTGGTTACAAAAAGAAAAACATGAAGGCTGGGTTGGGTTATAAAAGGAAACAGAAGTGGAAAATAAATGAAACGTCAAATTATCAGGAAAAGAAGAACTTTGTTCATGGAACAAGTTCTGAAGAAGAGAAAGAACTCCAATTGATACGACAGTCTAATGAAGAGTTCCACGCTTAAAAGAAAAAGCAACAACAACATGTTAAAGATGTGTCCAAGAGAACATGCTTTAAGTGTGATCAAATTGGACATCTCAGTTGAAATTGTCCAAATCTTAAATCTGTTAGTGTTGAAATGAAAAAGAAGTCTGGTGTTGTGAATCAGAAATCAACCAAGTTTGAATCAAAGCAAACTTGGAAGCCGAAATGTCAAAAGCTGACTCACAACAAACATGGAAACCAGTGACACCCAGACTAAGAACAACACAAAGTTGGAAAACAACTGTTGATGCAACAAAACCAAATCAATTTGGAAACCAAAAGTTGTTGTTCAAAATCAAAATGTTCAGAATGAATCTCATTTTTATAAAAGAAGTGCTTCAAAAGGACAAACTTGGGTGGAAAAGAAACAAACGGTTTCTATGAGTGATAATCTGAATGAAAATTCATTTGTAAAAAATGATAAAGATTTTCCGAAGTTGAATGAAATGTATTGTGTTGAAATGCCTAAGGTCAAACAGACATGGGCTAATTTGTTCAAGTAATTGAATAGTTTGAATGTGCAGGTGTTCAAGAAAATAAATGTTTATCAAATTGGAAATGAGAGCAGCCTGGCACGAGAAGAGGAGGCTGCTAATCCCTGCGATTGTTAATCAGGGAGTTTGCTTTTGTACATAAATAAACAATATTTGAAAACCCTAAAAATTGAAAAATTAAAAAAAAAAACCAAAAATATGTTAAGTGAATATGCCGAAACCCTCATGGCTGAACAAACATGATTAATTTCACAAGATTGAAAAAAACGGTTTTCAAACTGTAAAATATCAATGTGTTGTAAATCATGGGGGTACGTTATATTTTCTGCAAAACAAAGCATGTAAAGCAGAAAATGGATGGCGAGGCAAAGCTATCAGTATCAGGTTGTCAAATTTTCTCTAAATGGTTTTGAATTTTAGGGGGAGTAAGAAAATTTCAGTAAATCCAAAAACATTAGAAAAGTTGAAAAAGCCAAAAACATGATAAAAATAAAAAAGAGTTTTGTGTAAAAAGAGGAAATGATAGTACATCAGTAGACAATCACAATACGCTAAAGAAATGGAATGTTAAAATGTGATAAACGGTCTCACTGATGATATGCCAGTAGGTTTTTACACGCTTAGTAGATTGTTTTCGAGATATAAACCTAAATATCTAATACTTGCTTATCTCGTGGGGAACATCTCTTGGATATATGGGTAACTCCCAAAATCTTGATTGAGAGATTGCCTGATTCTGAGATACTAGGTCTTTATCTGGGGTATTATACCTGGTCTTCTGATGTTGCGGAAGTAATGGCGTAGACTTCGTATAATACTTTATGCGCTTTAAAAGCTTACCCTCTGCATAAAAATTAAAAAATATCGAAAGATATGAATCAATTGCAGTTGAAGAAAAGATTCCCTAAAAGGAACACACCTAAAGTCGAGCGTTCATCTCTTTGATTGAACGGAAGTTCATACCTGAGCTCTCAAGGTCTCGCACTAACCCATATATAGATATCAGATTGGTATACTCACAAGTAAGACTGAATCTAGGGAATTTTGATACGGGAGTATATTCTGAGGTGGGACACGCGAATAAGTTTAAGTCCTTAAAATACTAATCTCGTATCTCGAATCAATTGAACTTTGTGTGAAAATTTAAGTGGATCAGTATACTGACAATCTAAGTGAATCGTTTAGAACTTAAAGTGTTTAAAGCTCAACGGTGCTAGTGATTTGTCAAAAACTGATATGATCCTCTGACACGAACTCAAACAAAAATATTGTCTGTAAATATGTCTGTAAATATTTCTTTACTGCTTTATATTTCAGAAAGTTTCAAAAAGATTTTGATTTCTGCTTTATTTTCGACAACCGATGTCTGAAAGCTGAGTTTCAAAATCTAAGTATGCTGATCGTGTTTCTGAAGATAAACAAGTTCATTAATTTGAAACTTGAAGTTTTTTTTTAAATCAAAAATCAAAAACAGTTTGTGAAGTCTCCAAGGTCATTATTTTGGACTTGGATGATTAATTGTAAGGGATTTGGATTCTTAAATTGTGAAAATCTTTTGAAAAGAGCCAGTTTTCGATTTTGAATTCTTAATACTGCCAAATCTATGATGATTGTTGATAGGGGGAGAGAATCAAGTAATCCTGGATATATTCATATTTTTATATTTTAAAGCCAGTTCTTGATTAAAAGTTTTTAAGAGTCAGGTCATGACTCCTGGACAATCGAAAAAGCTTTCACTGTCGAAATATTTTAGCCTATGCTGAGAGAGCCAGGTTTTTCAAATCCTGGATGTTCAAAACATTTTCACTTATAAATGTTTGAGAATTTGCAGATGTTATTCCAGATTACGATCCCGATAGCCGAGCCTAAGGGGGAGTCTGAAGACGAGCTCTACGCAAAGGGGAGCTTGTATACGAAAAGCCAAGTGTCGATCCCAAAAGCACGAAGCCTGAAGAAAGAGTCTGCTGAAAGAGGGAGCTAAAGCTGAAAACAGATCCACGGGGATTCTGTTTGAACAAGAGGGAGTCTGTAAATGCTGAAGATGTTAAAGCTTAAAGAAGATTCAGAGAGAGAGAAATACAAGACGCTGCGAGATTGACTGCGGCAATTTCCAAGGGGGAGTCTGTTGGTGCATTTATGTCTATCGCCTCTGTCAATACAATTCGTAGTTGAAACAGAATGAAACCATGCTTTATATTGTAAAATATAGGAGAAAAAGCAAGGTGGCATAATTGTAATTTCATTAAACTTAGCTTAGAAGCCTTACCTATATATATAGGGGTGAGCAAGTTTAGGTCCGGACCGAAAATAACCGAGAACCGAACCGAAAATATACCCAACCCGACCCGAACCCAAGTACCTAGGTATTTAGATCGGTTCCAATTTTTCATATAAAATAGGGTCGGGTCGGTTCACAGTTCTTTTCATGGTGAAACCCGACTTGGACCTATGGACCGGAACCGACCCTATATTTAGGGTAGTGAATCGGTTCTGTATTTTATGTTTAATCGGTTCTCGAGTCGGGTCGGGTAATGGTCGGGTCGGGTCGGGTTTTTCCTTTCGCTCACCCCTATATATATAGGAGGTATAAGGCTTGAGTTTAGGACTTTTGCACATTTGCTACTTTGGAGAGCTTGGAGCTAGAGAGAGAAAGTAGAGAGAGAAAGTGCAAGAGGTGATTCACGGTGCTTGTATTCTTTTCATACGATCAATCGAATCACAGATTTAGTACGTTTTTGTGTTCGGTCCACGCACGTGTACGGATTCCGCACGTCACACGTGTCGATACGCAATCGTTAAGGAGTCGAAAACCGGTCCTACAGTTATTAATATAACTATATATATATATATATAGGGTAAAGTTCATTTAAGAACCACCCTTATTGCGAGAACCAATGTGAACACAAAATAAAATCTAAAAAAAACTAAAAAAGCACTCAAAATTTTTTTTTAAATATTTTTTTTAACAAAAATCGCTATAGTTAGTTACCAAATTTTTTTTTTCGAGTAACAATTATCCATGCTCATGTGCATATGTATCATTACTTCAACAAATTCCGTAATACGTTATTAGTAATAGACAATTGCACTTTAATTTACAATACCATCTGTAATACACTACTTTTTACATTACCAATATTCAAAATGCACATGTGCATCATTAGGTATAACCATGATATAACATGTTTTGATACAAAAGGTTTGTGATTTTAAATGGAGAAGTAGGCTCATATACATGTTTTCTGGTTAGTTATATCTAGTGGTTGATGGTTTGGCTATAGTTGTTACTTTATGATGTCATATGATGATTGGATGGTATAAATGGTGTTGATATACATGTAATAAAGTCAAAATATTGGTAAAGGTATTGTATCATCGATGGCAGGAGGTAATGATATTGTATTATGGATGGTAGGAGGTAATGGTAGAGTATTATGGATGGTATGATATATGAAAGGGAAAGTGTATTCAAAGTAGTGTACCAAAACACCTTATTTCATGTTGATACATATAGATGCACATGTGCATTTCTATTATTGGTAATGTAGAAAGTAGTGTATTACATATGGGAGTGTAAATTCAAGTGCAATTGTCTAATATTTGTAATGAGTTACGAAATTTGTCAAAGAAATGATACATATGCACATGTGTATGTTTGTGTATTATGGATGAAATGATAGATGAAAGAGAAAGAAAGAGAAAGTGTATTCAAAATAGTGTACCAAAACACCTTATTTCATGCTGATACATATAGATGCACATGTGCATTTCTAATATTGTTAACGTAAAAAGTAGTGTATTACACGTGGTAGTGTAAATAAAAGTGCAATTGACTAATATTTGTAATGAATTACGGAATTTGACAAAGAAATGATACATATGCACAAGTGTATGGATAACTGTTACTCAATTTTTTTTTTGTTTTTTTTTTAACAAAATATAGCGATTTTTCTAAAAAAAATAGTAAAAAAATTTAAAAAAATTTTTTTGGGTGTTTTTTAGATTTTTTTAGGAATTACTGTTTGTGTTCACACTGGTTCTCGCGTTTCTCGTAATAAACGGTGGTTCCTAACGGATCCTTCTTCTATATATATATAGGGGATGGTTCAAATGAAAACCACTTTTATTGTGAAAACTTGAAATCTAACTAAAAAAAAGCCTAAAAAACACACAAAAAAATTTTTTTTTTTCAATTTTTTTTATAAAAATCGCTAGTTTTTATATATGAAAAAAACTTAAAAAAAAACAATTTTTTTAATACACATGTGTAGTATTATACATGTGCACTACACAATTTTTTTTTATATAAAAAAACCAGCGAAAATTAATATGCAAAAAAAAAAAAAAATTTGGTATGTTTTTTTGGCTTTTTTAATTAGTTTTCGAGTTTTCACAATAACTAGTGGTTTTCATTTGAACCTTCCCCTATATATATATACATATCTATATAAAGAAGGCCGAATTTGTGATAATAATCAGACCATGATTATTCATCATGAACTTAGGCTAATTTATCTATGATTATAAACCACTTGTTATTGATTCTAATGGGCAATCTGGGACCCATGAAACCACACATAAGAGAGTGTCATAAACGAGCACTTAAGACCTAGATAATACTTTTGAGAATACATACTTTTTGTACTTTAAATTATAAATCCCGAATCTTACCACTCCCCAAACATCATGCAACCTTACCATTTACTTCTCATACATAAACAACTCGTCACTTACGGATAATCGGAAAGCTTTGCAATATTGTGAGTATACTCGACGCCCTTTTTACCGTTTTTACACTTTTTGGGTGCATCATGTTTACATATACAAAACACACCCAACATACGTACTTTTATGCAATTATACAAACAATCCAATACATGCTTACCAATATGTTATAATTGATTCGTGTTTTCTAGGTGATTCTTACGTGATGAACTTGTCATTAACTTCGTACGAGCCTCCACTTAACATGTATTGCGCTATAGGAGTAACGCATCACCCATGAACTAGAGGTCATGTTAAGTTTATTCATTCTTTATACTTGCGGTAATCAGAGGGTTGACTTGTAAATCGCATGCCAGTTTATACATTAATCTTGATAACTAGGTTTGCCATGTGGATTGTTTGTAACACCCCAATCGCATAATACAACAACACGCGGCAGAAATATCGGGGAGTCACGTTACAAATTGCTCACAACCACTGGTACTAAATTGTTTCATAATTGTTAACATTGTTTTACAATAAAAAGAATACATGAAATTGTCATTTATTTAAAGAAGTCTAAGGCCCGGATGCGCTCTTATGTGTAGCATGCTTGAATAATCAAAACCTGAAACATATGTTAAAATGAGAGTCAGCATAAAAGCTGGCGAGTACATAGGTTTTGTTAGCCAAATTAATGGCAAAAAGTTTAGTATTGCAATGCTTTGACAACTACGAGAGTCGTCAATTGAAAATGGACTCTTTGAAGCCAAGGAATGGCAAAAAGATATCGCATTGCAATACATTATCTTGACTGTGAAACTTGTGACAAAAGAGTTTTGCATATGGTAATATGATTATTACTAGGTAATTTTTATGCCATTGAAAAATTGTACTTTGATCTTTGTTACCACATTGAAATCGGTCATAAAACTTGTGAGAGCATTATTAGAAATCAAATCAATGATTTATAATAATACTTTGGATATCCTTCTAAGAATCTAACATATGAAAATATGGAAGATTCTACAAGGATTTGGATAGTGAACTTTTGAGTCAACTAAACACAAAAATCCTAAAGTGATTCGGATAACGCTACAAGGGTAATACAATAAGAACACTTATATATAGCAAGTATCCGCGGCGTATCCACCATGTTCTTATGGTATTACACTCGTTTCGTTATCTAAATCACTACTAATCACGTAAACACATAATCATCAACTTGGTCATCAACTTGTAAACACGCATTAGGGTACACAAAGAATCCAATCAAGGACTTCAATTTAGTACTTTCTGTCACACCCCGACCACGTAAAACAACAAATCGTGGCGGAAACGTCGGGGAGTGTTGTAACAGAATCATTGTTTCACAACCATGGATTAAATAATTTCGTTTTATTGAATTATTGAACTCATTGTTTTATTACAAATCAGAAAAATAATATTATTATCTTTCAAGTTTTAAAGTCGCTAAGGTACGAGTCCATCCTATGTATAACATGCATCAACAATCATCACATAATAGCACCTGAAACATGTGTAAAAATAGGTACGTCAGCATAAAAATGCCTGTGAGATACATAGGTTTTATTATAATAGGATTCATGACTTGTAAGTTTAGAGAAAAATATTTAATAAAAAATAGTCATGATCCTTAAAATATTTTCTTTTATAAATCATTTTAACAAAAATCGCTATAGTTAGTTACCAAAAAAAAACTTTTTTTTTTCGAGTAACAATTATCCATGCTCATGTGCATATGTATCATTACTTCAACAAATTCCGTAATACGTTATTAGTAATAGACAATTGCACTTTAATTTACAATACCATCTGTAATACACTACTTTTTATATTACCAATATTCAAAATGCACATGTGCATCATTAGGTATAACCATGATATAACATGTTTTGGTACAAAAGGTTTGTGATTTTAAATGGAGAAGTAGGCTCATATACATGTTTTTTGGTTAGTTATATCTAGTGGTTGATGGTTTGGCTATAGTTGTTACTTTATGATGTCATATGATGATTGGATGGTATAAATGGTGTTGATATACATGTAATAAAGTCAAAATATTGGTAATGGTATTGTATCATCGATGGCAGGAGGTAATGATATTGTATTATGGATGGTAGGAGGTAATGGTAGAGTATTATGGATGGTATGATATATGAAAGGGAAAGTGTATTCAAAGTAGTGTACCAAAACACCTTATTTCATGTTGATACATATAGATGCACATGTGCATTTCTATTATTGGAAATGTAGAAAGTAGTGTATTACATATGGGAGTGTAAATGAAAGTGCAATTGTCTAATATTTGTAATGAGTTACGAAATTTGTCAAAGAAATGATACATATGCACATGTGTATGTTTGTGTATTATGGATGAAATGATAGATGAAAGAGAAAGAAAGAGAGTGTATTCAAAATAGTGTACCAAAACACCTTATTTCATGCTGATACATATAGATGCACATGTGTATTTCTAATATTGTTAACGTAAAAAGTAGTGTATTACACGTGGTAGTGTAAATGAAAGTGCAATTGACTAATATTTGTAATGAGTTACGGAATTTGACAAAGAAATGATACATATGCACATGTGTATGGATAACTGTTACTCAAATTTTTTTTTGTTTTTTTAATAAAATATAGCGATTTTTCTAAAAAAAAATAGTAAAAAAATTAAAAAAAAATTTTTTGGGTGTTTTTTAGATTTTTTTAGGAATTACTGTTTGTGTTCACACTGGTTCTCGCGTTTCTCGTAATAAACGGTGGTTCCTAACGGATCCTTCTTCTCTCTCTCTCTCTCTCTATATATATATATATATATATATAGGGGATGGTTCAAATAAAAACCACTTTTATTGTGAAAACTCGAAAACTAACTAAAAAAAGCCTAAAAAACACAAAAATTTTTTTTTTTTCAATGTTTTTATAAAAATCGCTAGTTTTTATATATGAAAAAAACTTTAAAAAAAAAGAGTAAACTGCCATTTTGGTCCCTGTGGTTTGTGCATTTTTGCCATTTTAGTCCAAATCTCAAACTTTTTAAATCTGGGTCCCCGTGGTTTCATCTTTATTGCCATTTTAGTCCAAAATTCAAAATCCCCATTTTTTTTACTGTTCCAAAAAGTTTGAGATTTGGACTAAAATGGCAATAAAAGTGAAACCACAGGGACCAAAATGGCAGTTTACTCTTAATTTTGGACTAAAATGGCAATAAAAGTGAAACCATAGGGACCCAGATTTAAAAAGTTTGAGATTTAGACTAAAATGGCAAAAGTGCCTAAACCACAGGGACCAAAATGGCAGTTTACTCAAAAAAAAAAAATTTTTTTTAATACACATGTGTAGTATTACACATGTGCACTACACAAAATTTTTTTTTTTTGAAAATTTTTTTATATAAAAAAACCTGCGAAAATTAATATGCAAAAAAAAAAAAAAAAAATTTTGGTATGTTTTTTGGCTTTTTTAATTAGTTTTCTAGTTTTCACAATAACTAGTGGTTTTCATTTGAACCTTCCCTTATATATATATATATATATACATATCTATATAAACAAGGCCGAATTTGTGATAATAATCAGACCATGATTATTCATCATGAACTTAGGCTAATTTATCTATGATTATAAACCACTTGTTATTGATTCTAATGGGCAATTTGGGACCCATGAAACCACACATAACAGAGTGTCATAAACGAGCACTTAAGACCTAGATAATACTTTTGCGAATACATACTTTTTGTACTTTAAATTATAAATCCCGAATCTTACCACTCCCCAAACATCATGCAACCTTACCATTTACTTCTCATACATAAACAACTCCTCACTTACGGATAATCGGAAAGCTTTGCAATATTGTGAGTATACTCGACGCCCTTTTTACCGTTTTTACACTTTTTGGGTGCATCATGTTTACATATACAAAACACACCCAACATACGTACTTTTATGCAATTATACAAACAATCCAATACATGCTTACCAATATGTTATAATTGATTCGTGTTTTCTAGGTGATTCTTACGTGATGAACTTGTCATTAACTTCGTACGAGCCTCCACTTAACATGTATTGAGCTATAGGAGTAACGCATCACCCGTGAACTAGAGGTCATGTTAAGTTTATTCATTCTTTATACTTGCGGTAATCAGAGGGTTGACTTGTAAATCGCATGCCAGTTTATACATTAATCTTGATAACTAGGTTTGCCATGTGGATTGTTTGTAACACCCCAATCGCATAATACAACAACACGCGGTAGAAATATCGGGGAGTCACGTTACAAATTGCTCACAACCACTGGTACTAAATTGTTTCATAATTGTTAACATTGTTTTACAATAAAAAGAATACATGAAATTGTAATTTATTTAAAGAAGTCTAAGGCCCGGATACGCTCTTATGTGTAGCATGCTTGAATAATCAAAACCTGAAACATATGTTAAAATGAGAGTCAGCATAAAAGCTGGCGAGTACATAGGTTTTGTTAGCCAAATTAATGGCAAAAAGTTTAGTATTGCAATGCTTTGACAACTACGAGAGTCGTCAATTGAAAATGGACTCTTTGAAGCCAAGGAATGGCAAAAAGATATCGTATTGCAATACATTATCTTGACTGTGAAACTTGTGACAAAAGAGTTTTGCATATGGCAATATGATTATTACTAGGTAATTTTTATGCCATTGAAAAATTGTACTTTGATCTTTGTTACCACATTGAAATCGGTCATAAAACTTGTGAGAGCATTATTAGAAATCAAATCAATGATTTATAATAATACTTTGGATATCCTTCTAAGAATCTAACATATGAAAATATGGAAGATTCTACAAGGATTTGGATAGTGAACTTTTGAGTCAACTAAACACAAAAATCCTAAAGTGATTCGGATAACGCTACAAGGGTAATACAATAAGAACACTTATATATAGCAAGTATCCGCGGCGTATCCACCATGTTCTTATGGTATTACACTCGTTTCGTTATCTAAATCACTACTAATCACGTAAACACATAATCATCAACTTGGTCATCAACTTGTAAACACGCATTAGGGTACACAAAGAATCCAATCAAGGACTTCAATTTAGTACTTTATGTCACACCCCGACCACGTAAAACAACAAATCGTGGCGGAAACGTCGGGGAGTGTTGTAACAGAATCATTGTTTCACAACCATGGATTAAATAATTTCGTTTTATTGAATTATTGAACTCATTGTTTTATTACAAATCAGACAAATAATATTATTATCTTTCAAGTTTTAAAGTCGCTAAGGTACGAGTCCATCCTATGTATAACATGCATCAACAATCATCACATAATAGCACCTGAAACATGTGTAAAAATAGGTACGTCAGCATAAAAATGCCTGTGAGATACATAGGTTTTATTATAATAGGATTCATGACTTGTAAGTTTAGAGAAAAATATTTAATCAAAAATAGTCATGATCCTTAAAATATTTTCTTTTATAAATCATTTTAACAAAAATCGTTATAGTTAGTTACCAAAAATAAACTTTTTTTTTTCGAGTAACAATTATCCATGCTCATGTGCATATGTATCATTACTTCAACAAATTCCGTAATACGTTATTAGTAATAGACAATTGCACTTTAATTTACAATACCATCTGTAATACACTACTTTTTACATTACCAATATTCAAAATGCACATGTGCATCATTAGGTATAACCATGATATAACATGTTTTGGTACAAAAGGTTTGTGATTTTAAATGGAGAAGTAGGCTCATATACATGTTTTTTGGTTAGTTATATCTAGTGGTTGATGGTTTGGCTATAGTTGTTACTTTATGATGTCATATGATGATTGGATGGTATAAATCGTGTTGATATACATGTAATAAAGTCAAAATATTGGTAATGGTATTGTATCATCGATGGCAGGAGGTAATGATATTGTATTATGGATGGTAGGAGGTAATGGTAGAGTATTATGGATGGTATGATATATGAAAGAGAAAGTGTATTCAAAGTAGTGTACCAAAACACCTTATTTCATGTTGATACATATAGATGCACATGTGCATTTCTATTATTGGTAATGTAGAAAGTAGTGTATTACATATGGGAGTGTAAATGAAAGTGCAATTGTCTAATATTTGTAATGAGTTACGAAATTTGTCAAAGAAATGATACATATGCACATGTGTATGTTTGTGTATTATGGATGAAATGATAGATGAAAGAGAAAGAAAGAGAAAGTGTATTCAAAATAGTGTACCAAAACACCTTATTTCATGCTGATACATATAGATGCACATGTGTATTTCTAATATTGTTAACGTAAAAAGTAGTGTATTACACGTGGTAGTGTAAATGAAAGTGCAATTGACTAATATTTGTAATGAATTACGGAATTTGACAAAGAAATGATACATATGCATATGTGTATGGATAACTGTTACTCAAAATTTTTTTTTGTTTTTTTAACAAAATATAGCGATTTTTCTAAAAAAAATAGTAAAAAAATTAAAAAATTTTTTTGGGTGTTTTTTAGATTTTTTTAGGATTTACTGTTTGTGTTCACACTGGTTCTCGCGTTTCTCGTAATAAACGGTGGTTCCTAACGGATCCTTCTTCTATATATATATATATATATATATATATAGGGGATGGTTCAAATAAAAACCACTTTTATTGTGAAAACTCGAAAACTAACTAAAAAAAGCCCAAAAAACACAAAAAAATTTTTTTTTTTTCAATTTTTTTTATAAAAATCGCTAGTTTTTATATATGAAAAAAACTTAAAAAAAAAAAAGAGTAAACTGCCATTTTGGTCCCTGTGGTTTGTGCATTTTTGCCATTTTAGTCCAAATCTCAAACTTTTTAAATCTGGGTCCCCGTGGTTTCATATTTATTGCCATTTTAGTCCAAAATTCAAAATCCCCATTTTTTTGACTGTTCCAAAAAGTTTGAGATTTGGACTAAAATGGCAATAAAAGTGAAACCACAGGGACCAAAATGGCAGTTTACTCTTAATTTTGGACTAAAATGGCAATAAAAGTGAAACCACAGGGACCCAGATTTAAAAAGTTTGAGATTTAGACTAAAATGGCAAAAGTGCCTAAACCACAGGGACCAAAATGGCAGTTTACTCAAAAAATTTTTTTTTTCTTTAATACACATGTGTAATAATACACATGTGTAGTATTACACATGTGCACTACACAATTTTTTTTTTTTTTTGAAAATTTTTTTATATAAAAAAACCTGCGTAAATTAATATGCAAAAAAAAAAAAAAAATTTGGTATGTTTTTTTGGCCTTTTTAATTAGTTTTCGAGTTTTCACAATAACTAGTGGTTTTCATTTGAACCTTCCCCTATATATATATATACATATCTATATAAACAAGGCCGAATTTGTGATAATAATCAGACCATGATTATTCATCATGAACTTAGGCTAATTTATCTATGATTATAAACCACTTGTTATTGATTCTAATGGGCAATTTGGGACCCATGAAACCACACATAACAGAGTGTCATAAACGAGCACTTAAGACCTAGATAATACTTTTGCGAATACATACTTTTTGTACTTTAAATTATAAATTCCGAATCTTACCACTCCCCAAACATCATGCAACCTTACCATTTACTTCTCATACATAAACAACTCGTCACTTACGAATAATCGGAAAGCTTTGCAATATTGTGAGTATACTCGACGCCCTTTTTACCGTTTTTACACTTTTTGGGTGCATCATGTTTACATATACAAAACACACCCAACATACGTACTTTTATGCAATTATACAAACAATCCAATACATGCTTACCAATATGTTATAATTGATTCGTGTTTTCTAGGTGATTCTTACGTGATGAACTTGTCATTAACTTCGTACGAGCCTCCACTTAACATGTATTGCGCTATAGGAGTAACGCATCACCCATGAACTAGAGGTCATGTTAAGTTTATTCATTCTTTATACTTGCGGTAATCAGAGGGTTGACTTGTAAATCGCATGCCAGTTTATACATTAATCTTGATAACTAGGTTTGCCATGTGGATTGTTTGTAACACCCCAATCGCATAATACAACAACACGCGGCAGAAATATCGGGGAGTCACGTTACAAATTGCTCACAACCACTGGTACTAAATTGTTTCATAATTGTTAACATTGTTTTATAATAAAAAGAATACATGAAATTGTCATTTATTTAAAGAAGTCTAAGGCCCGGATGCGCTCTTATGTGTAGCATGCTTGAATAATCAAAACCTGAAACATATGTTAAAATGAGAGTCAGCATAAAAGCTGGCGAGTACATAGGTTTTGTTAGCCAAATTAATGGCAAAAAGTTTAGTATTGCAATGCTTTGACAACTACGAGAGTCGTCAATTGAAAATGGACTCTTTGAAGCCAAGGAATGGCAAAAAGATATCGCATTGCAATACATTATCTTGACTGTGAAACTTGTGACAAAAGAGTTTTGCATATGGCAATATGATTATTACTAGGTAATTTTTATGCCATTGAAAAATTGTACTTTGATCTTTGTTACCACATTGAAATCGGTCATAAAACTTGTGAGAGCATTATTAGAAATCAAATCAATGATTTATAATAATACTTTGGATATCCTTCTAAGAATCTAACATATGAAAATATGGAAGATTCTACAAGGATTTGGATAGTGAACTTTTGAGTCAACTAAACACAAAAATCCTAAAGTGATTCGGATAACGCTACAAGGGTAATACAATAAGAACACTTATATATAGCAAGTATCCGCGGCGTATCCACCATGTTCTTATGGTATTACACTCGTTTCATTATTTAAATCACTACTAATCACGTAAACACATAATCATCAACTTGGTCATCAACTTGTAAACACGCATTAGGGTACACAAAGAATCCAATCAGGGACTTCAATTTAGAACTTTCTGTCACACCCCGACCACGTAAAACAACAAATCGTGGCGGAAACGTCGGGGAGTGTTGTAACAGAATCATTGTTTCACAACCATGGATTAAATAATTTCGTTTTATTGAATTTTTGAACTCATTGTTTTATTACAAATCAGACAAATAATATTATTATCTTTCAAGTTTTAAAGTCGCTAAGGTACGAGTCCATCCTATGTATAACATGCATCAACAATCATCACATAATAGCACCTGAAACATGTGTAAAAATAGGTATGTCAGCATAAAAATGCCTGTGAGATACATAAGTTTTATTATAATAGGATTCATGACTTGTAAGTTTAGAGAAAAATATTTAATCAAAAATAGTCATGATCCTTAAAATATTTTCTTTTATAAATCATTTTAAAATTTATAAGAAATCAGATAATATAATAGAATAATGCATAAATAAATAATTAAGTAAAATGAGTTTGAATAAAATATATTGTTTGTAAAACAATATTTTGATAAAAAGGTTTATAGTATATATATAAAATGTACTTTGGTTTTAAGAAAGTCGAATAAGTAATATATTAAAATATATTTCAGTTCCAAAATCGTTAAACAAATAGTATATTAAATATACTTTAGTCGTCAAATAGTAATTTTCAGTAGTATATCAAATGTATACTTTGGTTTTATTAATAACATATTAAACTATGCTTTGGTTTTATAAATAACATATCAAACTATGTTTTATTAATTAACAAAATATATGTTGGTTTTGTACATTATCACATATGAGAGCATATCAAACTATACTTTTGGGAGTATAACTAAATATACAATAAAAATGTGATTTAAGAATTCATTCAGACCTGTGTGCATCAAAATACGCCTTTGAGACTATAGAAATACCACAAAGGCAATCCCTATTTGGATAAAATGTAGGTTTCTGACATTCCATGACAACAGGAATGGGGTGTCAAATCCTATAGCGCTATATCATACTACCAATAGGTCTGGTGAACATAAAATAAGTACAATTCTACAATTAATTTTATAATCTTTGAAAAATCAGTGTTTAAACCATAAATAATCATTCAGTTTGTCAAAAGATAAGTACTAATATGTATAATCAATTATACTTTGAAATCATGAACATAACAAATAGGTACACATGCTTCACCCCAAAACATTGAAAACAGTAAAAGAGGGGACTATGTACTCACTTGAGAGTGCTTAGAAGTCTTGAACAACTACCAAGCAAGCTAGAGGGATCACAGAATCAAACGACACCTAATATAGGTAACTAAGTAAATAAACCGGACCTAAATCGGAAGATCGGATAGGATGAGGTTTCGTAAACCAAATGAATATTGGAACTCATATGATATGGTTTAACAAAGCCTACATACTAAAACGAAACCTAACCTAAGTGCTTACGACCCATTACGATCCGTTTAGGTAGCTTACGCTACTTTAACGCATCGCTCGGGTAAAACGCGTTCGGACTGCCTAACTAGTCCTATGACAAGTATTATATTCCTAAACATGTTTAATTATGTTGTATAATCTGTTAAATGACAAAAGTTTGGGTTACATATGCTTAAATATTAATTATGCATAAAAAAGGGCATTTTGGTCATTTTCCTAAGGCATATAAACTACCTATCATACAACTACTTAAACGAAGTGACCAGGTATAACCTCGGAAGGTTATTCCCTATACAACTATGGTCCCAAAATATGTTTGGTCGAATCCTACTGATTGACCAAACAGGTCGGGTTCAAAAGTCTAAGCAGTTGTTTAGACCGCTTATCTTACGACCCTATATAAGCACTAATCTAAAAGTGATGAGTTAAATATGTTAAAACATGTTTAACAAAGTTTAAAAACAAGTTTGACATCAAGACAAAGGGTCTTGATACCCAAGAATAGTTTGGTTGCAAAATACGCAAGAATACGCATTTTGACCGAAACTATGACTCGTCACTACGCCTAAATAACGTGGTAATCAGTAGGTATAGTCACAAGAGACTATAACCATCGTGATTACGCTCACGTTACGAAGTTCAAACGAACTTTGTGTTGACCATAGACTAGTCAAAGCAGAAAGTCAAACACTGTTTGACTTTTACGCTTAAAAACGCATAAAAGAACGAAAGAAGCTTACAAAGGGTCCAAGCTAGGAAGATATGATCTATAAATTCTCAGGTATGAAGCATTTGAGCTTCAACTTAGAGAAAATTAGATCATGTGTGAGCATTTGAGCATTTGAGCTTCAATAAGTTTATTTTAGTATACCGAACCCCTCAAAGCCTATTTCTAAGCTATATAAAGGATATTTAGGGTATGTTTAACTTATGATCAAGTTTCGAAAGGTTCGTTACAGTACGAATCGGCATACTTTCATAGTTTGTCGAAATTAGTCCCTGTAAGCGAATAAACTTGATTTCGACACACCAAACCATCCAAAACTAATTTCTAAGTTATTTAAAGGTTATTTAAGGTATGTTAAGCCTATGTCACTGTTCCAGAGTGTTTGTTGCATTAAACTGGTTATATTTACGCATCAGTTCGCGTATAACCTTCCAGAAAGCGATTTAGAGCTCGAAATCGATCAAGAATTGATATGTGCAAATGATACACACATTTATACAAATCCCAAGTATGAAATTACAATATTTCATTGGTTTGGTATTTGTTTGATGGTTGAAGTGACACAGGTGTCACACTTTAAACATCCCATAAGAATCTATCTATGAAGATAGATAGATACTATAAGGATCCGGTTTTGGTCACAATGAATCATAACATACGCATTAAAGTACATAAAGAATCCAAACAAGGACATCAATTTAGCACTTTAAACATCCCACAAGAATCTAACTATGAAGATAGATAGATGCTATAAGGATTTGGTTCGGTCTCATTGAATCATAACATACACATTAAAGTACATAAAGAATCCAAACACTAATCCAAACAAGGACTTACATTTAGTACTTTAAACATCCCACATGAATCTAACATAAGGATTCGGTTTGGTCACATTGAATCATTGAATCACAAAATCCTAAATCCTAATGGTGATTTGGATAACGCCACGAATGGTAATACAATAAGCACAATTGTATATAGGAAGTACCAGCGGCGTATCCACCATGTCGTTATTGTATTACGCTAGTTTCGTAATCTAAATCACCAAAAATATCTACACAGAAACAATAGCCATCATCGTGTAAAGCACTTCTTAGAAATTTCACTATGAAAATAGTGTAGGAGCGGTTTTCAACTCCGTAACGATTGCGTATCGACATGTGTGACGTGCGGAATCCGTACACGTGCGAGGACCGAACACAAAAATGTACTAAATTTGTGATTCGATAGATCGTATGAAAAGATTACAAGAACTGTGAATCACCTCTTGCACTTTCTCTCTCTAGCTCCAAGCTTTCCAAAGTAGCAAATGTGCAAAAGTCCTAAACTAAAGCCTTATACCTCCTATATATAGGTAAGGCTTCTAAGCTAAGTTTAATGAAATTACAATTATGCCACCTTGCTTTTTCTCCTATATTTTACAATATAAAGCATGGTTTCATTCTGTTTCAGCTACGAATTGTATTGACAGAGGCGATAGACATAAATTCACCAACAGACTCCCCCTAGGATATTGCCGCAGTCAATCTCGTAGCATCTTATCTTTCTCTCTCTCTGAATCTTCTTGAAGCTTTAACATCTTCAGCATTTACAGACTCCCTCTTGTTCAAACAGAAACACCGTGGATCTGTTTTCAACTTCAGCTCCCTCTTTCAGCAGACTCTTTCTTCAGGCTCCCCCTTTCGTCAAGCTTCCGTGCTTTTGGGATCGACACCTGGCTTTTCGTATACAAGCTCCCCTTTGCGTCGAGCTCGTCTTCAGACTCCCCCTTAGGCTCGGCTATCGGGATCGTAATCTGGAATAACATCTGCAAATTCTCAAACATTTATAAGTGAAAATGTTTTGAACATCCTGGATTTGAAAAACCTGGCTCTCTCAGCATAGGCTAAAATATTTCGACAGTGAAAGCTTTTCCGATTGTCCAGGAATCGTGACCTGACTCTTAAAAACTTTTAATCAAGAACCTGGCTTTAAAATATAAAAATATGAATATATCCAGGATTACTTGATTCTCTCCCTCTATCAACAATCTTCATAGATTTGGCAGTATTAAGAATTCAAAATCGAAAAATGGCTCTTTTCAAAAGATTTTCACAGTTTAAGAATCCAAATCCCTCACAATTAATCATCCATGTCCAAAATAATGACCTTAGAGACTTCACAAACTGGTTTTGATTTTTGATTTAAAAAAAAACTTCAAGTTTCAAATTAATGAACTTGTTTATCTTCAGAAACACGATCAACATACTTAGATTTTGAAACTCAGCTTTCAGACATCGGTTGTTAAAAATAAAGCAGAAATCAAAATCTTTTTGAAATTTTCTGAAACATAAAGCAGTAAAGAAATATTTATAGACATATTTACAGACAATATTTTTGTTTGAGTTCGTGTCAAAAGATCATATCAGTGTTTGACAAATCACTAGCACCGTTGAGCTTTAAACACTTTAAGTTCTAAATGATTCACTTAGATTGTCAGTATACTGATCCACTTAAATTTTCACACAAAGTTCAATTGATTTGAGATACGAGATTAGTGTTTTAAGGACTTAAACTTATTCACGTGTCCCACCTTAGAATATACTCCCGTATCATAATTCCCTAGATTCAGTCTTACAGGTGAGTATACCAATCTGATATCTGTATCTAGGTTAGTGCGAGACCTTGAGAGCTCAGGTATGAACTTCCGTTCAATCAAAGAGATGAAGGCTCGACTTTAGGTGTGTTCCCTTTAGGGAATCTTTTCTTCAACTGCAATTGATTCATATCTTTCGATATTTTTCAATTTTTATGCAGAGGGTAAGCTTTTAAAGCGCATAAAGTATTATACGACGTCTAGGCCATTGCTTCCGCAATATCAGAAGACCAGGTATAATACCCCAGATATCAAACAGTATAAAGACCTAGTATCTCAGAATCAGGCAATCTCTCTATCAAGATTTCGGGGGCTACCCATATATCCGAGAGATGTTCCCCACGAGATAAGAAAGTATTAGATATTTAGGTTTATATCTCGAAAACAATCTACTAAGCGTGTAAAAACCTACTGGCATATCATTAGTGAGACCGTTTATCACATTTTAACATTCCATTTCTTTAGCGTACTGTGATTGTCTACTGATGTACTATCATTTCCACTTTTTACACAAAACTCTTTTTGATTTTTATCATGTTTTTAGCTTTTTCAAATTTTCTAATGTTTTTGTATTTTCTGAAATTTTCTTACTCCCCCTAAAATTCAAAACCATTTAGAGAAAATTTGATAACCTGATACTGATAGCTTTGCCTCGCCATCCATTTTCTGCTTCACATGCTCTGTTTTGCAGAAAATATAACGTACCCCCATGATTTATAACACAATGATATTTTACAGTTTGAAAACCATTTTTCAATCTTGTGAAATTAATCATGTTTGTTCAGCCGTGAGGGTTTCGGCGTATTCACTCAACATATTTTTGGTTTTTTTGTTAAATTTTTAGGGTTTTCAAATATTGTTTATTTATGTACAAAAGCAAACTCCCTGATTAACAATCGCAGGGATTAGCAGCCTCCTCTTCTCGTGCCAGGCTGCTCTCATTTCCAATTTGATAAACAACTGTTTTCTTGAACACCTGCACATTCAAACTATTCAATTACTTGAACAAATTAGCCTAGGTCTGTTTGACCTTAGGCATTTCAACACAATACATTTCATTCAACTTCCGAAAATCTTTATCATTTTTTACAAATGAATTTTCATTCAGATTATCACTCACAGAAACCGTTTGTTTCTTTTCCACCCAAGTTTATCCTTTTGAAGCACTTCTTTTATAAAAATGAGATTCATTCTGAACATTTTAATTTTGAACAACAACTTTTGGTTTCCAAAATTGATTTGGTTTTGTTGCATCAACAGTTGTTTTCCAACTTTGTGTTGTTCTATGTCTGGGTGTCACTGGTTTCCATGTTTGTTGTGAGTCAGCTTTTGACATTTTCGGCTTCCAAGTTTGCTTTGATTCAAACTTGGTTGATTTCTGATTCACAACACCAGACTTCTTTTTCATTTCAACACTAACATATTTAAGATTTGGACTATTTCAACTGAGATGTCCAATTTGATCACACTTAAAGCATGTTCTCTTGGACACATCTTTAACCTGTTATTGTTGCTTTTTCTTTTGAGCGTTGAACTTTTCATTAGACTGTCGTCTAAATTGGAGTTCTTTCTCTTCTTCAGAACTTGTTCCGTGAACAAAGTTCATCTTTTCCTGATAATCTGACGTTTCATTTTTTTCCAATTCTGTTTCTTTTTATAACTCAACCCAGCCTTCATGTTTTTCTTTTTGTAACCAGGTTTGTTATAAAAAGTTTTGTGACTTTTTTCCAGCAAACTTTGAAATTTCATACTTTTGAATCTCTACCAGTTTGAAAACTTTGTTGATCTTATCTGAAATCACATTTTGAATTGGGGATTCATTATCCGAAAATAGTTTGTCCGATCCAATCATGGTATAAACCAATCATTTTGAATCATCATTCACAACTTTTTCAGATTTTGAGTGTTTAAGATAACTATCATGAAAACTTCCCTCATCTTCATCTTGTGATTCAGACTTACCTGTTTTGGTAGACTCCTCTGCTAGAACACTTTCAACAACCTTACCAACCACCTCTGAATCACTGATGTCATCAGATTTGGTGTAAGTCACATCGATGTTGTCGGGTAACTGGTCAACCATGTTTATTGCTTTTTCCACCTTCTCTCCATCATAGAATGTATAATTATTATCCAACGGTGGTGGAACCTGATGGTATTCAGACCCAATTCCCTTTTTGTTCTTTTCTGACTCTTTCCCATCGGGTGTGATGTTGAAAATACGTTCCAGAATGTATGAAGACGCATGATAACTTTGAAGTTTATTGACCAACTTTTCTTTATCTGCCAGTTCTTGTTTGAGTTTAGCAACATCATCAATATATTGATTTAAAACCATTTGTTTTCCTTCATATCTGGCTTCAAGAAATTTAGTAGTTTTCTGACATGCAGACAATCTATCGTCTAAACTTTTGACTTTACTTTTCAAATTTTCATAAGCTTCTTTTACAGTATGATATGACAATTTCATTCCATCGTATACTCTTTTTGCAACTCTTGAATAGTTTTATCTTTTGGAACACATTCGTTGCAAACAACTGAACACTTTTCTTTCAATATTTTGTTTTCTTTTTCAAGATCATCACATTTTTGTTTCAGCTTTTCATTTTCTTGTATCAAAAACTTTTCATTTTCAATCATTTCATGACTTTTTTTTTTGAAAATCTTTTCTATTTTAGTGAATTCAATGTCTCTGATTTTAAACTTTTCATCTTTTTCAGTACAAGCATTGCACGTTTCCATGCATTTCTTGCACTGGTCGTTAGTTTTATTATCAGATTTATTTTCATTTTCATCAATTTTATTGGTGTTAGACGACTTAATAGATTCAGTTTGAATTTTTTCTATTGTCACACCTTTTTCTGACGTCCGCTTCAACTCATTCACCAACTTATTGCTTTCATCAACAATTTCCTCTACAGTTTTCTTCTTCTTCTCTAAACTGGCATAGATCACCTTCTTTATTCCTTCCTCTACCTTTTGTCTATATCTTGGAATCTCTTCGAGACCATTGCACCAAACCCCTACAGTTGGTATCGCGGCAACTAGTGCTTTAAAATCTACCTTATCAGGATCAACTGTCGGGTTTCCTTGAGGATCAACAAAACATTCTCTCTCTTTACACCATCTATTTGCATGCCTCGCTTCTTTGAAAGCATCATATACATCACTCAGATAACCCCGTGCCTGTTTTTCCTTTCGGCTAGCAGTAACCAACACCCTTCTTTTCATGATTGACATTTTTGAATCACGTCTTTGATTTCGCACCTTGTTTATCTTGTTTATCACCTTGAATTTTTCGCCTCGTTTATAAACTCGAATCACCTCTAATCTCCTGCAAACAAACAAACACTCAGTTTAAAAACTACCAAACACCTGGATCGGATGGGTATCCGATCGAGTGAGGTTAACCAAAGTCAACAGTAACAATGATCGGATGACAGTGGATCGGATGGTGATTCGATCGAGTGACGATCCGACAGTTGGACAATAAATCAAGTGACTGCTAGGTGTCGGATGGTGATCCGATCGAGTGGTGATCCGACGCTTGACAATATGCTTTGGATCGGATGGTGATCCGATCGAGTGACTATCCCTGCTTGACCAATATGTGTTGAGGATCAGATGGTGATCCGATTGAGTGACACCAACAAACTATCGGATGGTGATTCGATCTAGTGGTGATCCGACACCTGAACCTGTGACACAAGCAAATGAAGAGTTTAGGATCGGGTGGTAATCCGTTCGGATTGCTACTCGACACTTGAACCTTAAAAATGAATTAACTATGTGCTGTGGATCGGATGGTGATCCGATCGAGTCAGGGTTAACAAAGTCAACGTTTAATGACTTGCAATGGATCAGATGGTGATCCAATCGGATTGTAATCCGACACTTGACATTTTTTTCTCAACAAACCAATGCGCAAAGGATCGGATGGTCATCCGATCGGATTGCCATCCGATCGGTGAACATCATCAAGAACATATGTAAACATTTTCAGCGAATCGGACAGAAAAATCTCAATTTCTCTCAAATTACTTGGAATTTTGATCTGAAATTTGGTAGGCTTATAGATCAATGATTTTCGCACATAATATCCATAAGTCAACCGATTTTAACAGTAAAAGCCATGTTAATTTTACGTTTTTCAGTCTCAGAGTGAAAAAGATGAAGAATGAAGAAATTTGACAAATCTGGATGAAAATTTGATCTGAAACTAATGAGATCTTGTGCGAATCTGTGTGATTGATCTGTGCAATCGAGCTTCTTCTCTGATACCACTTGTAGGACCGGTTTTTGACTCCGTAACGATTGGGTATCGACACATGTGACATGTAGAATCCGTACACGTGCGTGGACCGAACACAAAAACGTACTAAATCTGTGATTTGATTGATCGTATGAAAAGATTACAAGTACCGTGAATCACCTCTTGCACTTTCTCTCTCTAGCTCTAAAGTTCTCCAAGATGCAAAATGGCAAAAGTTCTAAACTCTAACCCTAACTCTCCTATTTATAGGCCAAGGTAATAAGGAGGGTTTCCTTATTTATAATAATGCTACCTTGCCTTTTCTATCTAAATATTACACTGTAAGGCTATGATTAGTTCAGTATCTTGCTACGGACCGTATTGACAGAGGCGATAGACATAAATGCACCAACAAATAGAAAGATTTAAGACTGTACTTCAAATATCCTACAAGAATCTAATTATAAAGATAGATAGATCTTATAAGGATTTGGTTTGTGTTCTCAATCATCGTGTTTTGCATAATAGGAATAATACACAAAAAGCACTTAGTAAACACATATATGTTATACATTTGTGAAAAAATGATTACACATATGAATCACCCCAAAACATTTGAAAACGTAAAAGAGGGGAACTATGTACTCACTTGGGATTGCGTATAGGTCTTGTTTAAATGATTAAACAAAGCTCAAAGGATCAAGAGTTCAAGTGTTGAAGTGGTTCCTAGTGTATTGGATAACTACATGTTAGCGTCTCGAAATTTGAAACAGGAGATCAGATAGAATGAAGTATTATAAACCAAATGAGTGTTGGAACTTATATGATATGGCTTAATAAACTGGACATTCTGATTTGGAATGGATCCTAGGTGCTTTTGACCCGTTATGACTCGTTAAAGTAGTTTACGCTACTTTAACGGGTCATTGTGTAAATATTTGATCGGATGGTCAAATATGTCCTATGATAAGTCTTACATGCCAAAACATGTTTAAAAATGTTGTAACATCAGTTTCTATGCCAAAAATTTGGTTACATATGCTTAAAATGGATTTATGTGCAAAAAGAGCATTTTGGTCATTTTAAAGAACATAAGAGCGACTTATCATAACAATAACCAATCGACGTGACCATAAGGTATAACCTCAGTAGGTTATTCCCTATACAACTATGGTCACTAATATGTGTTTAGTCAGATCCTAAGATCGACCAAACTCGTTGGATTCAAAAGTCAAAGCGGTGGTCAAGACATCTCGACTTATGACCCTAAATAAACCCTAAGTTTATAAACTGATATGGTATCAAAACTTAGTGTTTGATACCCAAAAATGGTTTCGTCGTAAAATGCACATTATGTGCATCTTTGACCAAAACTTTGACTCATCACTTCGACTATAAACATGGTAATCAGAAGGTGCCATCACAAGAGATTATAACCTTCGTGATTACGATCACGTTGCAAAGTTCAATTGAACTTTGACTTGACCAATTTAGGTCAGAACCGAAAGTCAAACAGAAATTCAAACTGATTGACTTTTAGCTCAAAACAAGCTAAAAATAAATGAAATAGACTAAGATGAGAACTTACTTGTGTGAAAACACTATAAGAACTCAGTAGGAGGTCTCCATAACCTGGAAACAACTCCAAGAAGATGGGAGGAAGAATTGGATGAAATGAGCAAGGAAAAGTGAAGGATTTGGTGTCTATTTATAGTTCTGGAGGTGAATTTAGATCATGACAAGTGTCCCACCATGTGTCTTGATCATAAAACACTTGTCAAATGCAGGAACATGCTTGGAAAACACGGATTATTGGGCTCCAAGACAACAAAACCAGATGCTGCTAAAAAATCAGGTGCTAGGCACCCCTTACGGACCATATGGGGTGCCCTCGTACGGTCCGTAAGCAAGGGGCAGGGGCATAAGTTTGGAGTTTTGGCATATTTGGCCTCTGGACTTGTTTCATCGCGTTTCGTCACTTTTAACCCCTTGTAACCTAATATTTAGGCTCTATAAGGGTGTTAAGACATATGTAACTTGAATTATGCCCAAAAATGTCGTGGATGTCAATTCATTCGGTTGTACGGTTGCGTTTTTCGCTTAATTACGATGAACGCTATAACAAACACGAAAATGACCGAAATTTCACAACGATCAATATTTTTGATTTTTATCAATAAAATACAAGATTTTGGTGATTACAAAACTTTTGGATGTGTATACATGGTCCGTATTAAAAAATATGAGAATCTGCAGACTTTCGCAGTTTGACGCAAATAGTCCCTAAGGTCGAATAAGCATGTTTTTGATATACCGAACCCTTCAAAACTTATTTCTAAGTTATGTAAAGGGTATTTAGGGTATGTTTAGCTTATGTCCTTGTTCTGGAGTGTACGTCGTATTTAAACTGATTACTTTTGCGTAACAATTTACGATTTCACTTCCAGAAAAGGTTTGAGTGAATGAAATTGTACAAGGACTAAAACGTGAAATAGTCCAATGTAATTATACAATCCCTGAAATAAAACACAATGTTTCATTAAATACAAAGTGGTTTGGAGTTGTACAATGATTGAAAGACACAAGTGTCAAAGTCTCCCCTACTTTAGGAAATTTCGTCTCGAAATTTATTCGAAGGAGACCGTAGAGCGTATTCGGAATAATGTAAGGATATGCAAAGCTCGAGGTTCCAAAGATGCGGAGTATCATTTGGTGTTGGAAATTTTGGGGGATTCAAAGTGTGAGTAAGGATATTCAAAGTATCTCAAGGTATTTAAATCTTTAGAACTTGTGAATCTTTAAAAGTGTCACCAAGTGTATAAAAATTCTTTTGTATGGCACTATTTTATACTAAGCTCTTAGTGTAAATCCTAAGAAAACAAAGGGGTGTACATTCAATCTAGCCATATGTACACGATTTCTAACATCCCACGAGGTACATCCCATGTACCATGAGCTTCTTATGCATAGGAGACGGGTCAACATACCTATGGCATCAAAGTCATCACCTTTAACGCCATAATATACTCCCGGTCGGCTCGATTAGAGTTAATGAATGTACTCGGCTTGGACAGTGCATTCAATAAACACATAATAACAAATAATCACATAATGACATAGAGGTCCAAGATAACATAAAATCTTCAAGTGATCCAAGAAACGTTCTGATGAATAACACAATAAGAACACTTATATATAGGAAGTACCCGCGGCGTATCCACCATGTTCTTATTGCGTCATACCCGTCTTGTTACTTAATCACTCTCGATTTTATGCTACCATACTTAACAAGGCTTACTATGATTCTCATGCATCGAACCTTATAATTATATGAGCACCCATAATTATTTGTTTCATCACATGGTCCACATAGCTCATCTTGTTAAGTGGGGGAATCAAATAATAAGGTTGAGGTAACATTTAAATCAAATAACACAACATCTATTGAACCAAAACGTGTTTCATACTAGCAATGATAGCACCACTTGTTCATCAGTAGCAGGTATTTCATTCTAGAACAAATGTTAATATATATTTCACACTAACCAAACTGGTAGTATGCATCATATACTAAGCATGGATTGTCTTAAACAATGTAAGCATGTTGTGAAAATGTTTTGAAACCATGTGCTAGGTATGCTAGGTCAACATACGAAGAAAAATGTCTTTGAAAATCATGCTAGGTATGCTAGTCAACATACGAAGCAAAATGTCTTTGAAAAATCGTGTACTAGGTATGCTAGGTCAACATATGAAGCAAAATGTATTTGTAATCATGTACTATACCTACTAGATAAAGAAACCATGTATGTAATGTCTTGAAAACAAGAAAGTAGTGATAGGCACATAGTATTTGTAGAGATCGTGTTGCAGATATTGTATGAACGCACTAATGTGCAATCATAATATGCTAAACTACGAGATTTAGTTCCTAATAATAAAGAACAAAATCCTCGAAGTCGGTATGCAGTTGTATATTACACATAGTGTAATCACATTGGAATTTGTAAATGGAATACGAATAATAAGAATGAAGAAAACTTCTTGAAATTTATATTTTCATTACAAATATAGTTAAAATATGTTCATAGTTTTTTTGGTTGATAAACAGGAAATGTAGAGGTTCAAATGATCATAAGTGCTTGATCATCAGCTTGAGCCTCATTGACATTGTACATTCATCCATTTGCGTTAGCAAGCTTAGGGAAGTTTCGCTTGAAATGATTTAAATCACCACAATTGAAACATGCTCCAACTGGATAGCGAGGGCGAGTTTGAGTAGGGGAAGCTTGGTTTTGGATGCGATAGGTCGCAACTAGATGTCCAAAAAGACCACATATTATACACTTGTGGCATGGAGAATTAGCTGGGTGATGATAGTTTCAACGATTGCACAAAGGTTGCTTCCCATGATAAAACCCCCTAACGGGTACTGAGTTAAGTGGGATTGGTACAACAATCGTATAATTCTTTGAAGATTTATGCTTTTTAGAATTTTTGGAAGGTTCAGCCTTTGTTTCCTTTGGATTCTCCTTAGTAGTTTCAGTGGTTCGTTTCTTGTCTCCCTTTCGAAAAAGTTTCCCTTTTCTAACCTGGGAGTAGGTTAGGGTAGTGGCTTGTTTGATAGCCTCCCTAAGCGTTGCGGGTTTGCTGCTAGTGACAATATCTTGGTCTAGATCAGGTAGGCCATCAATATATTTCTCAATGGCCCGATCCGAAGGTGTGACCATAGTGGGGCAGAGTAGGCTCAACTCTTCAAACCGGTCTGTGTAAGCACAGTTCTCACTAGGGCTGTAAACGAACCGAACGAACACGAACAAGGCCATGTTCATGTTCATTCGTTAAGGAAATTAACCAGTTCGTGAACTGTTCACGAATGCATACCAAACATAAGTTTATGTTCGTGTTCGTTCGTTATGGAAATTTAATTGTTCACGAACAGTTCATGAACACTGGTCTCGAACATAAACGAACGCAAAAAAATAAAAATGAACACAAACGAACATTTAACTTGAAAATAAAAAAATGAAAACATTATTATCCTTAAACATTGGATATAAGTAGTTAAATACAACCATCAAATGATAAATCAAAACATAAGAAGTCTACCACACCACTAAACGATGAATAAAGTTTAACTAACTTAGACATAATTATCCCAAAAAATGTCTTAGAATGTCCAAATTTTAGCTAACTTAGAAAAAATAGGGTTTCAAGTTTTCAATATGTTTAGATAAAGGTTTATTATTTATTATTTTTTTAATATTCATGAACGCAGTCAAACGAACGAGACCTGTGTTCGTTCGCTAAGCTAACCGAACGAAATGTTTTGTTCGTGTTCGTTTGTTAAGCTAATCGAACGAAGATAAACGAACTTCCCGCCGAACGGTTCACAAACTGTTCGCTGAACGTTCGGTTCGTTTACAGCCCAAGTTCTCACCACTATCTTGTTTGAGGTAATAAAATTCGGTTTTGAGTGCCCTCATTTCGCTTCGTGGGCAGAATTATTTCTTCATAAGATTTTTGAATTCTTCCCACATTTATGCCATTGCTATGTCTGAACCTTTGTCTCTCATGACTCCGTTCCACCAAGTGAGTGCTCTCTTTTGGAAAACACTCGAGGCAAACTCTACCTTGCGCTCACTAGGACACTGAACATGGCTGAATGTGCTTTCTATATTCACAAACCATTATAGGAGCCCAGCTGCTCCTTCAGACCCATTAAACTTGAGTGGTTTAGCTGAGTTGAATTGTTTATAGTTACAGGGCGTAATGACATTGTTGTTGTTGTTGTTGTTGTTGTTATTGTAGTAGATTTGATTAACTTGGGTCACAATGTCTGGGAGTACAGTAGCTATATGCTGAGCAATCATTGCTGCCATTTCTGCGTCCCGAGTGGCGTCACGACAAGGAGGCATCTTGAAGAAATAGCTATAATGAAATCAAATAAGTGAGATCATAGAAATGTTATAAGTTTAAAACACCATAGTGAAGTGAGAATCTTGACTTGGTATTTGTTCAAAAATCTTGTTCTTGTATTTAGGAAAAATAGTGTTTTTTATTTTGTTTTGAAATAAGAAAAGCTTAAAATTAAACTTTTGTTATATTTTTGGATGAGAAAATACAAACCAAGTTAATGGTTTGTGTTACAAATTCTTTACCTTTTAAAAATTTATTATTTTTAAGATAAAAATATTTTTTTCATTGAATTTTTAAAATAAAGAAACTTTGTGTATAAAAATTTGAAAATTCTCATCCAAATGATAAAAATTTTGAAATTACGGAAGTCAAAAGATATTATTTGAAAATGAAATAGGATTTCAAAGTGTCATGAGAAGAAATAAAATTTGTTTTGAATGTTTGAAATAAAACATATTACCGAAGGTAATATGATGGAGTAGTGTCACAAAGGTTGTTGTGGCACCTGAGGGAAATCAACAATCATCTTGAGCTACCACTCCATTTCTTTGTCACCGCTTGTCAAACTTCAGGACACAATTTCTTTCAAGTTGGGGATGATGTGACAACCCGTAATTTCAGAGTCTTTCTTTGTACTGGTGCTTGTTATGTGTAGTGCTTTGATGTAATTACGTGTACACTATTTGAAGTGTTTGATTAGATGTGAATGATGACGAGTTTATGCATTACATGAATGTTATAAGTTTGTATATATGTATGTGTTAAGTTGGATCGCACATTGTTCCCGGGTCGCATACCTATTCACCGATCGGACAACCCTCTAAACCATGTGGGCTTCTTTGAGCCCAAAAGCCCTTAAACCCAAACCGAGCCCAAACCCACCCCTTATGGCACGCGTATATGCATATAGGAATGCATATCAATCTTTTTCAAAACTTTAGCAAACCCTACACTCTCTTCTCTCCCTCAAGATCCGACGGCAGCAAGCAATCCACCTTGGTTCAAAGCCTTCAATCGAGTATCCCAACATCCTTGTGCATATACTCTTCTGTGGTTAGTAACATTATTATGTTTTAAACCAACTTGTTCCTAATTCTTATTCATGTATGCATGTTTGATTGATTTTATTGTCATGATTGAGAACAAAGCATGATCTAATGTCTAGTTAGAGGTGTGTTGTGATTATGGTTAGGATCAGTTCATGAATCATGTAGATTATGTTGAAATCAAATTAGGGTTTGCATGACAAAGGGTATCGATGTGTGGGAATGGCAATTACGGATTGGGATGATGCTTAAAACCGGTTTGTGACATGATCTTTGCTAGTAATGGAGGAATGGGATTCGTTGTGATAATCATACGAATTGATTCATTAGAAGGATGATTTTTGTGTCGATTATTATTGTTAATCATAGAAGGTGCGATTAGGGTTTGAATAACTTTGGAATTGTAACTGTTTTGATTCGTGATTGGGGTGGGATGAATGTGAATTATGTTGCAAAAATCAAGGGAAAATAGTTGACTGGTCCAACCGCACGTGTTGGTCACACACCAGAACTAGGACCGCACAAGTGTGAGTGATCGCACACTTCCACCCCAATCGCACACCATAGCTGGGCCACACCTGAACTTGGGCCTGATCGCACAATCAGCTGGGCTTAACAAGCTGTTTGGGCTGCGGATTAAAGTGGGTCGCACACCTCATCTCTGATCGCACAATTAGCTGGGCTTAACAAGCTGTTTGGGCCGCGGATCAAAGTGGGTCGCACACCTCATCTCTGATCGCACAAGTTGAGGCTGATCGCACAGTCCGGGTCCAATCACACATCCTGGTGGGCTTTAACTACTTGGGCCGCACATTTGTAAAGGGGCTGTTTGTTGGGCTGAACGATAATCGCACAATTTATATGGGCTCATTATGAACCGCACACCTATTGCTGCATCGCATAATTCACTTTGGGCCATAGTGACGGGGCCGCACATTTTGCATAGGACTGTTAGGTGTTTAACTAAATAATAGACTTGTGATGTGATCTCGTATATGGCCTGATTATGTGTTATGTGTTATGTGTTGTGAGTTGATGTTAATGGTGTACAATATGTTGCTATGGAAATTGGTACATGTAAATCTAATTGACTGTGGTAATCTTACCAGGCTTGGATTAATTAAGTGTGAACAAGTAACTAGTCTTACCGAGCAAACCAAGGTGAGTTCACTGCTCTTTTCAAGCATGCGTCCCGGGGAGGGACATCTAGTAAATATTCCGGGGAGGAATACTTGGTTAATGTGTTTAACGGGGATGTTGAACTTGGGATGTTGGTTAATACACTCATATCTATCATTTAAGTCCTATCATATACCGAATTAGTTGCCGGGGAGGCAACGGGGTTATTAGTTGATAGCGCTATTAGGTTTGGCAACCTCACACCGTACCGGGGAGGACGGGCGTGAACTAATTAACTTAACCACTCGATCAATGTTTGATAGAGCATTGGGGAAAGGCAAACAATCTGGAGCTATCTTGCGGTACTCGAGTTATTGACAACATTGTTTTTTTTTGAGATGTTTTAAACTTATACTTGGTAACTAAACATTTTAACAAACTTTGAACTCGCCAGCGTTATGCTGATACACTTGTCTGCATGCTTGCAGGTCGTTAGATTCATGGACATGGAACTTGCTATCTGGGGGTGTTGGAGTGGTCATGGGTCGAGTCACTTGGATACACATGACATGTTCATTAGTTTCGTACATTGCTTTTGAAATAATTGAATAACAAATTTACTTTATACTTCCGTTGAACGTATTAGTTTTATGTTATGGAAATACTTTAAGTAATAAATGGAAACTTTTATTTAATATCTTGTTATAGTTCAATGTGATTGGTGGCTGGATCCTGGTATGTCACACGTCTCGCGGGGTTCCCGCATGTGGTATTTTGGGGGTGTGACAGTTTGGTATCAGAGCCACTGGTTATAGTGAAGTAAGTTTTAAAACGTTTTTTTATAAAACCAGACTATAACCGAACAGTTTTGAAATCGACCATGACACTCAGCTCCAAATTGCAAGGTTCGTCTCTCGTTTACATATTACACATCATAACTAGTGTACACTTACGTATGACATTGCATTTAATTTCACATTTAGAACCACAATATAAATTCATGTATTACTTGCTTACGTTATGCGACTGATAGTGTGATGTTTCCCCTAGACTTTCATGATTTATGTTTTGTGATGTATTTTGGCTTGTTACTCTAAACTGAGGAACCTTTTAACACGAGTTAAGAGGAGCTGAGGTAAACATGCAAATCTCATTGTCATTATGGGTGAACAAATAATGATAATGTGGGGTGCATGTGAGTCCCAGTGAGGCTTAACGAGTATGAAAGGGGTTCTGTTCCGTTGTTTGACTTGGTGATAGAACTCAGTAATTTGTAGAAGTCATAGCGATGTTTGACTCCTACTCAATCTCGCCCCCTAACCTTTTTCACTCTTTTATATAGAATCATGAGCGGATGAAACGATGGACGTGGAGGAGGCCATGGTGGTGGACGTGGTAACATAGTTATGTCCCAGGCTGAATTAACTAACTTGATCAATACACGTGTGGCTGAAGCCCTAGCAGCTCAGCAGGCTGGTACGATATGTGCCAAATACTCTTTATCTTTGTGTCGTGTACTCGACTCTTACCCGTGTGTTGTATTTCCTTTCGTCCTTAGGTCAACACGTGAATCAGAATCGAAACAATCCACCTACTTGCACATTCTAGACCTTTATGAATTGTAAGCCACAGACGTTCAGTGGGACTGAAGGAGAAGTGGGGTTACTTCGTTGGTTTGAGAAAGCCGAGTTAGTTTTCGCTATGTGTAACTGTCCCGTGGGGGACCGGGTGAAGTATGCTACAGGCACACTGGAGGATGGTGCCTTAACATGGTGGAATGCCCAGGTACAGATGTTGGGCATGGAAATGGCTAATGCAACTACTTGGGATGATTTCAAAGAGTTGATGCGGGAGGAGTACTGTCCTCGTGATGAGATTCAGAAACTAGAGAACGAACACTACAATCTGAAGGTCCGAGATTGAGGCTTACACGAAAAGATCTCATGAGCTGGCGAACATGTATCCTAACTTATCACGACCACCGCATCGAAAGATTGAACTATACATCAACGGCCTAGCGCCGCAAGTTAAGGGTTTAGTCACTGCTTCAAATCTTGACAACTTGCCCCGAATCATCCGTTTAGCACACAAGATTACCGACCAGGAGGTCGAGCGTGGTTCGCTACCTCCACGCGTTACTACTTCTGCTACTATTGCTACTACTCCTGCTAGTGATAACAAGCGCAAGTGGAATGATACGGACAAGGTGTCCAACTCGAACCAATCACAGAAGAAGCCAGACAATAGCAACAATCGAAGTTTCAGTCAGTCGTTCTCTGTTAATCAAAGCCAGAACAACAACGCGAATCTAGGACCCTACGCGAGGAGACATCCAAAGTGCAACTATCATCATTGTGGACCGTATGTTCGAGCCTGCCATAGGTGTGATAAGGTGGGCCATATGGCAAAAGACTGCAGAGCCCCGTTTCCAAAGCAACAGCAACAGCATAATCAGCAGCAGCCACAACAGCCGCAACAACAGCAAAGGCAGCAACCACACCAGAACCAAGGCAATAGGAAAGGATGTTTCAAGTGTGGGGACGAGGGTCACATTAAGTGGGATTGTCCTCAGTTGAATCAGAACGCCAGCGACAACAACAACCGTCAGAACAACAATAACAATGTTGGGAACAACATTAATGGCAACAATGGGGGCAATGGTGCTCGTGGAAGAGTATTTACAATTGGAGCTGGTGATTCTAGGAACGATGGCAATGTCATGATTGGTATGTTTTCTGTGAACAATCTCTTTGCTTCTGTGTTATTTGATTCCGGTGCCGATTGAAGTAATGTGTCCTCGGAGTTCAGTCGACGATTAGGGTTAACTCCAACACCTCTTGTAAACAAACACGTAGTAGAATTGGCTGATGGAAAGTCAATTGAGGCCACACATGTTCATCTTGGATGTAAACTCGATCTTGTGGGTCAAGTGTTTGACATTGACCTTCTTCCTGTTACTCTCTGTAGTTTTGACGTAGTGATTGGTATGGACTGGTTGTCCAAGCACCGTGCTGACATACTTTGTAAGGAGAAAATCATACGTATACCTCTCTCTAGTGGAGAATCCCTGTCGGTCCAAGGAATCATTTCAGCTATGAAAGCCTAGAAGTGTTTACGAAAGGGCTATCCTGCTATCCTAGCACTCGTTACTGACACTCAGCCTGAGGAAAGGAGAATCAAAGATCTGCCTGTTGTTCGTGAGTTTTCTGATGTATTCCTTGAAGAACTTCCTGGTTTACCTCCTCATGGTCAGGTGGAATTTCAGATTGATCTTACACCAGGAGCAACCTTGATTGCTCATGCTCCATACCGTCATGCACCAGGAGAGTTGCAAGAACTGTCAAATCAACTTCAAGAACTATTGGATAGAGGCTTTATCCGACCTAGTTCTTCGCCTTGGGGAGCCCCAGTTCTATTTGTGAAGAAGAAAGACGGGTCCTTTCGTATGTGTATAGATTATCATGAACTTAAGAAGGTGACGGTTAAGAACCGTTATCGTTTGCCACGCATCGACGATCTGTTTAACCAGTTGCAAGGGTCAAGTTTCTATTCGAAGATCAACTTAAGATCGGGCTATAATCAGATGAGAGTCCGAGATGAGGATGTTCCTAAAACGGCTTTTCGAACGCGGTATGGCCACTATGAGTTTCAAGTCATGCCATTCGGGTTAACAAACGCACCAGCGGTCTTCATGGATCTCATGAACCGTGTGTGCTAACCATGCTTTGATGATTTCGTCATTGTGTTTATCGCTGACATCATGATCTATTCTAAGAGCAAGGAGGACCACGAGCGGCACTTGTATCTTATCTTAGAGCTTCTGAGAAAGGAGCAACCCTACGCGAAGTTTTCTAAGTGCGACTTCTGGATTCGGGAAGTACACTTCCTTGGCCACAATGGCGAAGCTATGAAGGGGCCAGAGGGGGCGCCCGACCCCCCGAACATTTCCTTAGTAGTGTTATGTATGTACGTTTCGTATAGAATTTTTTAGGTATATACGTTTTCGACCCCCCCGGTTTTATAAAAAAAATATTTTCTTAGGTATATACTTTTAGGTCTGGTGACTTCCGACCCCCCGGTGGAAATTTTCAAGCTTCGCCATTGCTTGGCCACATTATTAATGAATTGGGAATACATGTGGATCCCACTAAAATCGATGCTTTCAGAAATTGGGCGGCACCAAAGAATCCCTCAGAGGTGCGGCAATTTCTAGGTCTCGCTGGGTACTACCGCAGGTTTATCAAAGACATCTCAAGGATCGCTCAACCTCTTACCTCGTTGACACAAAAAGGGGTTATTTACTCCTGGGGAACGAAGCAGGAAGACGCTTTTCAGCTGTTGAAACAAAAACTTTGAAGTGCACCGATCTTGTCCTTACGTGAGGGTACCGAAGACTTCGTGGTGTACTGCGATGCCTCTATCCAGGGTCTCGGTTGCGTGATGATGCAACGCGAGAAGGTGGTAGCCTACGCTTATCGACAATTGAAGATTCACGAGAAGAATTACACGACTCATGACTTGGAGTTGGGGTCCGTGGTCTTCGCGTTAAAAATATGGAGGCATTACCTGTACGGTACTAAATGCACTATTTATTCCAACCACAAGAGCCTTCAGCACATTTTTTATCAGAAGGAATTGAATATGCGACAACGTAGTTGGGTAGAACTCTTAAACGACTACGATTGTGCAATCAAGTATCACCCAGGCAAAGCTAACATTGTAGCTGATTCCCTTAGTCGAAAGGAAGCAAAACCTAAACGTGTACGAGCCTTACAACTCACCATCCACTCAAACCTCCCTGACCAGATCCGTTCTGCTCAAACTGAAGCGTTAAGAGAAGAAAACCTTAAAGCTGAATATTTCCGGGGCATGGAGAAACGACTTGTAGAGAGATCTGACGGTATTTATTATTTCAGGGAATGAATATGGGTTCCTTTGTATGGTAACCTTAGAGAGCTTATGATGGACGAAGCACACAAGTCTCGATACTATGTTCATCCGGGATCTGATAAGATGTATCAGGATCTTAAAGTCTTATACTGGTGGCCGAAGATGAAAGCCAACATAGCGATGTACGTGAGCAAGTACTTGACTTGTGCGAAGGTCAAAATAGAGTACCAAAAACCCTCTGGTTTGCTTCAGCAACAAGAAATACACATGTGGAAATGGGAACAAATTGCTATGGACTTCGTCACTGGTTTGCCAAGAACTCAAAATGAAATGATACCATCTTGGTAATCGTAGACCGCCTCATGAAATCAGCGAACTTCCTAGCGAACAAGGAAACTGACAAGTTCTCACAACTTGCTGGCGTTTATCTGAAAGAGGTGGTTTCTAGGCACGGGGCGCCAACCTCTATCATCTCTGATCGTGATCCGCGTTTTATATCTGAATTGTGACAAGTGATGCACAATTTATTCAGCTAGCATCTAGACATGAGCACTGCTTACCACCATCAGAAGAATGGTCAAAGCGAACAGACCATCAAGACACTTGAGGACATGTTGCGAGCATGTGTGATCGATTTTGGTAAATGTGACAACTCGTATTTCAGAACCTATCTATGTGTTTAATGTAACGTATATGGATCTTATCTGATTATGTGAACCTTGATGATTTATGAAATGTTTTGTGAATATGTGTTTGAGTATGTGTACGCATGTTTGACTGTTTAACTACAAGAAACCGTTAAACGTTTTTAGGTGTCGTATAGCTAATTTAGAGAGTTAATCTAATTGGGCCGTGAACATGTTTAAACCTCACATTATCTGATTGGGCCGGAGGCCACACCTTCGTGATTGTTTCTCGGCCCACACCACGCGAAGTCCACCTACTCCTTATGTTATTATACGTAACACATGAGGAGTAGTCCCATAATTCTCTAACCACAAATAATATCTCAAACCCTAGTTTCCTTCTTTCCCTCCCTTGAGTCGTGACGGCAGACAACCATCATCGGATCTCATCATCTTCGAAGCATTATCTCTCGGGTCTTGGAATGTATCGGTATGTTAACTTGTTATTCACCATCATGACTCTTGACTGTTTACGTGTTTAGCGATAATGAAACCAAGTTGAGTATTATTCGTAACTAATAAGAACAATGATTGTCGTTATTGTATGATGAGGTCTAGTTTTGATATTATATGATGTATCCGATTTAATTGATCTCATTGGTAGTAACACTTGTCAGATTGTGCCTCCAAATGAAATATATTAACTAAATAATCTTCTGGTTGTATGTTCATTCAAACAATAATAATTTCATATGCAATCCCTTCATGGCCGATATATATACTAATTATTATCACACATGATTCTGACAACCTAATCACCAAACTCACAAGCAACTATGATTAAATATTTGGATATGCAGGACTGACAACAATTGGTTTGGTGAATTGTAGCTTATTTCTTTTAAATACATAGACTTTAGGTGACCTTTTGACTTTGATGAAAAGAATCGATATGATGGTGATGATGAGTTGTTATGATGTAAGGGTTTATATGAATTGATGATGATTGATTGAATTGATCGATTAATCGGTTAGATGGAAACTGCTTGAAATTGGTTGATAAATTTTATAAAAGGAAACTATATAACTGATTAGCATGATTGGTGGATAATAAAACAAATCGCACAAGATATTCTGAATCGCACAAGTTGTAATATTTGTTTAACTGTTGGGCCGTGTATATCATGTTGGGCTGGGCCAGTTCCAATCGCACAAGAGATTCATGTTTAATTATTTGGGCCGTTTACTTACTGAACTGTTATGTTAATTGGGCTGGGCTAGTTTCCGATCGCACAACCCAACCGGATCGCACAAGTCGACCGGATCGGACAAGCCATTCGGATCGCACAAGACTTATGTTTATTTTCGTGGGCCGGGTGTTTAACGGAATCGCACAACATGTTGTGGATCGCACAAGGCTGTGCTGAATCTACAACATGTTGGACCGCCTGTTATTGGGCTTTATCTTTGGGATCGTACAAGTGTTAGTATGTTATGAATTTGACTGCTAATGTGTTATACGTGTTTGCTATGATCAATACGTGTTAGTAACCTGTTAACTTGTGTAAACATACGTGCTTTACTCGAACCAAGACCTGACTTGTATGGTAACCATGTTAGGACGTGGTTAGCCTCAACTAGCTCGATTGACCTTTCTGTGTATCTGTCGAGCAAACCAAGGTGAGTTCACACTAGCCAAGGCATGGGATTACCGGTGGGTTGGGAATGGGATTGAATAACTACTCGTACAACCATTACTATTAAACTACTTACTACTGTCCTCGGATTGAAGGGCACGTACGTAAAACCTACGTACACTTATACTGACTACTGTCCTCGGATTGAAGGGCACGTACGTAAAACCTACGTACACTTATACTGACTACTGTCCTCGGATTGAAGGGCACGTACGTAAAGCCTACGTACACGATCATAAGACCATCAACTCTATCAATTGAAGTCCCTCATTTATCGACTTAATCGCCGAGGCCTATGGCGAGCGGGTCATTAGTTAATAGCGCTATTAGGTTTAACAAACCTCACACCGTGCCAGTCGGACGGGCGTGTACTAATGGACTATGGGCAAAGGGTCAATGCTGATAGACATTGACCTAGGGCACCTCTTACATTTTCATAGCAGTCGATACGCGTGGTCTAATTACACATGGGAAGCCCCCACTAATCATCGCAAACATGTCAGGATGACCGCGATACGAATTAATACGATACATGGTTTACAAAACAACATACGATTTACAAAACGAATACTATAACTAAATAACCAACTGTGAACTCGCTCAACTTTGTTGTTGATTCGTTGCTACATGCCTTGCAGGTCAATAGGTACTTATGGAGCTTGCACAGGGAGGAACGGTCGTTGTGGGATATGGCAGTGTGTGCCATGCTATAAACATTACTTTATTTCGTACTTTATACTTACAATGGGTTTTACGATTATGCTTCCGCTAAACACTTAACTATGCTTTGGTTTTTGAACACCTTTCATATTGTTTGGTTGAATTATGTTTACTTACATGCTTGTTCAATATGATTGGTGGCTTGATCCTGGTCAGTCACGCCTCCAAGCGGTGATACTCCGCGTGTGGATTTTGGGGGTGTGATAGATTGGTATCAGAGCCATTGGTTATAGTGAACTTGGTTTTAATAAAGGGAAAAAGTTTTTGTTAAAACCAGACTATAACCTGTACTGTGCTCAACGATCCCCAACGACGCTTCGCTCCACGTGCAAGACTCAATACTTTAGGTAATGTGGTTTAAGTTGATATTGCCTACCTGCTAGGGTACTTTTGCATGATGTGTTGTCTGTGGTATAATTATTAGAACAGTAGCATGTTGCCTGTTATCCCTACTGCGCCCCATGTGGCACACAAACGCTTAACTATTTGACAAGAGGTGGTCAAAGCCCTTTCTAATTGCTCGTCACCCAGCTACGACTGTTTATGCATTCTGTCTATTTGTACGCTTATCTCGACATGACGTCACCACTTGACCCTCCGTACATCCGGCTTGTACGCCAACAACCACATAGACTAGAACCGGCTCAAATGAACTTGGGTAGGAGAACTACACCCACGCAATTCTGTTGACGAACCTTATCATCACCACTGGTCATTTATACCAGAAACGAAGCAGCCACAATTACACTCGTACGTCGTTTTGCAAACTAGCAACCCTACCAACCAAATTCTGCTTTGGACAAGTGATATACCCTTGTGACCGTGATGCAACGAACTTCCCTTTTTGTGCCATACCGCCATGTACCACTACTGGAAATTTGCTTCTAGACAGCAGGTTAACTGGTTGAAACTTTCGATTATCGATGGACCCTGTTTACACCCGATCCTTCGTATGAACCTCAGTAACTCTCTGTTATTTCGGATGGCAACCAATTTAATGAAACGCCAACAACCATATCACGACTTTTCCCAAACGTGAGACTATCTTACTACCCTGTTGGACGATTTGTTTTTATTCTATTTAACCAACTCTATCGTGTACCTAACTTAGCGAATGGATGCCATTATTGGTGAAACAGTCTTCAAGATATTTAGGGACGGAGTTATGGATCAGTCAACCTACCAGCAAGCACGATAAATTATACATTTGCGTGACCCACCTTACACTACAAGAGACGTACTCCATTTTATGATAGTTTTCTTGCATATACAAAATCTCTGCACTAACTCTTGCACCGACTCACGATTATTAATGGCTAGTATGCCCGCTTCCTACCATTGGCTTAGAGCAAACTATCACCCCCGTACCACAGCAACGTTACATTCTCGCTCCTCCATGACGAGCCACTGAAACGAACCACTCTCTGGCTTAGAGAATTTAGAAGGCTAGACTCCTGATCACTGGTGATCACTCCACGGAACCTTGAGAATAGTGGTGTAATGTTGATACGATTATACTTTCTTGAATGCGTTCACACGTCTTTCCTTGGAACCTCATGAATACGCAGACGTACTTTGGACTCAATTGCACGACCTAAGGAAACCCCCCCCCGGACTTGGTTACTTACTTAATGATACACACACACCTAAGTTCATGGATTTAGGTAAATTGTCCCTCCTTCACATGGGGGCGAATCCAACGGCTCCTAGTGGGAGTCACAGTGAAACTTAACGCTACACGATTGTACGTTAACCATGCCGCTATGATAAGTTCTTGTTCAGATTGATTTAACCCCGTGACAACAATATGTAGTCAACGACATACTTTATCTTAACTATACCCAACTGGCGTGCAGCCAGCCGTATGTTCAATATCGAGTAAACCCTTGCTGTGGATTCTTAAACGCTTACCCACCGAATGGGACTACTCTTTCTTATGTTGCCACACCAATGCATGATATACCTTCGGGATTCAGTGATCCTAACAACAATCCCCGCAGACGCTTGCTTGAACAAGTTACACACTACGAATATTACTCGATTAGCATTGGGCTATACATGTAATGATACCACAAGTACTGATCTTTGAACTTGATACGACCAATATGGATTCGCAGACTCGGCATTTGAACCTAGTCTAACCAAATGAATGTGTCACCTGCTCTCATCGACGACATTCTGATCTACTCCAAGGGTCAGAAGGAACACGACCAGCATATGCGACTCATGTTGGAACTCCTTTGAACAGAACAGTTGTACGCCAAGTTTTCAAAATGCGACTTCTGGCTTCGTGAAGTCCATTTCTTAGGCCATGTGGTGAAAAAGGATGGGATTCATGTGGATCCATCTAAGGTAGACTCGATTAAGAACTGGCCTGCACCTCGTACACCAACAGAAATTCGCCAATTCTTGGGCTTGGCAGGTTACTACAGAAGGTTCATTAAGGATTTCTCCAAGATTGCACAACCTCTCACCTCACTAACACAGAAAGGCGTTGATTATCGATGGGGAAATGCACAGGAATTAGCGTTTCAACACTTAAAGGATAGACTCTGCAGCGCCCCTATCCTTTCATTGCCAGAGGGCACAGACGACTTTATGGTTTACTGCGACGCATCCATTCAGGGTCTTGGTTGTGTATTGATGCAGCGGGATAAAGTTATAGCCTACGCCTCGCGCCAACTCAAAGTTCTTAAAAAGAACTACACTACACACGATCTAGAGCTGGGAGCTGTTGTTTTTGCACTTAAGATATGGAGACACTACCTGTACGGTACCAAGAGCGCCATTTACACCGACCACAGAAGTTTCGAGCACATCTTCAAACAGAAGGAGTTGAATATGCGACAACGACCATGGGTCGAGCTACTGAATGACTACGAATGCTTGATCAGGTATCACCCAGGCAAAGCCAATGTTGTGGTTGACGCCCTCAGTAGAAAGGACACTACGCCTAAGCGTGTACGAGCTTTACAACTCACTATTCAATCTAGTCTTCCTGCACAGATACGAGACGCTCAGGTAGAAGCATTGAAACCATAAAACATCAGGGCTGAAGCCCTACGCGGCTCAAGGCAACGATTGGAACAAAAGGAAGACGGTGCCTACTACGTAACAGGACGCATTTGGGTCCCACTCTATGGCAACCTACGAGAGCTTGTGATGGATGAGGCACACAAGTCTCGCTACTCAGTACATCCTGGTTCGGATAAGATGTACCACGACCTCAGAACTACCCACTGGAGGCCTAGCTTGAAGGCCCACATAGCAACTTACGTCGGCAAGTGTTTCACTTGTGCGAAGGTCAAAGTAGAATATCAGAAACCTTCAGGCCTACTCCAACAACCTGAGATACCACAATGGAAATGGGAACAAATTTCCATGGATTTTGTTACCGGCCTGCCTAGATCTCAACATGGTAACGATACTATTTGGGTGATCGTGGATCGACTTACAAAGTCTGCACACTTCTTGGCTATCAAGGAAACGGATAAGTTCTCCACTCTAGCAGACGTATACCTTAAGGAAGTTATCTCGAGGCACGGAGTGCCCACCTCTATTCTCTCGGATCGTGATGCACGTTTTACTTCGAAACTATGGCAAGCAATGCGCAAATCCTTTGGCTCACATTTAGATATGAGCACCGCTTATCACCCGCAAACGGATGGGCAGTCTGAACGCACCATCCAGACCCTTGAAGACATGCTTAGGGCATGTGTAATTGAATTTGGTAACGGCTAGGAAAAGCATCTGCCACTTATGGAATTTTCGTACAATAACAGCTACCACACCAACATTAAAGCTGCTCCGTTTGAGGCATTGTACGGGCGTAAATGCCGGTCACCTCTTTGTTGGGCAGAGGTGGGGGATAGTCAGATCACTGACCTAGAACTTGTGGTAGACACAACAGAACGAATTGCTCAAATACGACAACGAATGGCGGCAGCTCGTGACCGTCAGAAAAGCTACACCGATAAGGGCAGGAAACCACTCGAGCTCCAGGTTGGGGAGTGAGTGCTACTCAAAGTTTCACCCTGGAAGGGTGTGGTTCGTTTTGGCAAACGAGGCAAACTTAACCCACGATACGTTGGACCATTTGAAATCATAGAGAAAATAGGCAAAGTGGCCTACAAACTGAACTTACCAGCAGAACTCAGTGCAGTTCACAACGTTTTCCACGTGTTGAATCTGAAGAAGTGTCTGTCAGATGAGACTCTCATAGTTCCTTTGAAGGAGCTCACTATCGACGAGCAGTTACGATTCGTCGAGGAACCAGTTGAAATCACGGACCGGGATGTTAAGGTCCTCAAACGCACTAGAATCCCTCTCGTTCGAGTCTGTTGGAACTCACGTCGCGGCCCAGAGTTCACCTGGGACGGGAAGATCAAATGAAACAAAAGTATCCCCAACTATTCGCAAATAGTACAACCACTACTGAGGCTGAAGCTACGGAATTTTGGGACGAAATTCCAGATCAACGGGGGGAGGATGTGACACCCCAGGAAAACCATGCAACTTAACTAGCTTCCTCAGTGAGTACGTACCAAATTTCGGGACGAAATTTCTTTCAACTTGGGGATAATGTGACAACTCGTATTTCAGAACCTATCTATGTGTTTAATGTAACGTAAATGGATCTTATCTGATTATGTGAACCTTGATGATTTATGAAATGTTTTGTGAATATGTGTTTGAGTATGTGTACGCATGTTTGACTGTTTAACTACAAGAAACCGTTAAACGTTTTTAGGTGTCGTATAGCTAATTTAGAGAGTTAATCTAATTGGGCCGTGAACATGTTTAAACCTCACATTATCTGATTGGGCCGGAGGCCACACCTTCGTGATTGTTTCTCGGCCCACACCACGTGAAGCCCACCTACTCCTTATGTTATTATACGTAACACATGAGGAGTAGTCCCATAATTCTCTAACCACAAATAAGATCTCAAACTCTAGTTTCCTTCTTTCCCTCCCTTGAGTCGCGACGGCAGACAACCATCATCGGATCTCATCATCTTTGAAGCATCATCTCTCTGGTCTTGGAATTTATCGGTATGTTAACTTGTTATTCACCATCATGACTCTTGACTGTTTACGTGTTTAGCGATAATGAAACCAAGTTGAGTGTTATTCGTAACTAATAAGCACAATGATTGTCGTTATTGTATGATGAGGTCTAGTTTTGATATTATATGATGTATCCGATTTAATTGATCTCATTGGTAGTAACACTTGTCAGATTGTGCCTCCAAATGAAATATATTAACTAAATAATCTTCTGGTTGTATGTTCATTCAAACAATAATAATTTCATATGCAATCCCTTCATGGCCGATATATATACTAATTATTATCACACATGATTCTGACAACCTAATCACCAAACTCACATGCAACTATTATTAAATATTCGGATATGCAGGACTGACAACAATTGGTTTGGTGAATTGTAGCTTATTTCTTTTAAATACATAGACTTTAGGTGACCTTTTGACTTTGATGAAAAGAATCGATATGATGGTGATGATGAGTTGTTATGATGTAAGGGTTTATATGAATTGATGATGATTGATTGAATTGATTGATTAATCGGTTAGATGGAAATTGCTTGAAATTGGTTGATAAATTTTATAAAAGGAAACTATATAACCGATTAGCATGATTGGTGGATAATAAAACAAATCGCACAAGATATTCTGAATCGCACAAGTTGTAATATTTGTTTAACTGTTGGGCCGTGTATATCATGTTGGGCTGGGCCAGTTCCAATCGCACAAGAGATTCATGTTTAATTATTTGGGCCGTTTACTTACTGAACTGTTATGTTAGTTGGTCCGGGCTAGTTTCCGATCGCACAATCCAACCGGATCGCACAAGTCGATCGGATCGGACAAGCCGTTCGGATCGCACAAGACTTATGTTTATTTTCGTGGGCCGGGTGTTTAACGGAATCGCACAACATGTTGTGGATCGCACAAGGCTGTGCTGAACGCACAACATGTTGGGCCGCCTGTTATTGGGCTTTATCTTTGGGATCGTACAAGTGTTAGTATGTTATGAATTTGACTGCTAATGTGTTATACGTGTTTGCTATGATCAATATGTGTTAGTAACCTGTTAACTTGTGTAAACATACTTGCTTTACTAGAACCTAGACCTGACTTGTATGGTAACCATGTTAGGACGTGGTTAGCCTCAACTAGCTCGATTGACCTTTTTGTGTATCTGCCGAGCAAACCAAGGTGAGTTCACACTAGCCAAGGCATGGGATTCCCGGTGGGTTGGGAATGAGATTGAATAACTACTCATACAACCATTACTATTAAACTACTTACTACTGTCCTCGGATTGAAGGGCACGTACGTAAAACCTACGTACACTTATACTGACTACCGTCCTCGGATTGAAGGGCACGTACGTAAAACCTACGTACAGTTATACTGACTACTGTCCTCGGATTGAAGGGCACGTACGTAAAGCCTACGTACACGATCATAAGATCATCAACTCTATCAATTGAAGTCCCTCATTTATCGACTTAATCGCCGAGGCCTATGGCGAGCGGGTCATTAGTTAATAGCGCTATTAGGTTTAACAAACCTCACACCGTTCCAGTCGGACGGGCGTGTACTAATGGACTATGGGCAAAGGGTCAATGCTGATAGACATTGACTTAGGGCACCTCTTACATTTTCGTAGCAGTCGATACGCGTGGTCTAATTACACATGGGAAGCCCCCACTAATCATCGCAAACATGTCAGGATGACCGCGATACAAATTAATACGATACATGGTTTACAAAACAACATACGATTTACAAAACGAATACTATAACTAAACAACCAACTGTGAACTCGCTCAACTTTGTTGTTGATTCATTGCTACATGCCTTGTAGTTCAATAGGTACTTATGGAGCTTGCACAGGGAGGAACGGTCGTTGTGGGATATGGCAGTGTGTGCCATGCTATAAACATTACTTTATTTCGTACTTTATACTTAAAATGGGTTTTACGATTATGCTTCCGCTAAACACTTAACTATGCTTTGGTTTTCGAACACCTTTCATATTGTTTGGTTGAATTATGTTTACTTACATGCTTGTTCAATATGATTGGTGGCTTGATCCTGGTCAGTCACGCCTCCAAGCGGTGATACTCCGCGTGTGGATTTTGGGGGTGTGACAGTAAAGGATGGGAACGACACTTGCCTCTGGTAGAGTTTTCTTACAACAACAGTTACCATTCCAGTATCCAGGCAGCATCGTTCGAGGCTTTGTATGGACGGAAAAGCCGATCTCCTCTTTGTTGGGCTGAGGTGGGTGACAGCCAGATCACGGGTCCAGAGCTAGTACTTGAAACCTCTGAAAAGATTGTTCAGATCAGAAAAACTACGCTAATAAGCGTAGGAAACCCTTGGAATTCACGGTGGGCGATCGTGTCATGCTAAAAGTCTCACCCTGGAAGGGTGTGGTGCGATTTGGGAAGTGTGGCAAGCTTAATCCATGCAACGTTGGGCCTTTCAAAATTCTGGAACTAATCAGTAAAGTGGCCTATAAGCTGGAGTTACTTGATGTGTTGGGTAACGTTCATGACCTCTTCTATGTCTCGAACCTAGAAAAGTGTTTGTCCGATGAAACACTTGTCGTGCCGTTGCAAGAACTAAAGATTAACGACAAGTTACAGTTCGTTGAAGAACCTATCAAAATCATGGATCGGGAAGTTAAGGTTCGTAAGCACAGTCGAATCCCAATTGTAAGAGTTCTTTGGAACTCAAGGCGTGGACCGGAGTTCACATGGGAACGTAAAGATCAAATGAAGCTTAAGTACCCTCAGCTGTTCAACACTGCTAAATCAAATCCTAATGCAACTGGTGAATTTCGGGACGAAATTCCCTTTCAAGTTGGGGATGATGTGGCACCTAAGGGAAATCCACAATCATCTTGAGCTACCATTCCATTTCTTTGTCACCGCTTGTCAAATTTCGGGATGAAATTTCTTTCAAGTTGGGGATGATGTGACAACCTGTAATTTCGTGAGTCTTTCTTTGTACTAGTGCTTGTTATGTGTAGTGATTTGATGTAATTTACATGTACGCTATTTGAAGTGTTTGATTAAATGTGACTGATGATGAGTTTATGCATTACATGAATGTTATAAGTTTGTATATATGTATGTGTTAAGTTGGATCACACATTGTTCCCGGGTCGTATACCCATTCACCGATCACACAACCCTCTAAACCATGTGGGCTTCTTTGAGCCCAAAAGCCCTTAAACCCAAACCGAGCCCAAACCCACCCCTTGTGGCACGCATATTTGCATATAGGAATGCATATCATTCTTTTTCAAAACTTTAGCAAACCCTACACTCTCTTCTCTCCCTCAAGATCCGACGACAGCAAGCAATCCTCCTTGGTTCGAAGCCTTCAATCGAGTATCCCAACATCCTTGTGCGCATACTCTTCTGTGATTAGTAACATTTTTGTGTTTTGAACCAACTTATTCCTAATTCTTGTTCATGTATGCGTGTTTGATTGATTTTATTGTCATGATTGAGAACAAAGCATGATCTAATGTCTAGTTAGAGGTGTGTTGTGATTATGGTTAGGATCAGTTCATGAATCATGTAGATTATGTTGAGATCAAATTAGGGTTTGCATGACAAAGGGTATCGATGTGTGGGCATGGGAATTACAGATTGGTATGATGCTTAAAACCGGTTTGTGATGTGATGTTTGCTAGTAATGGATGAATGGGGTTCGTTGTGATAATCATACGAATTGATTCGTTAGAAGGATGATTTTTGTGTCGATTATTATTGTTAATCATAGAAGGTGCGATTAGGGTTTGAATAACTTTGGAATTGTAACTGTTTTGATCCGTGATTGGGGTGGGATGAATGGGAATTATGTTCCTAAAATCAAGGGAAAATAATTGACTGGTCCAACCGCACGTGTTGGTCGCACACCAGAACTGGGATCGCACAAGTGTGAGTGATCACACACTTCCACCCCAATCGCACACCATAGTTGGGCCACACCTGAACTTGGGCCTGATCGCACAATCAGCTGGGCTTAACAAGCTGTTTGGGCCGCGGATCAAAGTGGGTCGCACACCTCATCTCTGATTGCACAAGTTGAGGTTGATCGCACAGTCCGGGTCCAATCGCACATCCTGGTGGGCTTTAACTACTTGGGCCGCACATTTGTAAAGCGGCTGTTAGTTGGGCTGAACGTTAATCGCACAATTTATATGGGCTCATTATGAACCACACACCTATTGCTGAATCGCACAATTCACTTTGGGCCGTAGTGACTGGGCCGCACTTTTTGCGTAGGGCTGTTAGGTGTTTAACTAAATAACAGACTTGTGATGTGATCTCGTATATGGCCTGATTATATGCTATATGTTATGAGTTGATGTGAATGGTGTACAATTTGCTGCTATGGAAATTGGTACATGTAAAACTAATTGACTGCGGTAATCTTACTAGGCTTCGATTAATTAAGTGTGAACAAGTAACTAGTCTAACCGAGCAAACCAAGGTGAGTTCACTGCTCTTTTCAAGCATGCGTCCCGGGGAGGGACATCTGGTAAATATTCCGGGGAGGAATACTGGGTTAATGGGTTTAACGGGGATGTTGAACTTGGGATGTTGGTTAATACACTCATATCTATCATGTAAGTCCCATCATATACCGAATTAGTTGCCGGGGAGGCAACGGGGTTATTAGTTGATAGCGCTATTAGGTTTCACACCCTCACACCGTACTGGGGAGGATGGGCGTGAACTAATTACCTTAACCACTCAACCAATGTTTGATAGAGTATTGGGGAAGGGCAAACAATCCGGAGCCATCTTGCGGTACTCGAGTTATTGACAACATTGTTTTTTTAGATGTTTTAAACTTATACTTAGTAACTAAATATTTTAACAAACTTTGAACTCGCTAGCGTTATGCTGATACACTTGTCTGCATGCTTGCAGGTCGTTAGATTCATGGACTTGGAACTTGCTATCCGGGGGTGTTGGAGTGGTCATGGGTCGAGTCACTTGGATACACATGACGTGTTCATTAGTTTCGTACATTGGTTTTGAAACAATTGAATAACAAATTTACTTTATGCTTCCACTGAACGTATTGGTTTATGTTATGGAAATACTGTAAGTAATAAATGGAAACTTTTATTTAATATCTTCTTATAGTTCAATGTGATTGGTGGCTGGATCCTGGTATGTCACACGTCCCGCGGGGTTCCCGCATGTGGTATTTTGGGGGTGTGACAGTGGTTGTGTTTAGAAATTGTTCGACATGGTCAAGGTGGATGGGTTTTCATAATGTTTCGATAAGACATGCTTTAGCCTGTAGCTGGACACTCACCCCAAGAGTTCCTAGGTAAGAGTGACTGGTCCGATAATGCGGATTTGTAGGAACACTCTAGCCTTAGACAGAAAACTTGGGGTACAGGCATCCACCCTTCCAGATTGCATGTGTTCACATTATTAAAACCCAAGATTTCGATGAAAATGTTTTGAGAAAAACATTTTGAGAAACATTTCGATAAAAATGTTTGAGAAAAACAGTTTGAGAAACATTTCAATGAAAACGTTTATGAAAAACATTTTGAGGAACACCTTAAGGTATAAATCCTAAGGGTTTAAGATAAATCATCTAAGGTTAGATGATTTGTAAATCATAGAGTATTTGTGGCAAGAATAGGGATGAGGATGAGGATTAGGATAGAGATCCTAAGTCTACTCATGTTTGGGTCCCTAGGAGGGTTATAGACTAGGTTAAAGGCATTCTAATAACCTAATTCCCTATAACCAGTGCTCTGATACCAATCTGTAACACCCCAATCGCGTAATACAACAACACGCGGAGGAAATATCGTGGAGTCACGTTACAAATTGCTTACAACCACTGGTACTAAATTGTTTCATTATTGACTACAATGTTTTGCAATACAAAGAATACATGAAATAGTCTTTTGTTTAAAGAAGTCTAAGGCCCGGATGCGTTCCTATGTGTAGCATGCTTGAATAATCAAAACGTGAAACATATGTGAAAATGAGAGTCAGCATAAAAGCTGGCAAGTACATAGGTTTTGTTAGCCAAATTAATGGCAAAAAGTTTGGTATTGCAATGCTTTGACAACTACGAGAGTCGTCAATTGAAAATGGACTTTTTGAAGCCAAGGAATAGCAAAAAGATTTAACATTACAATACATTATCTTGATTGTGAAACTTGTGATAAAAGAGTTTTGCATATGGCAATATGATTATTACTAGGTAACTTTTATACCATTGAAAAATTGTACTTTGATCTTTGTTACCACATTGAAATCGTTCATAAATCTTGTGAGAGTATTATTAGAAATCAAATCAATGATTTATAATAATACTTTGGATATCCTTCTAACAATCTAACATATGAAAATATGGAAGATTCTACAAGGATTTGGATAGTGAACATTTGAATCAACTAAACAAAAAAATCCTAAAGTGATTCGGATAACGCTACAAGGGTAATACAATAAGAACACTTATATATACGGAGTACCAGCGATGTATCCACCAAGTTCTTATGGTATTACACTCGTTTCGTTATCAAAATCACTACTAATCACATAAACACATAATGATCAACTTGGTCATCAACTTGTAAACACGCATTTGTTTTGGTCAAAATTTACCGAAGCAATTAAGTGATCAAACTTAGTTTGTGAGGTAGTGTGCTATTGGTGTGAGCAAAAATATGTTAAGTTGATTGTATATGAAAATAGTTTCAGGATATAGCTCATGGACATCAAACTGTATCAATAATCAAACAATTGAGCCATAAAGGTAAAAGTTGACACAAGATGTATGAGGAAAGCCCTTGATCAATCTAGATCGTCGGTATAAAACCTCAGGAGCTGACAATCATCAGCTGCCTTGTTTTTCTTATTGCTTGAATAACCAGGATACAGTTGTAGGATAATTGATATTCGTTAATTTACACATATTTTAGTCCCCCGTTGTACCCCTATTTTATGCATTTTTGGCCGTAAAACCGTCATTCGGATACTTAATTATCTACACTTTTGTTTACAGGCTTAAAACTGCATTCCAGACAAGATGATAGCAAAAACGAGGACTTTCCGGACAAAACGACAAAGCTGCGAAGATTCTGTTAAGAAAACTGACCTGGGCGTGTGGAACGACCGTTCCACCTGATGCACGGTCGTGCATCTCCGACAAAGTTGATCAACCCGGCAATGAACGAGAGGTGCGACTGGGCGTTCTAGGGAAACAAGGAGGCTCGGTGAAGAACGGGCGTTCCATCTGAGGAACGACCGTGCGTATCCGATGAACCAACAGAGTCTCGGTGATGAACGACCAGTGCGACTCGGCGTGCAACAACAACCCGGAACTGAACGACCGTTCCATCTGAAGAACGGTCGTGCCATTTCGAATCTGGTCAACGATCTGATGACGTCATGCAGTATGGTGTGCCCATCCCTAATAATTGCTTAAAGTGCACGGTCGTGCCATATGGAGAACAACCGTGCGACAGCGAAAATTATAAAAACAGAACAAAAACATTCTGTTCGACATTCTGGATTTTTGGAGAGCTTCACAGGCGATTTTCAGGCTCCGGAGGCATTAGCTTTCACCCGGATTCAAGCCACATTGTCCCGTTTAGCTCGATTACTACCCGGATCCTTAGTCTAGTACTTGTTTATGGTTTGATTTTCTAATCTTTCCATGATTTTGTTAATCTTTCAAGTACTTAGATTAATGTTTATGTATTATTGTAGCCTTTGGGCAAAAACACAAACAATCCCTTGCTAGATTATTGCCATTAGTGTGTTAAACTTTGTTTGTAATGACATTTGAAGTATTTTCTATGTTAATCTTTGATGATTAGTTTGCAACCTTGTTATTGATATTGAATTCTTGATTATAAGTAATTATGTTGGATGATTGGTATTTGGTTAGTTAAGATAGTTGAAAAATGAAGCTTAATTAATCTTGTATTAGTAAACTTTGAACTTGGTTAACTAGATTAGCTTGGTTTAAATGTATGCATCATGATACTAGAAATGGTTAGTGATTTAATCAAATGTAATTATTGTTAATCAAGAGAGCTTGCCGTCACGTAAGGACCTTAACGGGTTAGATGGTGTCGTTATAAATTCTTGCCATGATTTATTAGCTTAGATAGTAGTTTAGGCCAAAATTGCTTTCTTGGTGAATTATTGTGCAAGATTTGTAAAATGAACTTGGTTGTGATTTAATCTAGTTTATGCTTGTCTCGGTGGTTGCATTGTGTTTATCGGTGTCTCTTTCCTTGATTAAGTGCGGTTAGAAAACTCCAAACGGATGACTAACTTATTTTTAAGAGGTTTTCATAGACATTTATCAATTGCACGTTAAAGAACAATTTTTGGTGGTTAAAGTGTGTTTATCGTTTTAGCTTTCCGAATGATTGTCATGTTAGGATTCCCGAAAGGGATACTAATTGTCTTAAATTGGAAAATTGACCGAATGCTTCTAGTGCCAAAACCGACTTAGTTGACATGCTGTGGTTGTGTATTTAGGAAGGCTTTTTATCTATATTCTATTATGTTTTTATTATGTATTTATTTATGCTTACGTTAGTCTAGTTAAAATCAACCAAACTTATGTTTTTACCGGTAGTTTAGTGACAAAGGTCTAGTATTATTTCTCCGCCCATTTCCTTGGATCGATACTTGGTTCTTACCGATACTTTATTACATATATGACGGGGTACACTTGCCTCTTTCGTGTGTGTTTTGATGTAAAAGTAATAATCACTTTTATAAATTTAAAACCAAATCGTGTGTAAATTCATTGCAAAATTATGTATATATACGCACACGTCAAGTTTTTGGCGCCGTTGCCGGGGAAATGGCGAGTTTTAGGAACGACCCGAGTCATTTGGTTATCGGTGTATATACTTGTTTATATTTGTGAATACTTTCATGATTATTTATTTGTTTATTTATTTATGAATATTTCTTGTTTTATTTCATTTATTCGTTTCCGCGTTTATTTTTGTTCCATTTATTTTTTTGATCCAGATTTATTTATTCACTTATTCTTTGGGTTTTCGGCACCCTAAAGCCATTTTTGTATTAGTCGATTCATTTATTTATTGTGTTGAATTTTTATAAAATTTAGGGCCTATTTTAGGATTTTTATAAAATTTTCAGCCCATTTATAATAATATTCTGCTTCTATTCAGTTGAAAAAAAAAGGGGCAGAATTATTATATTAATAAAATATTCATTGTGTCAAATTTTCGTTTGCTGGTTAATGTCCTCAACTCCCGCGCCTAATATTGCTGAGCCGGTTGACGAACCAGCGCATAATCTTAGGAGAAGTAGGAGGCTGCGAGAAAGGGCACGTGTCATTGCACAACGGATTGCAAACGCGATTGACGACCCGGTGATACTTTCTGAAAGCGAAAACTCAGGGGACGAAATAATGGCAGACGATAATCAACCTTTGAATGATACGAATCAGCCCGGACGAGAGGGCTTGGAGCCCAGTATTATTAGACCTACTATTGATGCAGCTTCATTTGAAATAAAATCTAGTATTATTAACATGGTGCAGAATTCAGTGCAGTTCGACGGGCGTGAGCACGAGGATCCCGGGAGACACATTGCGGCTTTCCTCCATGTTTGCTCCACATTCAAGATTAGGGATGTTTCGGAGGACGCAATTTGGTTGAGGTTGTTTCCGTTTTCATTGCGTGAAAAAGCCAGAGCTTGGCTTATGTCACTCCCAGCCGGGTCCATCAGGACCTGGAATCAGTTGGCGGAGCAGTTTATGCATAAATACTTTCCACCTGAGAAAACGAACAAGCTACGGAACTGGATTACTTCATTTCGCCAGGACGAGGGCGAATCGTTGCTTGCAGTTTGGGAGAGATTCAAGGATTTGTTGATTGATGTGCCACATCATGGCTTCTCCAAGAGACAGCTGGTTTTGACATTCTATCAGGGGCTCAGCTACAACACGTAGGAGCGATTAGATGTTAACGCAGGAGGCGATCTGGGAACGAAGACTCCGACGGAAGCATACGATATCATAGAGAAAGCTGCGTTGAAATCCAGCTCGCGTCGGGAAGGCGATAGAGGTCGGGCTACATCATCATCATCTCGCCCAGGAGCTCACGCTGTGGACGATTACACAGCCATTACTGCGCAAATCTCGGCTCTGGCGACAAAATTCGATAAATCCCAAACAGCCGCGCAAGTTGGCCCTGGATGTGACCAGTGTGGAGTGTCACATGTGCCAGGTACGTGTGAGCAGGGTGTTATGTTTACCGGTCACGAAGAGGTGAACTACATGGGCAATCAAATCAGGCCCCAAAATAACCCCTACAGCAACACGTACAATCCAGGGTGGAGAAATCACCCAAACTTTGGGTGGAAATCTGGTTCTGGGAACCAAAACGCGCCCGGTTTTGCTCAACATGCTCCCGCACCACAACAATCTCACGGTCAATCCTTTCAGCCTCAATATCATAATCAAGGCTCAGGAAGCAGTTCACAGCCGCACGCCTCTCAAAGCAACGCAAAGCTAGAGGAAATGATGGCACAACTGCTGAACAACTCCAATAGTGCTAATCAAATGGCTGAAAAGCGATATCAGCAGGATGAGGAGCGATTCTTGGTCAACGAAGGAGAAATGCGGAGTCAAAAGGCTTCCATTCAGAATGTCGAGAATCAAGTGGGCCAGTTAGCAAAAATGTTGTCGGAGAGACCCCCAGGTGGACTTCCAGGCAACACGGAGCAGAATCCGAAGGGGCGTGGTAATGGCCCGCACACGTAAAGTGTGGGGACATGAGTCTTGCTATCGACTCGCCGACAAAAATTTAGCATGAGTCTTGCTATCGACTCGCCGACAAAAATTTAGCATGAGTCTACGCTACTGACTCGCCGACAAAAATGTAGCAGGAGCGTCTTTGGCGCTATAAGGGCAAAATTGTCCTTTTATTTGTTTTTGTAGTTTTAGCGTAATTTAGGTTAGTGAGGTAGTTTATGTTAGTTTGTTTAGTTTTCGTACGTGCCGAGCGAAGGTTCTGTATTGCAATATTGTTAGAACAGTTGGTGTGTCGAAAAAATGGCGAAAAACGGCCGAAACGGTTGCTGGAAATAGCTTCTGCAGAAAATTATGTATCTGCACCTGATGCACGACCGTTCCTCGGGTCGCACGACCGTGCGTCACCGAGGGCGGGCACGGCAGATCGCACCCCCGGTGCATTTCCGAGAAAAGTGGTCTGGGTTTGAGCGACGTCGGTGACGCACGACCGTGCCATAGGTCGAACGACCGTGCGTCAGGCTGAGGGCAATTTTGTCATTTTGTACATTATATATACCCTCATCTGCTGCAAAATCTCTCATTCGCGAACCCTAGTCGCTGCAGGCCGTTCCAGGGCGATTCTTCATCATATCGCACGGTTTTTCGCACGATCTCACACCCTTCTTCGCACGGTACGTTCCTAGTTGTAGATTTCTTGTTTTCTTGCTTTCTAGGTTAGATTTCTTCTGATTTTTCAAGGAATTTTTAGGGTTCTCTTCATAAACAAATCGAAACCCTAACCCTTGTTGAATCGTAGTATCGTGAACATCTAGTGCATTTTTCTGACCCCCGTTTGTGAAAAAACTTGAAGATTTGTGAAAAAATCGGGCTACTTAGAGCCTGGGTAAAAAATCTGCAGAAAACCAAGTTGCACGGTCGTTCCACGTATGGAACGGTCGTGCCTCGCCGGTGTTTCACGATAGTTCCGACATTTCTGGGCAGATGTTCCGTTGTCGTCGGTGACGCACGACCGTGCGTCTCGTCGCACGACCGTGCCATATGCCCAGATCAGTTTGACAGTTTCTTCATAATTTGCTGCTCGGCTGTTTTCAATTCATATCTCTCTTGTTTCTGTCTTTCTAACAATGTTCCCCATTACAGATCAACCATCCCTTCCTTCAGTTTGACCCCAACATTGAGAAAGAAGCTTTGTGCATACCGAAGCGCGACGCATTGCGGGCGAGACGGGGGCAGTTTGGAGTCCCCCGATGGTTAGATTGGGAAGTCATGCGTTAACTCAATCAGTATGATCGACTGGACGACATGATGAGTCACCCGCTTGCAAATCTGGTCGCTTGCAACCGACCCGTTTACCGGGAGTTGATAATTGAATTCTTCGCATCGTATGCCTATGAAAGGCCGGTTGCACATACACAACCCGATTTCCGCTACAGGGAGCGGGTAACCTTCAGGTTATGTAGACGATGGCATACGTGGTCGGTTGGTCGTTTGGGAAGAAGGCTCGGGATTTATACTAGGGACGACATGGATGATCCCGACGTCTTCAACGATCAGTTCAACTTCCCTAATGATGCAGCGCGGGATGAATTTTGGGCAGAAAATGCCGTTGGGGAGCCCTACAACCCGAGGATGTCAAAGGCCTCGCGACTCCGAGACCCTCTGGTGCGAGTGATGCACCATGTATTCAGCCATTCGATATGCGGTCGCCTGGACAGTCTTGGTAACTGTCCAACTCCTAATTTGCTCTTTTTATATGCGTTGGTTGACAAAGCACCAATCAACCTAGCCGCTCGAATGGCTGAGTACTTCGTCAAGAGCTCGGGGCGACATGCGAACAGTGAGATACATGGCGGTTCGTATGTGACCGAAATAGCGTACAATGAGCGCTATATGATGCCGGGGGTGCTTCAGGGTCTCACTTTGATTACCGAGGGGGTTCATGTCGATATTCGGTCACTGAAGTTCATGGGGGTGATTGTAGAGCTTGATAGGGGGGATAGGTTGAGAGGATTGAACAACGAGGTCTGGGACCCGTTGCCTCCAGCTGAGGAGGAACATGAGGAGGAAGATGAGGATGTTGAGATGGGAGAGCAGCACCAGCCACCGACACCACCACACTCGCCGCCGCACCATGCATTTCATCAGCATGAGGACTGGCCCACGTTCTACCAGCAGTTCCAGGATATGCGTGTGACGCAGGAGCAGCATGGTACCTACTTCGATGAGATTAGATCTAGCCAGGACCAGATCCGGGATAACCAGGACGAGATTCGAGCCAGTCAGGCTCAGATTCGGGCCACACATGACCAGCTTCGGCAGAGCCAGGATACTTTATATCAGGGGGTCAGTGCGGGATTCTCATATCTTTTCGGGGAGATGCATCACGCATACCCCGACTATTTTCAGCACCCGCCGCAGTTCCCATCGTGGAACCCCCTGGCTATGGCGATCAGGGCCCATCTAGCACGAGACATGATGATGATGATGATGATGATGAGTAGTTGGCGGTGGTGATAGCATTTGGTGGTGTTTTCTGTTTCAGTACTTTATTTACTTTTGGGTGTTTATTTTGACTATTATTTAAAACACCCCGGTTATGTATTTTAGACAATTTCCTTTATGTTCTGTTTGGATTTTAGTATTTATGTATATTATGGTTGATTTGTGATTTTTCTGTTTTTGTTATATTTTGGGTGCACATGTGACATACTGACAGGTTTTAGCTATCGGATCTTGGACCGGAGCACGTACCAGATACAGCTTCGGAAGTCTCGTGGCATCCACATCATCTTGAGGGGAGTATTTTTTTATCCCTTTCTCTATATTTCGGGTCTCGCATTGGGGACAATGCGAAGTTCAAGTGTGGGGAGGGGGTTAACTTTGTTTGTCCTCTTAAAAAAAAAAAACCAGAAAATCAGAAAAATCATTCAAAAATACTTGTATTTTTGTATATATTTTAGTAAATAAACCGGTGGGTTGTGTTTTAGAAAGCGTCGGACTTGATAAAAACTCGACAAGCAAAATATTTTTGAAAAAGGAAACCGGAAAGCGTGACAAACAAAGAAAGACTTACATGATAGTTTTCACACTTTTACCCATTCCTTCCGTTACGTGAGCATATTTGAGCTTATTGTTATATACTTATTCATTTCGGATATAGGAGTGAGCCAGATATTATGTGCAATTTAGAACTTGTCACTAGTATGCTTGTTAAGACCATGAACTTGTGTATTTGTGTAAAAATGATAGAGGCACTTAGATTACCCCTTTGTTGTGTACTTGTTCTTTATGTTGTGCTTCCCGTTCACCTTATATTACCCTTTAGGATTAACCATGTCGAGCCTTCCCGTTCACCTTTGTTTACCCACATTATCGCCCACTTAACCAAATTTAGCCTTTTTATGTTTTAAACCTTTTTAGTGTTGAAACTCGGTGAAAATAATAGTTTAACTAGCTCGTTATTGTTTATATTTCCTTGTATAGTTTGCAAAAAAAAAAAAAAAAAAAAAAAAAACAGAAAATAAAACACCCTAAAATAGGGTGAAGTTGATAGAAATCGAGCAATTTTGAATGCTTAAATGTTAAAATTTAGTTGATTAGCTCGATTGCGCTTTTGTCGCCTTTTTAAGGCGTTTGTATGTATAGTTGTATTATTTTCTTGCTAGTTAAACGCTACTACCGAGTTTTAACCATTTTCGCCACTTTATATGTCCACTTCCATACCCTTCGCCCAAGCCTAACGTTACAACCCGTAAAGACCTCTTGATTTACACTTGTTTACATGTTAGTTGGTGGAGACGAGATCTTATGACAAGCTTATGATATTGCACATTTCATTGACTAGGCATTGAGTGTTTACACATACACATTTTATGTATGTTTCATAAATAAAACCGAGTGTGTGAACATTGTGAGTCGTGTGAAGATTAACATGTGAGTCAAAATATTTTGAACATTTAAGACTGATCAAAATCTCAGATTTCCGTAAACATCTTAATTATCGTCAATTATTTCGACTTTTACGCTAATTAAACGCATAGTATGGTTTAAAACCATACTAAACACCTAAGACTTGTTACCTACTGATTTTATAAATAAATTTTAATATTATTACAGTAGGTATAAGTCATGAACTCAGACTTCCAATTATGTCTTTAAAAGGATATGTGAAATGACCAAAATACCCTTTCGTGGCATAGTTTGGCCATAAATGGTAAGCCACACATATGTATGATATCTTACTATTATAACAACATAAAATAAATATTTTTACTGATTACTTAAGACCAGAATATCAGTTTACTATAAGACCTCTCTTACAAATGTTAAAATGACCGAAATACCCCTACAGTACTTAAATTGGTTTTAAATACTTTATGGGCATACATGTTAACATCCTACTGATGTATTAACATATTCTAAGCATAATAAGTTGTGGGACTTGTATATGGTTCATGTGGTTACCCGTTATGCAATTATACATTCGATTCGGTTTATGTAACTAGTTTATGTAAATTAGCCGAAACGGGTTTAACCTTACAATTTTCACTTCAAAATCCAGAATATGTTTAGCTTACCCATATTATACAAGTATCCAAACTTGTCGGGTCTAAATCACATTTCATTTCGGTCTCCACTTAATCTAGCGTTTAGAACCGTTAAGTATCTTGTAGGATCGTTTTCTGACCCGAACGAGTCGATCAGAAGAGTTTATCTCAACACGAAAGGCGGAAACAGACGTGTAGAGTGCAATTCAGCTAGATTTACTCATTAAACTGTTGTATGATTGATTATAAGACGTTTTACAACCTGACAACACTTCGGCAGCACTTCGTTGCACAAGCTGGAAAGTTACAAATGATGAACGTTTGAAGGCTATTTATAGAACAAGACCCTGTCCGTTTGAAGGTGGCATGTCACCCTTCAAACGGTAACCTCCTTCAAACGGTCATGCCTCAAATGATTACAAGTTTGACTTTCAAACGGTTACATCTAGAATTTTGTTTTGTCTTCATGTGATGATGCATATGATGATGTCACATATATGATGTCATCATCATATATGATGACATCACTCTTGTTCAGTAGTGCAACGAACCCGAGACTCGACATAAGACGAAGACGATATATGTATGCACCAACAGACTCCCCCTCAGATGTTGACGAGTCTTAAGTGTCGAGTCTTTGCATCTTCAGTCTTTATCAGTCCTCTCGAACTCTTTGAAGTATTTGACGTTGTAAGTATCCTCAAATCTCTCTCTTCTCTTTTCATCAGCAATAATACATTCCTTCCTTTAGATGTCTTCAGACTCCCCCTTTCGATATGCTGGGATCGCAGTCTGGCATGTTGAAATCACAAAGTCTTCAGGTATCGGAACCTGACTCTCTATCATTCAAATAACCTGCACATGCTCTACCCAAAAATAAATTTTCTGATGACCACTAGTAGAGCAAATTTAAAAATGATTCAACATTTATAGTCTTTGATGAACCACTTGCAGAAATATCATTTTCATTTCAAACATCTTTAAACGAATACTTTCCCAAACCTGTTCGTCATGTTTAGCACTCGGAATTTTGAAAATTAGCTCTCCAACACCAGTTGTCGAAAATCTTTTTGTATTTTACAAAATTTATGCTAAAACACACTGAAAATCTTTTTGGATTTTTGAATAGAATGAAATGCAGTAAAGAAATATTGACAGACACTATTTTTGTGAGTTTGTGTAAGAGGATCATATCAGTTTCTGAGACAAATCACCAACACCATTAAGCTTTATACATTTTAAGTTCTAAACGATTCACTTAGATTGTCAGTATACTGGTCCACTTAAATTCTCACACAAAGTTCAACTGATCCGAGATACGATATTAATGTCATAAACACTTAAACTTAATCGCGTGTCCCACTTCAGAATATACTCCTGTATCCAGATCCCAATATTCAGTCTTACAGGTGAGTATACCACAGATGATATCTGTAAGGGGTTAATTTGCGAGGGCCGTGAGAGCTCAGGTCGATACTTCCGTATACGCAGAGAGATGACGACTTCGACTTTTGGTGTGTCCCCTTTAGAGGATATTTTGTTTCAACAGCAATGACTATCAATTTTATTGTTTCATCAATTTGCTGAGGGTGACGCTATGTTTCAAGCAAGCAGAAAGTATTCTCCGGGGACTAGGCCATTGCTTCCGCATTATCAGAAGTCCCGGGATAATACCCCAGATATCACTGAGTATAAAGACCTAGTATCTCAGAAAGAGGCACCTTTCAAACAAGATTTCGGGGGTTACCCATATATCCGAGAGATGTTTCCCCACGATATAAGGAAGTTTGAATTTAGGTTTATATCTCGTCATAATCTACTAAATGTGCAAAAACCTACTGGCACATCATCAGTGAGACCGTTTATCACTTTTTAACTTTCCAATTCTTTAGCATGCCGTGATTGTCTACTGATGTACTATCATTTCCTCTTTTATACAACAAAACTCATTTTTGATTTTATTATGTTTTTGACTTTTCAAATTTTCTAATGTTTTTGGATTTTCTAAAAAATTCTTACTCCCCCTAAAATGCAAACACATTTTTGGAAATTTGAACATAAACTGTACAATAAAGTGACAACCAGTATCGAATTGCTTCAATTCTCCATCCACTTGGCATAAACAATCAGAACTCCCCCTTTCAACGAACTATTTTCCCATTGTGATCTCAAAACACTTAAGTTTGTTTTAATCAAATGGTTTTTCCGGAAAATAAGTTTTGTTGAATGATTTTACCATTTATAAATTTAGGGGTTTGGTTCATCACATTGTCTTTCAACCAAATACCATTTTGTTGGAAAATGCAAGTACAACTTAATGTCCTTGATTTACCACTTGTAAGTGTAAACCTCTTCAACCACTTGTAAGTTCCCTCATCAACCACTTTGTAGAAAACTAACCATTTAAATGATATCACCTGTACTTTACCATCTTTACCACTTGTAAGATTATCAACCAAGAAAGATAGATGCCGATTCCTGCTCCACTCTTACCAACCTGGGAGCTCCGGCAAGTCCAGAGATTTACTGTTCGTAATATGTACTATCCCAGTCACAAACCAGGGATGGTTCAACTTTATCTTTCTTCGTCTTCTTCTCATAAAACTCCATCACTCCTTTGACTTTCCTGTCAACCACTTTATCAAACATGTTAAGGATTTTGGAGTTAAAAGCTTTTTCAATATCAAATTCTTTCTTTTCAGAAAAAAATTGATTTGAAATCTCAACTTTTCCAACTTTCTTTTTATAATTTTCAGCCCGAAGTGATGGAAAATTCACATCATCCACAGTCGAAACTGATTCTTCACCTTTTAAAACAACCTGTGGCTCCTCTGATTTTGTGGAATCAGATTCATCGCCAGAAGATAGCTCCTCTGATTTAGACCTATCAGAATCATTGCTAGAGCTACCACCAGAACTTTTAACAACCCATTTCTGGTTGTCAGATTTAGCTCTTTTCTGGTAAAATCTGTTTAAACTTTCACCAATCTCAAAAGTTGAATTTTTAAACAATTTAGTTCTGTCAATTGATGGTTCAAACTCAAACTCTTTTTCTTTTAGTTTACGTGAAACTCCCTGTTTTGATTGTATTGCCTTTGAACACTCCCTGGCAATATGTCCAACTTTGTTGCATTGGAAATAGGTTCTCGTATCTTTCTTCTGCTCAGCCCTCTTCTTCATGTCATCTTGCTTCTTTGCAAGGAACTCACTGTTTGACTGCCTTCAGAATTCTTTCTTTTCTTCCTCTTCTGAGCTAGTTCCTGAAACAAATGTCATTTTTGCTTTAAAATCATGAACATATTTTTCATTTTTCTGTTTTTCTGTTGGAGTAAAACCAAGACCTTTCTTTTTGAAATTACGGTTAGGATTTGGTTTCTTGTGAAAACCAAAACCAGAACTGTAACCTTTTTTCTTGTTTAATCTTTGTTGTACTCTTGAGGTGTATTTTTTAGGTTTATCATTAAGATTTAAATCTTTTATTTCAGAAATGTTAATTTCTGTAAGTTTGAAAAACTTTTTTATCATCTTAGTTTTAACACCTCTTATTGGAAATTCCTCCTCAGAATATAATTTGTCGGAATCATTCAAAGTATATGCAACTTTGAATGTTTCGTTACTTAAATTAGATTTTGATAACAGGAATTCTTTGTTGTAAACTCTTTTAACTGAAGACTTTGAACTGTTGACTGTCAAACTCGAACTTTCAGAACCAGACTTTGACTCTGACTCTGACTTTGACTCTGAATTTGACTCTAACTTTGACTCCTCAGTTTCATCTCTATCCAACACCTGATCGACAACTTTCTTTATTAACTTGGACTCATGATCAGTGTCAGATGATGTAAATGTCACATCAATATTTTCTGGCAAATTAACTGATGACTCCGACTCCCATTGTAAGTTTGTAGCCTTTTGGACTCTTTCAGAATTTGGATTTCTCGGCAAATATCCATTTTCCAGTGGGGGTGGACACTTGTTGTAACTGACACCTTGTTTCTTACCAGAATTTTTCTTGTCAGTCTTTTTCTTTGAGTCACTCTTCTTGTCAGTCTTCTCTTCTGGAGTCTTTTGTTCAGAGACTTTTTCAGCATTCTTTTCTTCAGTTACTTCATCCTCTTCAAATGCCTTCATTCCTTCAACAGTTGGATAAATCCTGTCAATGACATAAGAAGTACATGAGTAACTTTTCAACAAACGATTTACTCTTTCAGTCTCAATTCTTTGCAACTCCACCTTTTGTTCTAGCACAGCACACTTCTCAGTGTAGTTGTTCACCACTTTTTGCTTTGTCATAAAAGCACCATGAAGTGTCTTCATTGTTGAGCTTGTTCTTCACTTGTTTGATTATACTAATTCATTGCTTTGTTCAACACATCATAAGATTCCTTCAAACTGTTCAAGTTATAGATCAATGTGCTGTTCTGCTTTTTTATGGCTTCACAGTTTTCACATTTCATCGGAATCGTTTTAGCATCAACTTCCTCATCAATCTTGAACTTTGGAACGTCTTTCATCCTTTGCTTGATCAGTGGTACATCTTCATCATCACTACTGACTGGTGTTTTGACCTTTTTCTTCTTCTTTTTAACCTTTTCATCTTCACTGTCACTTTCTGCAATCAGTTTCATATCAGCATCGAATTTTCTCGCCCAATACTCAGTATCATCATCACTGTCCTCTTCAACTCGAGCTACAAAAGCTGTGTGAGCTATAGCTTGATCAGGAACATAATTATCCCAAGTGAAATTTTCCCAGCTAAACCCTTCAGGTAACTTTTCGTCATCTTGATCTATTATCAAGGCACTACCATCAGCTCTCTTTGAAGAATCTTGATTAACCACACAAGCTCTCTTTCCAGAGTCTTCAATCACATTCCTTCCATGTGCAGTTTGTGCTTGATGTTGATGTTGTTGAGATGGTTGCTGAGCAACTTGATGGTAGATGGCTTTTCGGTAGTAATCATTGTTGTTGTTAAAAGGATTCTGAGCTCCACTTGCTTCGCGATTGGTGCACTCCCTCTTGAAGTGACCCTTCTCCCTGCAACGAAAACAAGTGACTTTAGATTTGTCAAAACCTAAAGTAGAAACACCAGCCTCACGAAGATCATCTCTTCCAGTGATTTGCTTGAATTTCTCAGCTCTCCTCAACACGCTGGCCAAGCACCATTTTATGTCCATCAGCTCCATCTCTTCAGCATCGATCTGGTCGTAATCTTCCTTTGTTAGCATTGGATTCCCGATCCGACCTGCAACAAAACTACCATTAGATTCCAATACAGTTCCTAACAAAGACATGTGACTCTTAGCAATTTCTGCTGAATAGTCTTCATCATTCTCCAAATTCAGTACAATGTTGCACTGAAGCTTCTTGCCATTCTTTGTTGTTGAAATGTTCGGATCAAAGGATGGATATGATGAAAAGCTTGTGTTGCTGCTTGATCCTTTGGATGAACTTTCAGATGGACTCTTTGCATTGAATGCTGTTTGAACTTTCGGTGACAAGTTGATGGATTTATCACTAACACCACCTTTGTAGTAAAGACCGATGTCTTGTTCACCATCGAAATCTTTCATTCTTATAGCCTTTCTCTGCTACATCTCCTGAGCTTCAATCTTTTCGATAAACTTGCTCAGTGTCAAATCTTTAAAACCTTTCTTGTTTCTGAGCATCATGAGATAAGTACCCCACGTTTCATATGGTAACGCATCTGATAATTTTTCAATCAATTCCTCATTGTCTTTATTGATCTTCAACCTCTTCATGTTAGCAAGCAGATTACAATATCTCTCGATTATTTGCTTTGTGTTCTCATTTTTCAATCCTCGGAACAAATCAAACTCTTTTTTCAGTAATGACTTCTTGTTCTTGACCATTTCCTCACTGCCTTGAAACTTTGACTTTAACGCTTTCCAGATTGAATAAGATGTTCCATTATGTTGTAATAGAACCAGGATGTCTTCTTTAACTGTTTGTTGAATCAGACTTAACATCATCTTCTCATCTTTGTATTTCTTCTGGTTTTCAGCACTCAGATCTTTAATTGGAATTTTCTCTTCATCGTCATTCATCGGTCTAACATATTTTGTTTCGACATTCTCCCATGCATCTAGATAATTTGCTTGAACCCAATTTTCAAACTTTTGTTCCCAACTCTTGAACTCCTTGATGTTCATGAGTTTCGACAGTTTTTGCATCGTACCCGTTTCATTTTCCAACATCGTGTTCTGTGCAAGAGTAATCGGGGTTACTGGGGTAGCGAATGCGTTGTTGAAATCTTCGTCCATGTTTCGGATTTTCAAATGAGTTGTATCACCTTGTAAAAATACCTGATAAACACACAAATAAAATACAATCAGTTTAAAAACTTATCAACTAATAGAATAAGACTGGTACTCGAACTGGTGAATATTCTGTGCGGACTGAAGATTGACAGACTCTGCGGACTGCTATGACCTGGATCAAACGGACTGAAACACCTCTTGTGAACTGAAATCAAATTCAAACTGTGATTGGGCCGATTGATTTATAATGATGAAACTTGGGCCGTTGAATTACTTTGACTAACAACACACAATAATTTTTTATCAGATTACGCCGATGACTCCCTTGAAACACATAAAATGTATAGTGAACCGAGAACAGATCACATGGGCCTGACACAAATCCACTTAGCCGAAAATTGTGATCACATGAACTGATTCTAGTTTCTCGTAAATCTATGTCTACAACATTAATCAACAACACATGCAACCGACAACTTTTAAAACCCAAAGTTCAAATCTGATTGGGCCTAACACATTTACTCACTGTTACACGAAAAACCGATATCACATGCAATTTCTTGTACTAAGCACTCACATGTGGCCGACTGACATCCTCAAATTCAATGCTACACAATATTCGATGAACTTTCACAAAACTTTTCAAACGGGAACCATGTTTCAAACGGGAGGGTGCTAGCTTCAAACGGGAAGGTGCTAGCTTCAAACGGTTATCCCAACATTTTCAAACGGACACATGCATTTTCAAACGGTAAGGTGCAGATTTCAAACGGTCAGTCCAGTTTCAAACGGTAAGGTGCAAATTTCAAACGGTCAGGCGCAGATTTCAAACGGTCAGGCGCAGATTTCAAACGGTTAGGCAGTTTTCAAACGGAAAGGTGCTGGGCTCGTTCAAACGGACACCAGTTTTTAAGCCATTTTTACCACTTTTACTTCGAATTTTGAACTAATAATCTCAAGGGTTTGTTAAAACACAATTACGCACATATTGTGAAAGTTTTAGCCGATTTTAACCGTGAAAAATTGTTAAATTTTGAAAGAAGGTGTAGAAAATTAGAATTAAAGGCTGAATTGGTATGAACTCTTCCTCCTGAGCTCTGATACCACTTGTAGGATCGTTTTCTGACCCGAACGAGTCGATCAGAAGAGTTTATTTCAACACGAAAGGCGGAAACAGACGTGTAGAGTGCAATTCAGCTAGATTTACTCATTAAACTATTGTATGATTGAATATAAGACGTTTTACAACCTGACAACACTTCGGCAGCACTTCGTTGCACAAGCCGGAAAGTTACAAATGATGAACGTTTGAAGGCTATTTATAGAACAAGACCCTATCCGTTTGAAGGTGGCATGTCACCCTTCAAACGGTTACAAGTTCAAACGGTAACCTCCTTCAAACGGTCATACCTTCAAACGGTCATGCCTCAAACGATTACAAGTTTGACTTTCAAAAGGTTACATCTAGAATTTTGTTTTGTCTTCATGTGATGATGCATATGATGATGTCACATATATGATGTCATCATCATATATGATGACATCACTCTTGTTCAGTAGTGCAACGAACCCGAGACTCGACATAAGACGAAAACGACAGATGTATGCACCAACATATCTTTCAAACTAACAGGTCTAAGTCTTTGACTTAAATAAAGACCTGTTAGTATCCTAATAGGTTAATAAACCTTCCATACAGATTGAGTAGCTTCGGTAGAAGGTATTTCATAAGGCTTTAGGAAACATACAGTTGAGTTACATCATTACACATCTAGCTCAGGTAAATACTTTTAACTTATTTTCCCTTATACGGGCTTGGGATACGGTATAATAATAATACTGCTTGGTCGGGTATGGAATCATTTAATCGGATTGTGATTAATAAATTGCACAACCCGTTTTAATCTGTTTTGTTTGATAACATAAACATTGGTGGTTAATACGACCGTGTCCTGGATACCCTCGGCTCATTTCATTTGTAAATGGCCACGACTTAAGCATGGGGTGTAGGCATACACCTGACAGATGCTAATATGCAAATTATCCACAAGTTGGGGATAACTCCTCTGTGGGTTTTATAAGTGGTGTGTTGATTAATCATGTTTCAACTTCTAAACCGGCCCCATATGTATGACAAACATGTAAAACTGTATACAAGATTTTATTAAAGATTGTCCAAAGTTATAAATGGCTTGTGCCTTGTGCACTTAAATCAATTTTCATAAACTTTTTTTTAAAAGAGTCGGTTAATTGTATTTACCAGTGAAAACTGACGTATTTTCCAAAGGCTAAGTGACAGGTACTGATACGTGTCGGTGTGTATATAATTTATAGTTATATTTTTAGCCCTTTTTACACGTTAGTCAAGTTTTAAATTTATAAAACACGATACTTTACTACCACCAAACACACATATGGGCAAGTGCACCCATCGTGAGCGTAGTATAGTGTTGGTAAGATACCGAGGTCGTCAAAGGACACAAGAGCTTTTAATACTGGTTTATCCTCAATGTCTAATCAAATCAAAAGTTAGAAAAATGTTTTAAACTAGAAAATAAAAGACTAAAAATGCTGAAAAATAAGAATAAAAATAAAAACAGATAGACAAGATGAATCACTTGGATCCGACTCTCCTTTAGTGTTACCTTTGATTATTTACGCACTTTTGCACTTTTTAAGAGATTATCTTAGTTATAGTATTAGGCCCCTCTTTTGAAGGTGACGTTACCCTCAACCCAGTAGTTTGAGGCAGCAAAGATACAATCCTAAAGGGTTGGAATATTGAATGATAATTAATTAAGTTATTAATGTGTAATGTGGTAGGCCCCTCTTTTGAATGTGACATTACCCTCGGCTAAGTAGTCTGAGTCAGCAGGGATACAGTCCTAAATAGCCGGGTTAATGTTTTAATAGTAGCTTACATATGAGGGGATCATGGAGTTCGGACCCCCGCCATCCAATACCAATGGGTATTGAAGGAAGTCCTACTTAAGTTGACCCAGGTCCTTGTAGGATCTATACACTGAACAAGGCAAGACTCTTACCAAACCATTCCCTTAACCCCCGACCAGGTAGCCAACATATCTCCATATAGACCGTTGAGATATGAATAGTGTAAATCTTTTATTTTATATATACAGTAAAATAACGCCAATACACCACGGACAAATGATAAGGAAGATTCACCTTCATCAAAAGAAACTAGTTATTAAAGTCATTAATATATAACCAAATAAAAAGTGCGAAAAGATTAAAAATAAAAAGTATTACACTAAATGGCTTGTCTTCACCAAGTGATGTAAGAGACTTAGGCAAACATGGCCTTTGATTATAAAGAACTCTTACGATCAATCTTGGATCCCGATACTACTCACACACTCTATGATGGATGATGGTGGTGGATGTGGGTTGTGATGGTGGTGGTGGGTGGGTGAAGTGTGAGAGAGGTGGTTTGCCAAGGGATGGTTTGCAAATGAGCCAAGCACCCCTATTTATAGCCTGCACAGAAGCCCGGACACGGCCCCGTGTCCACCCATCTTCTCTTTCTTCATTAAATGTAGTATGTCTGCATTAGTTGACCACGCCCCCGTGTCCGCTGGGCACGACCCCGTGTGCAGAAGCGTATCTGTACTATCAAAATATTCCTAGATTATGCGAATCTTAGAGTTGACCACGACCCCGTGTCCGCTGGGCACGCCCCCGTGGTGGGTGATAGAAGCTTCTACATCTTTGTCTTTTCTGCAGACACTTGGGCACGACCCCATGGTCATTGAGCACGAGACATGTTTAGCCTTCTGTTCTCTTGTTTTTGCTTGGGAATATGCTGTTGAGGGGTCGGGCTTGTCACATTTATTCCTTTTCTTGTATTTATGTTAGATTTAGCTGCCTTTTTGCTTCTTTTGTTCATTTGAGCTCATTTAATCATAAAAATACAAAAGGAAGACAAAAACACACTAAAAAAGGGTTAGTTTTATGCCACATTTGATGTAATTTATATGTTGCATTTTGCACACATCAAATAGCCCCCCACTTGAATCTTTGCTTATCCTCAAGCAAAACTCTTTATAATGTGGCTTACACTCCCAAATGGAATGGCTAGAAGAGAAGGTTTTTGGGTTTGTCATAGAGTGTCGGGATTCCAAGATTTTTATTAGGTTTTATTTTTATGTTATTTACAATCCTATTCGTAATGATTTATTTAAAACTTTACATAAGAGAAATTATTTATTTGGGCATAACATGCCTCTTTAAAATTCCATTTATATACATGTTCACATACCTTACGGGGGATCACTCAACACTCGGCCGAAGATGTATTTTACTGAAACACTCGAGAGTGGCATGGAACTTACTCCTACCATAAGCTTGCCAAGCAATCTATCCTCCTCCTTTTTAACTATACACATTTGTAAATATGAAGAGGACTTTGGGGAAGGGTTAGGCTTGGGTTAAAGGTAGGTGGTTGGGTTAGTGGTTAGTAGAAAAGGGCGAAAGGCGTAAAAAGCGTCGGTTTTCGTAAGACTTTTTATTTTTGTAACTTTTATTTTGATGAAGCAATTCTTCAAACAAAGTTCTTTTTAATAAACTTGTTTGTTTATTTCTTTTGGCTACATCATCATTTTATTTTGATAAGGAAGTCATATGAAAAACCGAGCTTTTTACTAAAATAAAGGGTTAAAAATAAAAAAGGGTTTTGGTGGGTAAAAGGGTGTTTGTTTTGTGGGTTAAGAAATGAAAAGGTTTAGGCTCAAAGGGGTTAACTAGGGGGATTTTGGGTAGGTGGTAAAAAAAATTAAATAATGGTGTAGAAATAAAAAAAGGGTTAGTCCTAATGCCTCCATCATTTACTTACTCGGGTTTAAGTTGGTAAGGACCGGGAATGCATCGTCGTGGCAAGTTCTAGAGTTGTAAGAAACCAAGTGGCTATTCACACAAGAAACGAAAAATGAGCATTTAGTTTAAAGATGTTTATTTGTATGCTCAATAAAGGCTCAAAACTCACTTTTTGTGGGAATGGGTTTTTAATGATCAAGTATATATAATCAAATTTTAACTAGACTTGTTATGCCGTTTCATAATTTTCTTATGTTGGTTCTTTTTATCACGACGCTATCGGTTGTAAATTTGTAAAAATATAACCTTTTTTTGAACTTGAAATTCCCAAATTAAACCTAGACAAGTAAAAAAATGAAAAAAATTTGAAAAAATTTGGGGTGTTTAGCGGTTCCAATAGAGTTTTGTGTAAGGCTTGTAATTAGGACTTGCAAAATTCAAGGTTTTAGCATCCCCCCACACTTAAATTACACATTGTCCTTAATGTGTCCCAAAAATAAGTTTTTAGGTTGATTGAATGTGTAAAAAAGATGTGAAAAAGCAAAAATTTATGTTACTGGGCGTCTGGACACGGCCCCGTGGTGTCCGGGCAAGGCCCCGTGTTCAGATCGCCAGTAACAGAAAACAAAACAAAGTAACAGAAGGCTGGACATGGGGGCGTGTTCAGTGAGCACGCCCCGTGTCCAGGTACCTGAGCTGGGCATTTTTCTGCAGATGGTTGAGCACGGGGCGTGTTGGATGAGCACGACCACGTGCTGATCTTGTTATAATGAAGAAAAATTGTCGGGTGGCCCTGTTGTTGTGCATGAGGTGCTGGTTCAAGTTTCCCTTGGTATCCTTCACCATCCTGAGTGTGTTTTACCCATTACATCATCATCCAAACACCGATTTATTAAAACCATCATTCATTCAAATAGAGAAAGTTACATAATAATCCTAATAAGTTAAAATTTTAGATAAATAGGTCAAAAGAAACACAAGAAGTCTAAACCAAGAAGTTATAGCCTAAAGTTTATTCTAATAGCAAAATTTCCGAAAAGATAATTCTCTCGGTTGGATGCGGCTCGAAGAACTTCTTCCTCCGGACATGGGTCCCTCACACGTTGGCGAGCCATTCTTCTATCTCCCTTGGGAGAAGAAAGGCGGGCTAGTTGGCATTAGTTTGAGGGGGTGCAACCTCCACCGGGACTTCTTGCAATTCGTCAAGAGGAGGCTCCGCTAGAATGTCATCCCATCCGGTGGGATTGTTGACTCCAAGTGCTAGGTTCCAATCCTCTTGAGGGAGGATTGGCTCGATGGGAGGTGTCACCAGAATGTTCAACCTCTGGTGCAAGAGGTTGATTTCTTGAAAATTGTTTTCCAATCCCACCGTAAGATAATTTATACGGTCTATGAGGACCTCCTCTACTGATGTCATCTCATCAAGAACTTCACGCAATGCCATCACGTAGCATACGAGAGTTGCTTCGATTGAGGACCTCCGTTCTCTTCGACTGTTTTTGGAATGTGCTGATGAAGTTCCACTGTTTTGGCTCGACATTCTATGAAAATAAACTGAAAAGTGTTCATTTTAAGAAACAGTAACCTCGGACACGTCCCCGTGCTCAATGAGCACGGCCCCGTGTTCACCTTTCTGCAGGTTTTGGAACAAGGAATCTTAGAGTTTCAAATTATTTTTCCAACTTAAGAAGCGATTTTGAGCAGAAATAACTTAAAAAAATGTTGTAAAACTTATTTTTAACAAGATTCCTTGTACAAAAACCTAATAAACATCACAATAAAGCTTGGAATCATGGTGATCTCAAGCTCTAATGGAGGTGTTGAGGTAAAAAAATGAAGAAGAAGGGAATGGACAATCGAGGAAAGGACAAGATGGTTGTTGAGAACCTGCTTTTAGAAAATACCTAGGATGCTATGTGTGAAGATCTCACCAAATCTCTGTCCCTGGAATGGTCCAAATGTGCAGGATTCTTGGCTGCGTTATAGAAAACGACAGCACGCTGCACACGGCCCCGTGTTGGCTGGACACGGCCCCGTGTGCAGGCAGGATCCTGACACGTTTTGTTCGTATTCTGACAAAAAGTCAGAAAGGAATCTTTTGGTGGATACGGGGGCGTGTTGACCTGGACACGGCCCCGTGTCTAGAGGCTGTTTATGAAGTTTCGTCTATTTCTAAGGAATTTATCCGGATCGATCAGTTCCTTACTGGATGGAACAACCCCAGAGTGCCTGAGATACCTTAATTGCTCTAGATTAAGACGAGAACGCAAGAGGTTGTTGGTGAGGGTGATTCCTATGCTAAATGTAGGTGGACAAGTCCAACCCTTTCCCGGGCTCTCGTTAAAGAAGGTGTATGCCGAATCGCTGAGGTCTATGTATGCACCGAACGAAGTCGATGGGGAGTCCTTCATGGCACAATCGACACAGGGACGACTATCGCTCAAGTCATCGCTAGAGTTAGAGGTAATATTGGGAACAACAAAGTTGTTTTTATTCGAATACGATCCCAACAATTCTTCTTGGGTATTATCTTGAGATGGAAAGTCCAACTCAAGTTCTTTTAACCAATTAAGAATTAAATCGTCTAGTTGAAATAATTCATCAAGAAGCATTTCTCCTTGAAGATTCGGTTGAGAGCATTCGAGGAAGAGATAAGGATTATTTTTACTTTCGCCCCTCTTAAGGCTACAGGAAAACAATGGGTCTATATAATGGGGCTTATAATTTAGAAAATAACATTCTAAATCTTTATGGGGGGCACCACATATTTGACACCACGTACCATAAGAGTGCCGAAAGTAAAAAATATCAGTATCACTTATGTTTGTGCCAGAAATTACCAACCGTCGGGATTTTACGGTTCTGTTTTCAGTAATTGATACTTGGGCACGGGGCGTGTTGAGTGGGCACGGCCCCGTGTTCAGCTACTATCTGACTTAAAACAGGATTGCTAGTACCAAAGATTGGGCACGTGGCATGTTCAGCTGGCACGGCCCGTGCTGAGTTCTGCAGAAGCTGAAAATTTAAGAAAAATCCTAAAAATAGAAAAATAAGAAAAATGATTAGGCCGTTGATTCCTAACTTTCTTAAAATCCTTGTGTCACCGGAAACGGCGCCAAAAACTTGATGCGTGTCGGTGTGTATATAATTTATAGTTATATTTTTAGCCCTTTTTACACGTTAGTCAAGTTTTAAATTTAAAAAACACAATACTTTACTAACACCAAACACCCATATGGGCAAGTGCACCCATTGTGAGCGTAGTATAGTGTTGCTAAGATACCGAGGTCGTTCAAGGACATAAGAGCTTTTAATACCGGTTTATCCTCAACGTCTAATCAAATCAAAAGTTAGAAAATTGTTTTAAACTAGAAAATAAAAGACTAAAAATGCTGAAAAATATAAATAAAAATAAAAACAGATAGACAAGATGAATCACTTGGATCCGACTCGCCTTTAGTGTAACCTTTGATTATTTCCGCACTTTTGCACTTTTTAAGAGATTATCTTAGTTATAGTAGTAGGCCCCTCTTTTGAAGGTGACGTTACCCTCATCCCAGTAGTTTGAGTCAGCAAGGATACAATCCTAAAGGGTTGGATTATTGAAAGATAATTAATTAAGTTATTAATGCGTAATGTGGTAGGCCCCTCTTTTGAAGGTGACGTTACCCTCGGCTAAGTAGTCTGAGTCAGCAAGGATACAGTCCTAAATAGCCGGGTTAATGTTTTAATAGTAGCTTACATATGTGGGGATCAAGGAGTTCGGACCCCCGCCATCCAATACCAGTGGGTATTGAAGGAAGTCCTACTAAAGTTGACCCAGGTCCTTGCAGGATCTATACACTGAACAAGGCAAGACTTTTACCAAACCATTCCCTTAACCCCCGACCAGGTAGCCAACATATCTCTATATAGACCGTGGAGATATGAATGGTGTAAATCTTTTATTTTATATAGACAGTAAAATAACGCCAAGACACCATGGACAAATGATAAGGAAGATTCACCTTCAACATAAGAAACTAGTTATTAAAGCCATTAATACATAACCAAATAAAAAGTGCGAAAAGATTAAAAATAAAAAGTATTACACTAAATGCTTGTCTTCACCAAGTGATGTAAGAGACTTAGGCAAACATAGCCTTTGATTGTCAAGAACTCTTACGATCAATCTTGGATCCCGAGACTACTCACACACTCTATGATGGATGATGGATGATGGTGGTGGATGTGGATTGTGATGGTGGTGGTGGGTGGGTGAAGTGTGAGAGAGGTGGTTTGCCAAGGGATGGTTTGCAAATGAGCCAAGCACCCCTATTTATAGCCTACACAGAAGCCCGGACATGGCCCCGTGTCCATTGGGCACGGCCCTGTGTCCACCCATCTTCTCTTTCTTCATTAAATGCAGTTTCTCTGCATTAGTTGACCACGCCCCCGTGTCCGCTGGGCACGACCCCATGTGCAGAAGCGTATCTGTACTATCAAGATTTTCCTAGATTCTGCAAATCTTAGAGTTGACCACGACCCCGTGTCCACTGGGCACGCCCCCGTGGTGGGTGATAGAAGCTTCTACAACTTTGTCTTTTCTGCAGACACTTGGGCACGCCCCCGTGCTCATTGAGCACGGGGCGTCTTCAGCCTTCTGTTCTCTTGTTTTTGCTTGGGAAGATACTGTCGAGGGGTCGGGCATGTCACGTTTATTCCTTTTCTTGTATTAATGTTAGATTTAGCTGCCTTTTTGCTTCTTTTGTTCATTTGAGCTCATTTAATCCTGAAAATACAAAAGTAAGACAAAAACACACTTTTTTCCAACATTAGTACTAAAAAAGGGTTAGCTTTATGCCACATTTGATGTAATTTATATGTTGCATTTTGCACACATCAGGTACCTCTCGTAACTAGGCTGGAGCTACTTGGTGTCAAATAAGAGGATCTTGCAAATCCTTAGATGCCTGAAGTCTGTTATTTCAGTTTTCTTGTATTTTGTTTTATGATCCGCCTGTGGATCTCTATTACAACTAGTCTGTATATTCTTTTATTTGGACTCTCGGACACTATGGTTTGTAATAGTAATATTCTACAAAGCCTTCCGCTATGCTATATTATTGTGTATATTGACTATGATGATATCACTACGTCACGATACTCCCCACTGGGCCCACCAGTAATATGTGGAAATATCGAGGTGTGACAGGTTGGTATCAGAGCTAACATTGAGTGAATTAAAAACTAACCTTTTGTGTTTAATCTCAATGACACAATAAGTACATTCCTTAGACTTTCGAGTCTAGGCATATGACCTAGGATTTATTCTTAACTTTCCTTTTTTTCGTTTATATGTTGTTTTATTGTTTTGACAGGTCTTGCAAAATGTCGTTGCGCGTTCGAGGAAATGGAAAAGGTCCTATGAGGGGAGGACCATCTAGCAATGCTGGACCCTCACATAGACGCACGCCATCAGCGTCTTTTACTAGCTCCGATTCGCGAGATAATTGGAGACATTCTTTTGAGCCTGCGAGACACTCCGTTTTGTTAGGTTCTTCACCTTCAGATCACCCTCCTTTTGGGCTACCAATTCAAGATGAGCCCCAACATTCGTACCATTCTCACCACTCACATCATTCACATCACTCTCTACATCCTCATTCTTTTCACCAATCTGGTTCTCACGATCTTTACACACCAGGTCAATTTAACCCAAATGACTATATCAACGAACCACCAGGTTATAACCCACTTAGACCCGAGGACCACTTCTCTCAGGATATGGAGATGGACGACGATCTAAATCCAGAATTGCCACCAACTGAGACACCAACACATCCCATTAGTATCTCCAGCGGTTCTCTGTAACACCCTTACTATTTAAAGCGGATTTTTGTTATAAATCACGAACATAATCATATAATTCTAATTACAATTACAATTACATTGGAAAATATGGGTTAATTAAAACTTTTACAACTTTCAGGTATGCCACATAATGTGACTAAATTCGTCGTTTAAAATAACGATTTACAATGTGCTGAAGCTTGTAACTTGAACGTGTTCGGTTTTTCGTTGAACTTGATCGTCCTCCGGTACTAGAATTTACCTGCAACTCATAAAACATGAGTTAGATTAGTCATACGTAGCTTAACACGTGTTTAAACGAGTTCGCAAAACAAAAAGGATTAAATAAATAATTTTTCGCCAAAAAGGACACCGTCGCGTCGCGCGACGGCCCTTGGCCTTTGTCGTCGCATGGCGCGACCCCTTCTTTTTCCCAGAATTGCAGCTGAAAGCTGCATATTTTCAGCAACGCTAATTTTTGCCGAAACGTGCATAACTTCCTCGTTATTTATCCATTTTACACGATTCTTTTTCCTACATGATCGTAATTTAATTCTCCATCACATGGAGTGGAAACCCAACATCCGAATTCATAAAAATTTAGAATTCAAGCTCTCGGCTTGAAATTCAATTTTAACACCTTTTTGACCCGTTCGTGTATTTATCAAACGAACAAGTTCGTTTGACCCCTCGTTTCTCATGAACCTTTTAATTTCAATATTTTCTATCATGTTAGGTTCCCGTCACGGGTTCCGACGCATTATTAACCCATTTTTTTCTTGCTTATAATCTTATTTTGACCCGTTAAGGGTATTTATGCATTTTTAAGCATAGATTACGCTCATTTCTTATAAGCCTAATAATTCCACCCATTCATATTGATTAGTCTTCCACCACAACTATGATTGTGGTGGATTTAACATAATGAGCCCTTTTCCCCCAAATTTTACCCTTCGACTTGTCATTGTAGGCAAATGACCATTTTTAGGCATATGAACTACGAAGTTAATGCCTACATTTCTTACCTGTATCTAAGGGTTACATAATTATAATCCAAGTTTCTAAACGGCCTCTAAGGGTCATTTGCCTGATTTACCCATTAAGGGCTTTTTGGTTAGTTCTAGTCTCTTATTTTACGACGAAAGACTCTCACCAAATCATTTGACCAAAATAGCACTTTTAACTACAACTTAATTATGCGTACCTGGCTCGGATCAACATACTGACCCGTTTTAATACCTTGTCTTCACTTATTTGCTATTTCTTAGCATCGCTAATTCACGAGCCGTTCATCATGCGAGCATGAGACTCGACATACACTTATTAGTCGCTAATTATCAAATGGTATCAATATAACCATTTGATCCGTTTTACCCTTTTTATTAGTTTAGGCTTACTTAATAAGTAGCCGTTCGAAAACCCATTTTTTCTTAGTTTTTTCGTGACTAATTTACCGTTCCACCCTGTTTTATCATTACTATGGTTTTTAACACTTGTTTTTAGTTCCGACCCGTATCATTTCGCGTCGGTAACCATATTCCAAATATTATCTCTATTGTAGTTATAACTTATAGAATAGATACGTATTCTATAAAAAGGTGTATGTTTCACTTACCTGCATCCATGCCAGGCTTTTCTTTTCGTACTCGCTCCGTTTGACCCGCTTCATCCACAAGCTTCCATCTAGCTTGTTAAGCGTCAAACTATCATTATAGTTCGAAAGACGGTTAGATTAGTCATTATCAATTATGGCTACCCCACCTTACGGGTTCTATGTCGAATCTGTCACTCGATCTAATCATTGGTCGGTTTGACTTTATTTTTTAAAGTCAACTAAGTTACCAACATATTCAAATGCACATTTGGTTCATTGAACCCACTTAGGAATTTCATCCAATTACTTAATGAAATCAAATTTTACATACTAACTAGTAGGTAGCATGATTTCAAACATCTACAACATGAGTTTAGCATCAGTTTCTTTTTATTATACGAAAACCCATCTTATGACAAGTATGTTCATATACTCGAATTCAACATTGTTCAAGTACTTCTCTATTACTACCACCCATGATGGTTTCGAACACAAGTTTATTATGAACTCACTCATACTATCATGTTTATTACAAATTTGTCACTCTAATTTAAGACTTCATCATATTTTCACAAACCCATTTACCTCATACAAGGTAAATACTTCAATTACAAGCTTATGGCTCCAAATTACATAATCACGGCAATTCCACTTCAAATTTCTACTTAGTGTTTGTTCCTAAGCAATCATACTTCACTAATTCGGCCCTAGCTTCAACGATTCATACTAAAATCGCATCATGCAAAGTTAATCAATTTTTTACAACTTCATAAATGTCAAAAATTTAACATACCTTACGATCCCCTTGACTTGGTGATCGTTTGGGTGTATTCAAATCTGAATTTGGCCTTCGATTGATCCTTCAATTTGAAGATATTGTTTGAGCTAGGGTTTGTAACCCTCTTGTCCTGCTCTCGTCGTTCCCCACGCACACACACACACACACACACACACACTCTATGAGTGTTTTGTGTTTTATTTTTATATAACAAGTTTCTTTGTTAGCAACATTAGTCCCTCATGTTTTTTTTTTTTTTTTTTATCACATGAAGCCATAACTCATCAGTTATCACCTAATCACATGCTACTAACTAGGTTAATTATTTCTAGTTAACTTCATAGGTTCGGGAAGTTATAACCCGTTATATTTTAAGTCCCGTCAACTCGGGCTTCTTATAAATTTACTTTTCTCAAATCATTTATTCTCCTTTTAATTAATATTAGGTTTAATTATTTCAATCCTAATATTTACCGGGTAAATTTTCACCACTATCGGTGTTTTACCCGTCATTAATATTAACGTGATTTGATTACCAAACCCGTTTTTTGGGGTGTTTCAAGTCTACCCCCCTTAAAGGGGTTTCGTCCCTGAAACCTTTCTTACACGGTCTATTGAGTTTTATAACCAATACACTTAAACTGAGTAACCTTTTTAAGCATTACTCATACTTTAACCCTTTGTTGGTGTTACCCGAAAAGTATGGTAATACCTTTTTGATTAATAACATCCGCGTATTTCTATGCGGAATAATGAAACTCAAAATAACAAAATTTCGTTATTTTCAACCAGTTTGGTTAACTTAAAGATATCCATCGCTGTTAAACTACTGAATTCTTCGTGAATCTGTTAATTTAATCCGTTTAGATATTTTAGCGAAATCTTTCACTTTTAACAACAATTCTTTCGTTTTTTGAATTTATTCATTCGGTTCAGTTACACGTAATTCATCGCGTAAGAGCAACCGAATTTCTTGAATCTCATCTTAATTGTTTAAGATAGTTTAATAAATGTTATTATCATAATTCTCATAAGCATAAAATCACATACCTTATAACTTTATCTTTCAATCGTGTTTTTGCTCGATTTGGCTTTCCGACACTTCGTTCGTGTTGTCTTGTCACACCACGGATTCCACGTGTCACCGGTGGGCCCGGTGGGGAGTATCGTGACATGGTTGGCAACATAATAGTCAAAAACACAATATTTAATATGCACAGCGGAAGCAATTGAAAGATATAATTCAACCAAATATAATATTGTAATATCAAGTATCACAATAGTCGATTGTTTATCCACAGACGGATCGAAAATAAATAAATAGGAAACATAGTTCAACAAGGCATCTTAAGCTTGCGAGACTCTTTATTGATGCTAAGGAGACAATCCAGCCTATTACGCTTAGTACCTGCATTTAATCTTTTTGGGAAAATACGTCAGTTTACACTGGTAAATACAATCAACTGACTCATTTTAAAAATGATTAAAAATTGATTTAGATGCACGTGGCATAAACATTTTATAACTTGGGATAATCATTTAAATATATAATCTTGTAAAAGAATTACATGTTCCTTATGCGTTCAGTAGCCCGGATCGTGCCGGGTTAAAGATCAATAGACACACCACATCAACTATTTATGCACTGACGAGTGTACGCCTACACTCCGCGCTTAGGTCGTGGCCATTTCGTAAAATGATGCCAAGGATATCCGGGAGATGGTCATTAACCCCCCAAAGGCTTTAAGTAAACAAAACAATTTAAACGGGCCGATCAAATTATGCAATTAACCACCAAACGATGGAAGATTTGATGCCCGACCAAGCGGTATTTTATATACCGTAACCCAAGCCCGTATAGGGAAAATAAGTTAAAAGTATTTACCTGAGCAAAGTAATAATCACAATAAGCAAATGCAAGTAGCTTTTACTGGTCCTCCTAATCTGGAACGAAGGTTTATAATAACCTATTAGAATCCTAACGGGTCTTTAGTTAAGCTTAAGCTTAGACCGGTTAGTTTCAATGATACGGTTCATAAGCACGATTAAGCAAAGACCGGAATAGAATGTGATTTAGACCCGAAAAGTTTGAAGGCTTGCTTAATATGGGTATTTTATACACATTCTGGATTTTGAGATAAAACCGAGAAGGTTTGACCCGTTTCGGCTAATTTATGCAAACTAGTTACATAAACCGAACCGAACGCGTAATAAGCGTAACGGGTATTCATGAGAGCCATATACAGGTTTCCTAAGTTAATATGCCTCAAATATGTTGTGACATCAGTAAGATGTCTTTTATTATGCCCGAAACGAATTTAAACACAAACTATGCCCCGTAGGGGTAGTTTGGTCATTTTCAAGGTTATAAAAGAGTTTAAGTATTAACCTAAGTTTCAGGTCTGATGTAATCAGAAAAAATACTCAATTTAATAAGTTATAACAGTAGGGTAAAGTATATATGTGAAATTTATCAATTATAACCAAACTATGCACCGTAGGGGAATTTTGGTAATTTCACATAAGCCGAAAAGCTCGAAACTGAAGTCTGAGTTTAACAACTTTTGCTTACTGTTAAAATATTATAATTTACCTAAAATATAAGTAGGTATCAACCCTTGTATGTTTAAAATAGTTCTAGTACATACTATACGTTAAAAACGCTTAAAAAGGCGATTAGAAGCCATTTCCGGGTTCTATACATAAAGATGACATTTTTATTATTCCAGAAGGTTTAATATAACTTATTTATCATTTAAAATCAGTAGCAAAAAGGTTTGGAGTCAATTAGATATGTAAAACTCATTTTATAGCCCCTAAGGGCAAAACCGACAATTACCGGATTAAGCCTATGACTATAAGTTATGCTCAGCCTAAAATTAATTAAAAATCTTCAAAAATCCCAAAATAATATATTACATCAGTGGGTAATAAGTTTGATATCAAAAAGTAGGTTTAAATAGGCTATATGCTAATTATGCCGTTAAATCGCTAAAGAAGCTTTTAAATACGCTAATGAGCATAACTCTCAATCTACACCTCAAGCTGATGTCAAACTTTGGGTGCAAGTTTATATTCCAGTAACTAAGGTTTCTACTCTTTTACTTTTTCAAAAATCACGTTTTATGGTGAAAAGGGCATAATGGTCAACATATGAGCAATTAACGGAATCATGCGTATTAATTGGTTAACTAATGAACCATGGTGTATAATCACAGAGGGTTATACTAGCATGTAACCTGGTACAAATAGAGCTCTAAGGTATTTCTAAATCATACCAAAATGGGTCAGAACTGAAGTCAAAGCAAAAGTCAAAGCTTTGCGACTTTCGGTTCCGAACCGGGTCTAAACAGTAAATTGTCGGGTTAAACATGTTTAGACATGTTCTTACACTAATTACCAAGTTATATTAATGATCTAACAGGTTGTATGTGTTCTACATTGCTAATTATGCATAAATTAGAAAATAAGTATCCTGTTGATTTTTTAATAACAAGTTTGACCTGACATTTGACCTAGTTAGAGTGGGAATCAGGGGGAACCCTTTTAAGGGTTTATTACCCACATAATTACAAACTTATAACTACCTTCAATTCGACTAATCACTGGACCATTAGTGATTAATCGCTAAGTCAACCGTTAATTACGACGATTTGACTTTTAAGCTAGAACTAAGCAAAAACTTAACTAAGAAAGGTTAAGCATACTTACTGAAGTCCTATGCACGAAATGTGAAGCTTAGAGAGAAGTCTTGAGCTCCAGAAATGTTCCAAAGTGCAGATGGAAGATGTGAGAAAAATGGTTGCAACTTAGTGGCTTAATATAGTGATCAAAACTCAATGGATTGTTGACAAATAAGTCTATCCATGTTCCCTGATCACTAACACATGTTCCTAGTGTCTAGGAGCCATTTAGGGGTCGTCCAAATATGAGGAAAATCGTTTAAAGGTCAGTTTCATGCGCATAACAGCAAACAGCCCCGTTTTCAGTCGCTGGCATCCCCTCACGGACCGTAAGGGGGTGGCTTACGGTCCGTAAGCCTATGATCAGAAGAAAAAATCTTTCAAATTTCGAAAGGGCAACTGATGTGTAACGACTTTGGCCATGTTTTATCAGTATGGGGCCTCATGTTTTGGGTCTTGAACAGTTATATACCCTACCACTTTGATATGTTTTCTTGAATCCTATGAAAGTGCCGAAAATGAAGGTTTACCGTAGAATTTCCATAGGATCCTATCTTGTGCAATGAATTCAATTATTGTCAGCGATTACCGGATTGAAGGTATATTAGATGTTTAAGATATATATTAGGGTCTTGGGATTTATGAATGAGGTCGTTCAGAGGTAAAAATTTAACATGACGACACTTTTAAATCCTGCCAAACATCTTTATTAAATCCGGGTTTATAACGCTTTTTGTCTTACATGACACGTGTCGTTATTTCATTGAACACGAATTTTCGAGGTGTTACATCCTCACCCCCTTAAAAGAAATCTCGACCTCGAGATTTACAGAAATAAATGAGGGTACTTTTCTTTCATTGTGGACTCAACCTCCCACGTGTACTCGGGACCTCTACGGGCATCCCATTTTACCTTTGCAATAGGCACATGCTTCCTTCGAAGCTTCTTAACCTGTCGATCCTCAATCGACAATGGTTTTTCCACAAATTTCAATCTCTCATCTATATGCACATCTGTATGTGGTATGACTAGTGATTCATCAGCGAAACACTTTTTCAGATTGCAGACGTGGAATACGTTATGAATACCACTGAGCTCTTCAGGTAAATTTAACTTGTAAGCCACTGATCCAACACATTCGATAATCTCGAACGGTCCTATATACCTCGGGCTTAACTTACCTTTCTTACCGAATCGCATCACTCCCTTCCAGGGTGATACTTTAAGTAAGACTTTATCACCAACTTCAAATTTCATAGGTTTACGCTTTGGATCTGCGTAACTCTTCTGCCTATCTCGGGCAGCTTTGAGACGGTCACGAATCTGGACAATCTTGTCCGTCGTTTCAAAGTCTATCTCTGGTCCTGATAATTGGACATCTCCAACTTCCGCCCAACAAACGGGCATTCTACACTTTCTACCGTATAAGGCCTCGAAAGGCGCAGCCTTGATGCTGGTGTGGTAGCTATTGTTGTAGGAGAATTCGATTAACGGCAGGTGGTTATCCCAACTACCACCTAAATCAATCACGCATGCTCGAAGCATGTCTTCTAAAGTTTGAATAGTACGCTCACTCTGACCGTCCGTCTGAGGATGGTAAGCCGTACTAAAATTCAAACGCGTGCCCAAAGATTGCTGGAAACTTTTCCAAAAATGTGATGTGTATCTAGTATCTCTGTCAGAGATAATAGACACAGGTATGCCATGTAAGGCTACAATCTTATCAACGTACAGTTGGGCTAACATGTCGGAGCTATAAGTCTCCTTGATGGGTAAGAAATGTGTTGACTTAGTCAGTCTGTCTACGATCACCCAAATGGTTTCATTTCCTTTCCTTGTCTTAGGTAACTTGGTGATAAATTCCATAGTTACCATTTCCCACTTCCATGTGGGAAGCTCAGGTTGTTGTAGTAAACCTGACGGCTTTTGATGTTCTGCCTTGACTCGCGCACACGTCAAGCATTTAGTTACATAGGCAGCTACAGACTTTTTCAAGCCTATCCACCAATAATTTGCCCTTAGATCCTGGTACATCTTATCAGCTCCAGGATGAACGGAATATTTAGAACTATGGGCTTCCTGGAGGATAACATCTCGCAGTCCTCCATAAATTAGAACCCATATTCTTCCATTTAACCTTAGAATTCCGTCTTTGCTAAGAGATAACTGCTCCTCGGTTACTCCTAGCTTTTCGTTAGGATAGTTAGCTTCCAACACAGCTTCCTTCTGTGCAGCTAACAACCTTTCATTCAAACTGTTCTTAATCTCAATGCTCTTGGCATTGATTCGGATGGGTTTCACCCTTTCCTTTCGACTCAAGGCATCAGCGACTACATTCGCCTTGCCGGGATGATATCTGATTTCACAATCATAATCCTTCAACGTCTCCATCCATCAGCGCTGCCTCATGGTTAAATCCTTCTGATTAAACAGGTGCTGGAGGCTCTTGTGATCAGAATAGATCACACATTTGATTCCATATAAATAATGCCTCCATAGCTTCAGTGCAAATACAACGGCACCCAACTCCAAGTCATGGGTGGTGTAATTCTTTTCATGCACTTTCAATTGACGTGATGCATAGGCAATAACCTTGCCTTTCTGCATAAGCACACACCCCATGCCAGTGTGGGATGCATCGCAGTAGACTACGAATTCTTCGGTACCTTTAGGCAATGTCAGCACAGGAGCATTGCTCAACTTTTGCTTCAGAATATCGAAGGATTCCTGCTGGTTAGGACCCCAGTCAAACTTAATCTTCTTACGTGTCAGCGAAGTCAGGGGTGCAGCAATCCTTGAGAAGTTCTCAATGAAACGCCTATAATATCCTGCCAAGCCTAGAAAGCTACGAATCTCTATAGGCGTCTTCGGCTCTTGCCAATTCATAACTGCTTCAACCTTAGCGGGATCCACTTGGATACCACGCTCACTTACCACATGTCCAAGGAATTGGACTTCTCGAAGCCAGAATTCACACTTAGAGAATTTGGCATAGAGCTTCTCATGATGTAGGAGTTTGAGAATACAGCGAAGGTGTTTCTCATGGTCAGCTTGGTTCTTCGAGTAGATAAGAATGTCGTCGATGAAAAAGATGACGAATTTATCTAAGTAAGGCTTGCAAACGCGATTCATGAGATCCATGAACGCGGCAGGTGCATTAGTGAGCCCAAAAGGCATCACTAGGAACTCGTAATGACCATAACGAGTCCTAAATGCAGTTTTGTGTACGTCTTCATCTCTAACCTTCAGTTGGTGGTAGCCTGACCTTAAGTCAATCTTCAAGAAATAACTTTCCCCTTGTAATTGATCGAACAAAACGTCGATCCTGGGCAAAGGATATCTATTCTTTATTGTGACTTTATTAAGCTCACGATAATCGATGCACAGACGCATCGATCCATCCTTCTTCTTGACAAACAGGACTGGTGCTCCCCAAGGAGACGAACTAGGTTTAATGAAACCTTTAGCTAGCAATTCATCCAGTTGTGTCCTTAATTCCATCATTTCTGTGGGCGCCAACCTGTAAGGCGCTCTAGCAACAGGTGCTGCTCCAGGGATGATGTCAATTCTGAATTCCACTTGCCTATCTGGTGGTAAACCAGGTAGTTCTTCCGGAAAAACTTCAGGGTATTCAGAAATGACGGGGATGTCTTCAATCTTGGGTTTCGGCTCATCAATAGTCACATGTGCCATGTAGATGACACAACCCTTCTTTAAACACCTAGAGGCCTTGAGCATAGTCACTTGCTCAGGAAGCCCATACCGAGTATCTCCCTGAATGGTAACTGATTCGCCAGACGGAGTCTTGATCACCACCTGCTTCTTATTGCAGACAATCTGGGCCTGGTTATGAGATAACCAGTCCATGCCTAAAACGATGTCGAAACCAGCTAACTTCAAAGGAAGTAGGGACAAAGGAAAAGAGTGGTTCTTAATGGATATGAAACATCCATCTAACATGGTTGAGGCGGTTTCTATGGTGCCATTAGCTAACTCCACCTCATACTTTACGCTTAAGGTTTTAACAGGTAAATTCAGCAATTTGCAAAACTTATTGTCTACGAAAGACTTATCAGCGCCTGAATCAAAAAGCACTCTTGCATAGATATCATTTACAAGGAAAGTACTTGTAATCACATTGTCGTCTAGAACCGCTTCCTTTGCATCCATTCTGAAGACCCTAGCATTGGTCTTCTTGACCTCTTCAGGATTCTTGGCGTATTTAGGGCAGTTGGTTTTAATGTGCCCTTTCTCATTGCAACTGTAGGATGTTGCATCCTTCAGCTTTTTGCAATCCAAGGTCTTGTGGTCCTTGGACTTGCATATCCCGCAAGCAAAAGTTCGTGACTGAGTCTGCGAGTTTGATTCGAGCCTGCACTTTCCAAAGTGTTGTTTCTTGTAAATCTTGCACTTGGGTTTCTCACCAGACTGATGCCCATCTTTCCTTGACTCAGACCCCTTCTTGTTGTCACCGTTTCCTCGGTGCTTCTTGTTTGACCTCCGTGAATTATCATCTTCACGTTTTCTCTTCTCAGCATCTTTGTTCCTCAGCGATCTTTGTCTGACCGCATCCAGAGTGAGGGATAAAGATATGTCAGCTACAGATCTGAAAGTAGCTGGCCGAGAGGCCTTCACGCTTGCCTTTTTCTTGGGGGCTAAACCACGGATAAAACGAGCTATTCTTTTTGGTTCCGGGGTCACCAGATACGGAACCAACCGGGACATTGTGTTGAAGCTCGTGAGGTAAGCTTGACAGTCAAGGTTTGTCATTACCAATGATAGAAAATCAGACTCTATCTTCTCCACCTCATGCTGAGGGCAGTAATTTTCCCTGATAAGGGCAACAAATTGCTCCCATGACATGTTGTACAATGGGATTTTCCCGGTGGCTTGAATCAGTGATCTCCACCAGGCTAAGGCTTCACCCTTAAATGATTGCGACACAAACTTAGCCACATCCCTCTCAGCGCATCCGCTGATATCCACAACTGTGTCCATCTCATCTAACCACGTCATGCAGTCAATGGCTCCCTTTTCCCCAGTGAAATCCCTGGGCTTGCATGAAACAAAGTATTTATAGGAGCAACCCTTAGTACAGGGTTCTTGATTAAGTACAACCTGTTGAGATGGAGCACTATGGTGGTTTGAGGAGAGTCTATCATCATTTTTCTTGGGTTCATCCTTCTTGGAAGGTGGCTTCGAATGCGGTGTAGATAGGGTCCTACTCCGAGTCCCACTATATTCTTCGTACTGCCGCTCCAATGCCTTTGTAACAGCATCATCAACTAACGCTTTCAGTTCAGCACCCGTTAAATTAATTCTGGCGTTATCATTATTCTCCACTGGGTGACTATTAATTTCATCAGAGTCAGCCATTTTATTTGAACTGTTACAGAAAACAAGGACAATAGTTTATTTGGGAGTTTATTATGGAATTGCCCCTTAGGGTAATTTATTAGTCATAGTAAACAAAGACCATATTTGGTTAATTTATTAATCATATCCACTTAGGATTTCTATTATAATTTATCCTAATTATAAAACAATACCAGTTTTATTAGTAGCACAAAAGGCCTAGTCACAAGGACATTTTAAATTATAAGCCATGATTTCAGAGAATCAAGGCATGAAGGTTTAAACATAGTTTATTACCTTTTTCTGACAGGGAGTCATAGCTACCACTGTCTTTTGGCTCATATGGAAATGAGCAAGGCCCGTAGGCACTATATTACCACGTATGGTCAACATATGATCATCTTAATTGATGATTTAAACCCATGATTCAGAGATCATTAAGTTGAGTTTGGAATCTTTGGAAAGATCCTTATATAAAAATGATGTGTGTGATTTTAACGAATCACATCTGCCAGGAGTGTTAACATGTTTACAGATGTTAACAGGGATTTGAATCTTTTAAACAGGTCTTACCATTTTGGCCAGGTCTTTAAAATGACACTCAGGCTAGGTTTCACTCTTAAGATTCTTATTCAATATTTAATAGGCAGATCATTATTAAAAGGAATGATTTTGATTTATTTATTTCATGTAATATATTTATGCAGATAATAGCAAAATGAAATTTATAAACATAACATTCCATTAATTATTAAAAGATTACATACTGCCCTAAACGGGACTTTTAAGACAAACAAGTTACCCACGCAGGGGTCAAGCAACATACTAGTCCACGCAGGGACTTAAACAAACAACACACCCTCGCAGGGGTTAACATAAAGATAGACCCACGCAGGGGTCAAAACAAACAAACATACCCACACAGGGGCTAATACAGCAAGACAGGCCCACGCAGGGGCTCAACTGATACAAGGAAATTACAACAACAGTGGAAGGATTCAATGGTCCTTCTTGCTCTTCCTTTTTATTAGGCTTGTCAATCCTTGGAAGAAAGTTTGTCGCTCCCTGCGATCTCGGTGAAAGTCTCGCTCGACCTGGTCCAGTCTCTGAAGAATTTCCTCCCGTTCTGGGGGAGAAAACCGTGGCGGCTGCGACTGTGTCCGTTTTATAGGTCTGGCAGGTATCTGGTATCCATGAGTTGGGTATCCTGCTCCCCAAGGAGCTCCATACGGTCCTTCAGGGTTAAAGGCGTTGTAATTGGACGCTACCAAGTATGGGTCGGCTTCAGCGTAATTGTAGTTGGTGTGAATCGGCGGCCCAAACGGGTTGTACGTCATCGAACCCGTGTATGCTGGAATCGGGTTATCAAAACCCATCGGTGGTGGTTGCGGTGCAACGGGGTTTGAAGGTCCACCCATTTGTGGATCTTCATGAAGTGGCGGATAATGACTGCCACTTGATTGTCGAGGAGAGCTAAAATGAAAGTCTCCTCCTCGCGCAGACATACGTGCTCCGGATCTCCTACGCCTTGGCGGTTGTGGAGGTGCCGGCTGAACTGGTGGCGGTGGAGGCGGTGGCGTGACTGCCACGAATCGTGAATCCTCAGAGGGATCCTGCTGCTGATGAGGCGACGAATGATGCGAGGGTGTAAAGTACCACTCGCACTGGTTAAATCGTGCTTGAAAGCTGTCTGGACCACCGTAAGGTGATCCGTGAAAAGAAGATCCATCCGAGATCTCGATGGGATGGTTCGGTGTACCGCTTGCAGGTTCGACGGGATCCGTGTCCTCGTCCATGTCCATAGCGTTGTCTCCCAAGAAGTGGTCCTCCGGTCCCAATGGGTTAAAACCCACTGGTTCTGGTATGTAGTTGGCCGGGTTAAACCGGCCCCGGAAAACAGGTGAGGGGTCTCCAAAAGAATTGTGCGATAAGGATCGCTGTAAAGGTATGTAAGAAGGTTGAGGGTTGTTGGGGTCATTTTCCGACTGTGGCCCATATGAGTTTTGAAAAGGAGGTGTCAAACTGTGCGATACAGATCGTCTAGCTGGTTCAAATAGGTTCCTCCGGTTTTCTCTAGGGTCAGCACTCGCAGTGGTGGTAGGAGCTCGCATGTGCGAAGGTCCTGCCTCGTCGTTATTGGGGGCGGTGATTGGCCCCTTGCCCGTCCTCTTCGTCGAAAGAATCTTGGCGGCATTTTTAATTCTGTCAATACAACATGAGACAACGACAAGAATATATAAAATAAAGGACAAAACAAAACAAAGTAGAATTTGTCCTATGTTATATGTCTAGACTCGAAAGTTTAGAATGTGCAAATGTGTCATTGAGATTAAACACAAAAGGCTAGTGTTTAATTCACTCAGCGTTGGCTCTGATACCAACCTGTCACACCCCGGATTCCACATGTCACCGGTGGGCCCGGTGGGGAGTATCGTGACGTGGTTGGCAACATAATAGTCAAACAACACAATATTTAATATGCACAGCGGAAGCAATTGAAAGATATATTTCAACCGAATATAATATTGTAATATCAAGTATCACAATAGTCGATTGTTTATCCACAGACGGATCGAAAATAAATAAATAGGAAATAGTAGTTCAACAGACGTAGGCATCTTAAGCTTGCGAGACTCTTTATTGATGCTAAGGAGACAATCCAGCCTATTACGCTTAGTACCTGCATTTAATCTTTTTGGGAAAATACGTCAGTTTACACTGGTAAATACAATCAACTGACTCATTTTAAAAATTGATTTGGATGCACGTGGCATAAACATTTTATAACTTGGGATAATCAATTAAATATATAATCTTGTAAAAGAATTACATGTTCCTTATGCGTTCAGTAGCCCGGATCGTGCCGGGTTAAAGATCAATAGACACACCACATCAACTATTTATGCACTGACGAGTGTACGCCTACACTCCGCGCTTAGGTCGTGGCCATTTCGTAAAATGATGCCAAGGATATCCGGGAGATGGTCATTAACCCCCCAAAGGCTTTAAGTAAACAAAACAATTTAAACGGGCCGATCAAATTATTCAATTAACCACCAAACGATGGAAGATTTGATGCCCGACCAAGCGGTATTTTATATACCGTAACCCAAGCCCGTATAGGGAAAATAAGTTAAAAGTATTTACCTGAGCAAAGTAATAATCACAATAAGCAAATGCAAGTAGCTTTTACTGGTCCTCCTAATCTGGAACGAAGGTTTATAATAACCTATTAGAATCCTAACGGGTCTTTAGTTAAGCTTAAGCTTAGACCGGTTAGTTTCAATGATACGGTTCATAAGCACGATTAAGCAAAGACCGGAATAGAATGTGATTTAGACCCGAAAAGTTTGAAGACTTGCTTAATATGGGTATTTTATACACATTCTGGATTTTGAGATAAAACCGAGAAGGTTTGACCCGTTTCGGCTAATTTATGCAAACTAGTTACATAAACCGAACCGAACGCGTAATAAGCGTAACGGGTATTCATGAGAGCCATATACAGGTTTCCTAAGTTAATATGCCTCAAATATGTTGTGACATCAGTAAGATGTCTTTTATTATGCCCGAAACGAATTTAAACACAAACTATGCCCCGTAGGGGTAGTTTGGTCATTTTCAAGGTTACAAAAGAGTTTAAGTATTAACCTGAGTTTTAGGTCTGATGTAATCAGCAAAAATACTCAATTTAATAAGTTATAACAGTAGGGTAAAGTATATATGTGAAATTTATCAATTATAACCAAACTATGCACCGTAGGGGCATTTTGGTAATTTCACATAAGCCGAAAAGCTCGAAACTGAAGTCTGAGTTTAACAACTTTTGCTTACTGTTAAAATATTATAATTTACCTAAAATATCAGTAGGTATCAACCCTTGTATGTTTAAAATAGTTCTAGTACATACTATGCGTTAAAAACGCTTAAAAAGGCGATTAGAAGTCATTTCCGGGTTCTATACATAAAGCTGACATTTTTATTATTCCATAAGGTTTAATATAACTTATTTATCATTTAAAATCAGTAGCAAAAAGGTTTGGAGTCAATTAGATATGTAAAACTCATTTTATAGCCCGTAAGGGCGAAACCGACAATTACCGGATTAAGCCTATGACTATAAGTTATGCTCAGCCTAAAATTAATTAAAAATATTCAAAAATCCCTAAATAATATATTACATCAGTGGGTAATAAGTTTGATATCAAAAAGTAGGTTTAAATAGGCTATATGCTAATTATGCCGTTAAATCGCTAAAGAAGCTTTTAAATACGCTAATGAGCATAACTCTCAATCTACACCTCAAGCTGATGTCAAACTTTGGGTGCAAGTTTATATACCAGTAACTAAGGTTTCTACTCTTTTACATTTTCAAAAATCACGTTTTATGGTGAAAAGGGCATAATGGTCAACATATGAGCAATTAACGGAATCATGCGTATTAATTGGTTAACTAATGAACCATGGTGTATAATCACAGAGGGTTATACTAGCATGTAACCTGGTACAAATAGAGCTCTAAGGTATTTCTAAATCATACCAAAATGGGTCAGAACTGAAGTCAAAGCAAAAGTCAAAGCTTTGCGACTTTCGGTTCCGAACCGGGTCTAAACAGTAAATTGTCGGGTTAAACATGTTTAGACATGTTCTTACACTAATTACCAAGTTATATTAATGATCAAACAGGTTGTATGTGTTCTACATTGCTAATTATGCATAAATTAGAAAATAAGTATCCTGTTGATTTTTTAATAACAAGTTTGACCTGACATTTGACCTAGTTAGAGTGGGAATCAGGGGGAACCCTTTTAAGGGTTTATTACCCACATAATTACAAACTTATAACTACCTTCAATTCGACTAATCACTGGACCATTAGTGATTAATCGCTAAGTCAACCGTTAATTACGACGATTTGACTTTTAAGCTAGAACTAAGCAAAAACTTAACTAAGAAAGGTTAAGCATACTTACTGAAGTCCTATGCACGAAATGTGAAGCTTAGAGAGAAGTCTTGAGCTCCAGAAATGTTCCAAAGTGCAGATGGAAGATGTGAGAAAAATGGTTGCAACTTAGTGGCTTAATATAGTGATCAAAACTCAATGGATTGTTGACAAATAAGTCTATCCATGTTCCCTGATCACTAACACATGTTCCTAGTGTCTAGGAGCCATTTAGGGGTCGTCCAAATATGAGGAAAATCGTTTAAAGGTCAGTTTCATGCGCATAACAGCAAACAGCCCCGTTTTCAGTCGCTGGCATCCCCTCACGGACCGTAAGGGGGTGGCTTACGGTCCGTAAGCCTATGATCAGAAGAAAAAATATTTCAAATTTCGAAAGGGCAACTGATGTGTAACGACTTTGGCCATGTTTTATCAGTATGGGGCCTCATGTTTTGGGTCTTGAACAGTTATATACCCTACCACTTTGATATGTTTTCTTAAATCCTTTCCAAGTGCCGAAAATGAAGGTTTACCGTAGAATTTCCATAGGATCCTATCTTGTGCAATGAATTCAATTATTGTCAGCGATTACCGGATTGAAGGTATATTAGATGTTAAAGATATATATTGGGGTCTTGGGATTTATGAATGAGGTCGTTCAGAAGTAAAAATTTAACATGACGACACTTTTAAATCCTGCCAAACATCTTTATTAAATCCAGGTTTATAACGCTTTTTGTCTTACATGACACGTGTCGTTATTTCATTGAACACGAATTTTCGAGGTGTTACATGTCTTAAGATCACTTAGTATAGGCGATCAATATTCTTCGTTAACAAAGTCCCATGGGCCATCATTTCCGTTTGTACATGTTTACCTTTGCTTTATATACTTGACCGTGTCGCTCTTTGGTCGTTTGGTCATATGAATTTATTGGGTATATTTATTCCATGCTAATCTCGCAATGACTAGCGTATTACTCCAATTCTTACATTAGAATTTTGACCTTAATCAGTCTCACTGACTGGACTTATTAATCCAGTTACTTTATACCCATTGCTCGGGCTACAATGTGATTATACCTCACATTACTTTTCTTGACCGTGATCGTGTCACGTCATGTTTAGGTTTATATTAACCTTTCGTCTACGAGAATCTTCTTTTCGAATGTATTGTTTTTACACCTATCGGTGTTAAGACCTAAACCCTTTTTATGTTAACCCTTTCCTAATTTTCTCTCATAATCTCTATGTTTTGTAAAAACGTAGTTTCTCACTAAAACTGAATTTTAGTTTAACGTTTTCTTTTCTCCTTGTCTTATATCATTTACTTGTATCAAGGAATTTTACACCCAAGGATTTATTCCCTTTCATTACTATTTGATGCGAGGAATTATAACTACTTCCCACGCTTAACCCACATAACCCGTAGGTTCTTTCACTTAGTCTCATATGCTATTTCTTTAGATTTTTCACCTTTTTAAGGTGAGACCCAACAGTTCGTTTCTTTCTATTTATGACCCAAGGGTCTTCTTGGTCCCGTAGTCCTTAACACTATGTTTAATCCCGTAGCTTATGATGATCCCATAGATCATCTTTTATTAACGTCTATATTCAAATGTATATGTATACATATATAGCTTCAAGACATCCCTTGTTACGTTTGGAATCATTTATTTTCGCTTTTGAACTTTAGTTGACCTTGACCGTAGTCTAAGGCTTCATTTGTTTACTTTTGGACTAATCTTCCAACTTTATGACTCCTTACGTCATTTACTCGTCAGTTTGTTCGATACTTACTATTTCCCGGTTCGTACTTATACTTCTTTACAACCCATTACCCAGGTTCTTTTATCTTAATGTTTTTAACATTCTTGTTTCGTTAGTATGCGTTTTCCCCTTTTTTACATTATCCCATAACCTTTTATACATATTTGTTAATATCTCGCGCTTTTATCTATTCGGTTCGCGCTTACTTATGTTATCAAGCGTTATTCTTAATTTAACTCGTTTGACTTGTTCGTGTTAAATTTCATCATTTGTGAACGTCAAACTCCGTTCTTTATTCAACCCGTTCGACTTTAAAATAGTTGAACGTAGTTATCAAAATTTCTATCTGCATATCCTCATCGTCTTTTAGTCATGACTCATATTCTGAGTCTTTTGACTTTCTATTTCACGTTCCCGTCTCTCGGTTTACGCATTCACTCAAAATGCTGCCCATCAAACGGGTGTTTTACCGAAGTCGTTATCATTGTAACCCTTCCGGTATGCATTAAGACTTCGCTTCGATTTATTTGGTCGTCTTAGCGAAATCCATCGCTTTTATTCAACCATGTCTTTTATTCCTTATGTGACCATCCTTGACGGCCTTATAGATCCTGAGTAACGATTATCATCGTCATCCTTGCTTTACTACGAATAAAGTTAACAACCTTGATTATCTTTTTCGTATGGGTAATACCCTCGTTTTTATGATCCGGCGGATCATCTATACTTTGGTTTTACTTGCCCATTTTGTCAATCATGGCTCTTTCGTCCAGAATGACTTATTTTCATGAATTTTCGTCAGGTTATTCATTTATATCATCATTTACATTGGTCCTTGTCCCTTCTCTCGGGCTCATTATTCTAATGTAATACGCTTCCGTCACCCGGCTGTGCATTTACATTATTATCAAACATCTTATTTATTTGATTCATTTGGGTACCATTTAAGTTAGTCCCATTCACCCCGTCCTTACTACATCGGATGTAAATATGTCCATCATAAAAAGTTCATGGTACCACGTGTTCACTACTTACTTGGCCAGAGTAAGCGATCAACACCTGGTATACATGACCTTTTTATAATTTTCACATTACACCCCATGTAAGTAATGCCTCTATTTGTTTCTCTTGGAAACAATATCCCGGATAGGTTTTCTATTCGAGTTTTTCCAAGTTTTCAATCTACATATGTAACTTTCGATCTCTACATATTTGTTGCATTTTACTATTCACATAATAATCTAAAACGTGCACCTGATAATGCTTGCTCTAACAGGCTCTCCTTGCCATTAACTTGTTCGCGATCATTACGCGATTTAGGTCCTTGGTGAGCATAATCTACTTGTCATACTTTGGACTGTTCCTCCATCAAATCCGCAATTTGTTAAACTCTCGCTATCTTCAGATGCGAGTGTCCTTCAATTAAAAAATTTACAAGAGTTAGTAATATCAACTTCAATAATCGACCGTATTATAATACAAGGCTTTTCTATTATACGCGTCAACGCACGTAATTCGTCAATTATATTTATCATTTAATTGAGGTAACGTGTATCACACGATAACCCTATGTGTTGTTCACAACATTTTAACTCATACCAAACCATTAATATATATGTACTTACCGGATTTGCGATCAAGCCTCGAACCGAACACTTTACGCTTCAACCTTGGGCTCTGATTACCAACTTGTAACACCTTTACTATTTAAAGCGGATTTTTGTTATAAATCACGAACATAATCATATAATTACAATTACAATTACAATTACATTGGAAAATATGGGTTAATTAAAACTTTTACAACTTTCAGGTATACCACATAATGTGACTAAATTCGTCGTTTAAAATAACGATTTACAATGTGCGGAAGCTTGTAACTTGAACGTGTTCGGTTCTTCATTGAACTTGATCATCCTCCGGTACTAGAATTTACTGCAACTCATAAAACATGAGTTAGATTAGTCATGCGTAGCTTAACACATGTTTAAACGGGTTCGCAAAACAAAAATGATTAAATAAATATTTTTTCGCCAAAAAGAACACCGTCGCGTCGTGCGACGGCCCATGGCCTTTGTCGTCGCGTGGCGCGACCCCTTCTTTTTCCTAGAATGTTTGAAGCTGAAAGCTGCATATTTTCAGCAACGCTAATTTTTGCCGAAACGTGCATAACTTCCTCGTTATTTATCCGTTTTACACGATTCTTTTTCCTACGTGATCGTAATTTAATTCTCCATCACATAGAGTGGAAACCCGACATCTAAATTCACAAAAATTTAGATTTCAAGCTCTCGGCTTGAAATTCAATTATGCAACCTTTTTGACCCGTACGTGTATTTATCAAACGAACAAGTTCATTTGATCCCTCATTTCTCATGAACCTTTTAATTTCAATATTTTCTATCATGTTAGGTTCCCGTCACGGGTTCCTACGCATTATTAACCCATTTTTTTCTTGCTTATAATCTTATTTTGACCCGTTAAGGGTATTTATGCATTTTTAAGCATAAATTACGCCCATTTCTTATATGCCTAATAATTCCACCCATTCATATTGATTAGTCTTCCACCACAACTATGATTGTGGTGGATTTAACATAATGAACCCTTTTTCCCCAGATTTTACCCTTCGACTAGTCATTTTACGCAAATGACCATTTTTAGGCATATGAACTATGAAGTTTATGCCTACAATTCTTACCTGTATCTAAGGGTTACATAATTATAATGCAAGTTTCTAAACGGCCTCTAAGGGTCATTTGCCCGATTTACCCATTAAGGGCTTTTTGGTCAGTTCTAGTCTCTTATTTTACGACGAAAGACTCTCACCAAATCATTTGACCAAAATAGCACTTTTAACTACAACATAATTATTACCTGGCTCGGATCAACATACTGACCCGTTTTAATACCTAATCTTCACTTATTTGCTATTTCTTAGCATCGCTAATTCACAAGCCGTTCATCCTACGAGCATGAGACTCGACATACACTTATTAGTCGCTAACTATCAAATGGTATCAATATTACCATTTGATTCATTTACCCTTTTTATTAGTTTAGGCTTACTTAATAAGTAGCCATTCGAAAAACCATTTTTTCTTAGTCTTTTCGTGACTAATTTACCTTTTGTTGGGATTGAAGCCTACCAGAGGAACAGATAATTAAAGCCAAAACTGGATCAGAGCAGTGGATCCAGAATAAGCAGATGTTACATACAAGTCTTTCCCCTTGAAAGTGATTTCAACATCTGCTGACCTCCTATCTACTGGTCGTGCAAACTGCTGACCAACAACTGCTGTTCAAGTAAAGACCTGATGAAAGACTAAAGCCCTGTTGTTCAATCTACTGCCTTGGTTCAAGCACTGATGATCCGGACAAGTACTGCTGGGTTCACAGCAGTGGAGGGATGCAGCAGTTGTTTACTCTGTCTTTATGTTATGTAATGTAATAAGCAGTAGTTAGTATAGCAGTGTTTGTATAGATCAGAGGTTAGAGTTTGTTAGGAGGTTAGATGTCGCTTTCATGGTGACGTCAGCTTTGATGCTCAGTGGTTTGCTAGTGCCTATAAATAGAACAGTGCTCTGTACTGTTCTATTAGCTCTTTGCAAAATCGTTTTCTTTGCACGAACAAACACTGAGCTCTGGCTGAGGGGGAGTTTGTATCAAGCATTACTTTGTAATCGTTGTTGAAACTAAATTCAATCTTTCGGTTCATAGTGAAAAGTGTTTTGATTAAAGCAATACTCTCGTTTGATTGTATGCAAAGTTTGTTTCCATCTTAATTCCGCTGCACAATTCATTCATTACCATCTTATTTTCAAACGTAAAATACAATCAAAACCAAACTCAGATCCAACAATTGGTATCAGAGCTTGGACAGTCAAATTTGATTTAACAATCATTTTGACATAAATAGTTCAGCTCAAAATCGTTGATATCGATAGTTTATTCGGTTTGTTGAAAAACAGAGTAAGGTTTAATCACCATTAAAGTTGATTAATCAGTGCCTGTAAAACAACCAAGATGACGTCACAATCACAAGATGATAAGAATAACATTGGCTCTCTTTTTAAACCACCTATGCTCAAACGTAATGAATACAACATCTGGGAGAGAAGGATGGGTCACATCCTTGCTCAACAGAACACCGGATGTTGGAGGTCTGTTGTTTTTGGTCCCCATGTTCCTATGGTGCCAAGTGCTGAGGATCCAAAGAAGTTCGTTCCTAAACCAACTGATAACTATACTGAAATTGATTTTCAAAAGTTCGAACTCGATGCCAAAGCATTTAGCATCACAGCATCTGCATTACCAAATAAGATCTATGCTGGACTGTTACATTGTAACAGTGCCAAAGAGCTATGGGATGCATTGAAGGAACAGTTTGGGGGGACTAAAGAAGTCATTGAAAACAATAGGGAAATACTGAACCAGTAGTATGAAACATTTTGTCACATCAAGGGTGAATCACTGACTCAACAATTTGAGCGATTCAGTTGTCTCATCAGTGAACTAAGGCTTGTTAAAGTAACTTTTCCAAATTCAACTCAAAATAGCAGGTTCCTTAGGTCACTACCAGAAAAATGGGACACCATAGCTTTGGTCACCAGAAACTCTGCTGAGTTCAAAGATCTGACCCTGACCCAACTTCATGGTAGACTCCTGACCTATGAAAGGGAGTTAAACCAGTAAAGGAAGTTGCAAGAGTCTGGCAAAGTTGCTGATGATTATTCATTCGGCAGCACAGCTCTTTTGGGTCAGGAAGAATATGGTAACAGTAGTAAGGAACAGGGTTATGATCATTTCATTGATATAACAGCTGGTGGTAACTTTACCAACCCCGATCCTCACTCTGCAAATTATGCTTTTACTGCAAACACTGAAAACCAGATGTCAGATAATCTGTGCTTTGAACTCAATGATTTGCAACATTTTGATCCCACTGACTTAGAGGAGATGGACATTTTGCATCAGTTGGCTTTGCTTAGTGTGAGAACAAGCAAATTCTACAAAGGAACAAGGAGAAAGTTCCCAGGGTTACATGGGAATCTAAGGGTTGGGTTGGATAAATCGAAAATCAAGTGTTACAAGTGCAATAGGCTAGGTCATTTCGCTAGGGAATGCAGGAGTCAAACTACTGGTCCTATAATCACTCATTCTAGTTCAAACCCTAGACCTCAAAATCAAAGCACTGTGCACTATACCCAATATACCCCTGCAGCTCATGTTAACACTGCTCATTATGCTGTTGCCCCTGTGCCTGTGCAATATGTCCAAACCACTGTTCCACAGATTCAATATGTTCAAACCCCTGTCCCCCAGGCACAAGTGCAACCTGTTGCACCTCAAACAGTGGTACAACCAGATCAGCAAAGCTTTTTCACTCAAGGCTTTGTTGACTGGAGCAGCATGCCTGATGAGCTTAGTGATGAAAATTTTGCACTGTATGCTTCTAATGAACCTTCTAATGATGAATTTTGTTTGATGGCATTAGAGTCAATACCAGAGGGGGTTGAAACTGAAGGTGAACAGCTAAGTGCTGAAACAGTGGATGAGGTGACTGAAGCAGTGGTTACTGCTGTGGCTGGTGAACTACTGCTGGGAGAAAGTTCAGGAACCCTGATTGAACCACTGACAGATCCATGGTCCAAAGAGGACAAAGAAGAAGAGGAAGAGAAAAGAGCAGGTGAGAAAGAAGCAAGAGCTGATGATGAAGAGGATCACCAATGTGACTGTGCAATGATGGCTGCTGCCAAGGTATCACCTCAAGTTCTTGAAAAACTGTGTTCAGACAATTGCATTATTGCTTTTGCTAACATCAAAGAGGTAAATGAAAACCTTAGGAACAAAGTCTTGTCTGATGAAGTCAAATTTGAAAAGTTGTTAAAAGAACTTAGACACAAATTGGCTGAAAAAGATAAAGAGATCAGCAGTCTGAAAGAAGATCAGAGCATAACCAAAACTCAACTCCAAACTATGGTAGAAAAATACCAAGTTTGCAAAAAGGAGTTAGAGTCCACCCCGATTACATGTGAAAAATGGGTGGAATCATGCAAAGGGTATGAGGTTATGCTTGAAAAACAAATTAAAAGCAATGTGAAATTTGGGGTTGGTTATAGGAAACATGATGATGAAAACATTGTCTTTGAAAAATCTGTTCAAACCACTGATGTAACCTCTTAGTACATTCCAACAAACAAGAAGTGCCAAGAAGTGAAATTCACTGATAAACTTGGTAACAAAATCACACTTGACAGACCAATGGGATCCTCTACTTTTGAGGAACTTGAAAATTATCAGTTTAAACCAAAATGGTCTGATGAGTGTGATATTCTTGAAAATTTCAAGCCCATGGACTTTACATCAACTGATGGTGTTAAAGCTCCAAAAGCTAAAGTCATACCTCTCAAGGATATCCCAGCAGAGGTTAAAAACTCTGCTGCAAAAGAATCCGAAAAGAGAAAGAAGAGAGAAAAGATCAATAACATGTTTTGTGAATTTTGTGAGAAAAGGAATCATCTAACAAAAGATTGTTTCCATTTAAAAGCATATGATTTAAACAAAACAAGTGTCATTGTTTCTGCAGAAAGCTGCATTGTCTGTGGTAAATCAAACCACAAAACTCAAGCATGTGTGTATCTCAAAAACTTTGATGTTAAAAAGAATGAATACACTGCTAAAACATCCTTGAGTTCACCAACATCATCAGTCAAATTCACCAAGAACCAACCACTATTTGTGCCAGTTCAAACAGCTGTCACAAAACAGCTGAACCAAACATCTGTCAAAAGAGATGTTCAGGTTACTGATGCACCCCCTGCCAATCAGTTCAGAAAAGGCAAGGAAAAACAGTCTTACCAAAGGATTCCACACGTTTATGAGGCCTACAAAAGGCCCTCTAAACCTAAAGTGAGCAGGCATCCTTTTGGGTACCAACAGGTAATTGGTCAAGACCCCCAACAGTGGTTAGCAAGAAACAGTACTAAAACTATCCAAACCCCTGACCTAACCACTATCCATCAATGTGCATCCATCCCAGACACTGTTGAGACCCCATCCAAAGCCTTATTGGCTTTGGAAACCCTAATGAACTAATCCTTTTACTTCATGTGTAGGGAGCTTCTGCCTGTTTAGATAGCCTTTGGTATGTTGATAGTGGAGGCTCCAGGCACATGACTGGATGTAAAGCCCTACTCAAAGATTTCAAAATTCATGGAGGGGGTGATATATCCTTTGGGAATAACAGTAAAGGAAAGGTTCTGGGGTCAGGCACAATACAATCTGGAAATGTAAAATTTGAAAATGTCAATCTGATAGACAGTCTGAAATTCAACCTCCTGAATGTTTCATAAATGAGTGACAAGGGGTATGGGTCATTCTTCACAAAGGAGTGTTGTAGGATTGTTGGACCAGAAATGGTCAAAAAGATTGAAGCAATAATAAAAACTGGTCAAACAAAACTTGTTGCTCAAAGAAGTGGCAATGTTTATGTTGTTGATATGTCAAAAGAGTGTCCCAGAGCTGATGCCTGTCTGTTCTCAGCTGCCTCTAACAAAGAGACATAACTTTGGCACACAAGACTGGGGCACACAAATCTTAAGACAATCACTGAAATTTCAAAAAATGGTTTGGTAAGAGGCCTACCACAAAAATTGTTTTCATGTCCTGAACATTGCATTTCCTGTTTAAAAGGAAAACAGCATGAAAGTTCTTATAAGTCCATTGAAGATTCCAAAACAACCCAGTGTTTGCAAATGCTACACATGGATTTGTTTGGCCCAGTTCAAGTCATGAGTCTCAAAAAGAAGAAATATTGTCTGGTTATTGTTGATGACTTTTCTAGGTTTACATGGACTTTCTTTTTACACTCAAAAGATGAGACTGCAGGCATTTTGCAAGACTTTGTGACACAGGTTGAAAAGCAATTTGACCTTCCAGTGAAAAGCTTCAGGAGTGACAATGGCACAGAATTTAAAAATAAGGAGTTGGATGCCTTCTGTGTGAAGAAAGGGATTGTAAGGCAGTACAACATCCCTAGAACACCAGAGCAAAATGGGGTAGTTGAAAGAAAGAACAGAACTTTGATTGAGGCTGCCAGAACCATGCTTGCTGATTTAGGTTTGCCTTAACTTTCTGAGCAGAGGCAGTAAACACTGCTTGCTATGTCCAGAACAGAGTTTTAATAAACCCCAGCCACAAAAAGACTGCTTATGAAATTCTGTATAAAATCAAACCACTGATCTCATACTTCAAGGTGCTTGGCTGCCCATGCTTTATTTTGAACTTAAAAGATTCCATTTCAAAATTTGCAACCAAAATTGACTGTGGTTATCATCTGGGATACTCAACCATTGCCAAGGACTACAAAGTGTTTAATACACGGACCAAGGCAGTGGAGGAGACCTTGAATGTGAAGTTCAATGAACTCTCATCAATGAAAATCCCAGCAAATCCTGCTGATCTGTTTGATCTTGAAAAATTCACTTTTGAAAATACTGCTGTTAAGACTAACAGTGCAGGTACATCAGTGGATGCAACACCAGACTATGGGTATGAAATCATCATCCCTCAAAAGTCTGCCACAATGGGAAAAGCATCAGTTGTTCAAAACAGCTGTTAAAGCTCAACCACTGCTACCTCAACAGTTGTTGACCAAAGTAGCCCATCAACCACTGCTTCCACATCAACAAACACTGCTGACAAAAGTCCTCAAACAGTGGATAAAAGTCAGCATGTGTCTTCAACATTACCACCAATTCCACCACCTTTTGAAGCCACTGCTGGATCATCAAATCCCCAGCAGTGGTTAGCTCAGATGATACACATCTACAGCCCTCACCAACAAATGCCATCATACCATACCAAGGAGATTTAATCTTCTTGAGATCTCATCCACCTGATCAAATCATTGGCAACATAAATGAAGGGGTGCTCACAAGAAGCCAAACCCAAAACATTTGTCTTTTTGCCGGTTTTCTATCACTCCATCAGCCAGTCAAGTACCAAGAGGCACTGAAAGACAACAGCTGGGTAGAAGCCATGCAAGAAGAGCTCCAACAGTTCAAAAGACAACAAGTATGGGAGCTTGTACCACTGCCAAAAGATGTTAATCCCATCGGCACAAAGTGGGTCTTTAAAAACAAAACTGATGAAAGGGGCATTGTTGTTAAGAATAAAGCCAGGCTTGTGGTTCAAGGTTACAGACAGGAAGAGGGGATTGATTATGATGAAACATTCGCCTCTGTTGCAAGATTGGAAGCCATTCGACTGTTCCTGGCCTTTGCTGTCAACCACAACATGAAGGTGTTTCAAATGGATATCAAAAGTGCTTTCCTCTATGGTACAATTCAAGAAGAGGTGTATGTTTGTCAACCTCCAGGTTTTGAGGATCCATTTTATCCAGATCATGTCTACAGGTTGAACAAAGCCCTGTATGGCCTGAAACAAGCACCAAGGGCCTGGTATGAAACTCTTTCCAACTTCCTACTCTCAAATGGTTTCAAAAGAGGTACCATTGATAAAACACTGTTTCTAAAATGGAGAGGGAAGGATTTAATGATTGTCCAAATTTATGTGGATGACATTATTTTTGGAAGCACATGTAACAAAATGTGTGAAGAGTTTAGGGAACTCATGACAGCTGAGTTTGAAATGAGTGTAATGGGTGAGCTGCAAATGCTTTCTTGGTCTCCAAGTTCAGCAGATGCAAAATGGAACTTTCATTCATCAAAGCAAATATGCTAAAGAACTTTTAAACAAATTTGATATGAATGATTGTAAACCATGCAGCACACCCATGGCAACAAATAAGCTTGTCATGTCTGATGAAAAGGATGAGCTGATTGACCAAACACTTTATAGAAGCATGATTGGGTCTTTATTGTACCTAACTGCATCTAGGCCAGACATCATGTTTGCAACATGTGTTTGTGCAAGAAGTCAACCAGCCCCTAGAAAATCCAACCTTATTGCTGTAAAAAGGATATTCAGATACATAAAAAGTGCTCCCACACTTGGTATCTGGTATCCAGCTAATGGGAATATCAAGCTTTCAGGATTTTCAGACAGTGACTTTGCTGGATGCAACACCACAAGGAAGTCCACATCAGGAGTGTGACAACTCGTATTTCAGAACCTTTCTTTATACTTTGATGTAACGTATGTAAACACTGTGTGATTATATGAACCTTGTGATTGATTAAATGTTATGTTGTTATGATTATGTGATGATGTGTATTGTATAGTATTAAGCCGATTGTACAACGCTATTCGAATCGCACAAGCCTTTGGGCTTAACTACTCTCGGCCCACTTCTCTTGAACTTGAACCGAGTGGGCAGCCATGTAAAGGGTTCGGCCCACTCCACCATATGTATACACACACCCTTAGAAAGTTTGTTCTCACTTGTTGCAAAACATTCACACACACAAAACCCTAGTGCTCTCTCTCTCCTCTCAAACTCGACGGCAACAACCTTCATCTCTCACGAAGCTTTATCTTTCGGATCAACCTATACACTCTTCTTTAATCGGTTAGTGGTATTTATTGATTGTGTGTTACATGATATGATGATTATATAATTCTCATACAATGAGTCGTGAATGATATTAGTTAGTGATGAGATTCGGCTCACATGTAAAGTATGATGATCGATATAGGGTTAATAGTTATTTGATGTTGTTAAGAATTGATAACCGAATACTGATTATATCGGCTGTTATGTTTTTATGCTTGGATTGTTATTGTATGGTGATATTATATGATGGTTTTATATTAAACAATTTATATGGATCATTGTGTTGTTAAAGTCAACATAGAACAAATAAACACATGGGAGTATCTCTGACAATAGTTGATGATATTTCAAATTGAATAATAATTATGATGATTTGTTTATGCTTTCACATGAATCGATGGTGACTATTAATAAAGAATGATGATTTGTTTATGCTTTCACACGAATCTCACGTGTAATTGTCAGTAGATCATGTGCATAGTCAACTTAATATATGACAATAATATTATTACTGTGATTGAAAGAATTTGTTGTTGACTTGTATGGATGGTTGATCACGTGAATAAATCTGATCATATATGTCGAATGTGGTTGAATTTCTATTGGACCGATTAAAGGATCATATTCATATTTTTTCGGTTAAAGTTATTTAATACTGATAAAATTCATTATTTGGAAACCATTAAATGATTATAACTGAATTGAATCTTTGGAAACAATGTAACTAATATGCATAATATTCGGATGTTTAAACTGATCGCATAAGGAGTCCATTCATGTTTCGATCGCACAAGAAAACCACAGTCGCACAATATGTTTGAATCGCACAAGTTGCAATAATTGTCTTAACTGTTGGGCCGGGCTAGTTCAATCGCACAAGATGTTGTGTTGGGCCGGATGAGTCCAATCGCACAAGGGGTAATGGATCGCACAAACTGTTTAGTTGTTTAATTATTGGGTCACTTACTTGTTGGACTATTTTGATTATTGGGCTTAACCTTTAGGGTCGCACAAAGTAAATGGGTTAACGTGATGTTGCATGTTTGCCATGTTTCGTACGTGTTTCTTGTATGTTATCAATGTGATACTTGTGTGCGCTACTTGACACCAAAACCTGACTTGTATGATAACCATGTTAGGACGTGGTTGACCACTAGCTGCTAGACTTGACCTTTCTGTGTAATCTGCCAAGCAAACCAAGGTGAGTTCACACTTATTTACAAAGCATGGGATTCCCAGGGGTTGGGAATGGGTTAAGGAATATAGATTCCTCGTCCTGTTGAGACGTATTCAGGAATATAGATTCCTCGTCCTGTTGAGACGTATTCAGGAACGTAGATTCCTCGTCCAGTATGAGACGGATTTAACTATACTAGACTAGAACTCTATCAACGAAGTCCCTCCTTTTATATCGACTTAATCACCGAGGCCAATGGCGAGCGGGTCATTAGTTAAATAGCGCTATTAGGTTTAACAAACCTCACACCGTGCCGCAGAGGACGGGCGTGGACTAATGGACTATGGCACGTCAGTGATGATAGACACAGACGTTAGGGCACTTAAACATGACGAATGTTAGTAGTCGATATGGTAACGAGTCTGGTGAATTAAGCATGGGGTAGCCCCCACGGCCATAGAGCCGGGCTGGAATAGCCAACGTAAGAATGGGTAACTAATAAACGTTTTTTTCGAACTATGGGGTAACCTCCACGGCTAGATAGCTGGTAAAGAGCAAATTGTGTTTTCGGAACAACTATAAACTGGACAACCAAACGTGAACTCACTCAACTTGTTGTTGACTCGTTACTACATGCTTTGCAGGTCTATAGGTACTTAGCTGGAGCTTGCACAAGGAAGAGTCGTTGTGGGACATGGACAGCTGTGTGCCATGTTAAACATTTGGATAATTAAACTTTTAATTTGGTTTTGAACATTATGCTTCCGCTCATAACTTAACTATGGTTGTTTTGGACACTAATCGTGTTGGTTGGACTTTTACATTTAATTATTTACTTGTTCAATATGATTAGTGGTTTGATCCTGGTCAGTCACGCCTCCAAGTAGTGATACTCCGCATGTGGATTTTGGGGGTGTGACAGATTGGTATCAGAGCCATTGGTTATAGAGAACTTGGTTTTAATAAAGGAAAACGTTTTTGTTAAAACCAGACTATAACCTGTACAGTGCTCTACGATCCACAACGACGCTTCACTCCACGTGCAAGGCTCGACATTCTAGGTGATATGGTTTACGTTTTATATTGCCTACTTGCTGGATTGCATAGAACTTTGCTCATGGTATGCCTAGATAAACGTAGTAACTATAGTTTGAAAAACACAATTGTGCTTGCTCCCTACTGTCACTCCACACTTACACACATCCGCGACACCTTTCCCATTTGTGTTTCCTTCGATGTGAGATCATGAGGGAACGTGTGAACCTAACTCAAGCCAGCTGACGGCTCTTATCAACGAACAAGTTACGGCAGCACTCGCAGCCGCCCAGGCAGGAGGTATAACCTGCTGTTACAAACCTATCCTAGGATGTTAGATCCTACTCTCATGACCCAACTCTCGCGCTTCCGGTCTTTCTTCCTCGCGTAACAAGGTCAGAACGCTCAGCCGCCTGTAGGCACATTCAGGACGTTCATGGACTGTCGTCCTAGTACTTTCAGTGCAACTAAAGGAGCTGTTAGACTCCTCCATTGGTTTAAAAAGCTCAAGACTGTCTTAGAGACGTGTGAATGCCCTGAGACGCATAGGGTGAAGTACGCCACTGGTACTCTCGAAGGCACTAAGCTAACTTGGTGGAACTCGCAAGTTCAGATGCTGGGGCTGGCGGCTGCTAATGCCACCCCATAGAAGGATTTTGAGGAACTGATCAAACGTGAATACTGTAGTCGTGATGACATCCACAAACTGGATATGGAGTTCTTTAATCTGATGATGACGGGGTCAGAGATAGAAGCTTACACGAAACGATTCAAAGTCATGTGACTTCTGCTAACCTTGCTACTATCCAGGATGTTACTCGTTTTGCTCGTCGTCTCACCGACCGGGCAGTGGAACAGGACAAGCTGCCTAAGCATGTTGGTACTTCTACTACTACTTCTGCTACTCTCAGTAACAACAAACGCATGTGGAATGGAAATTCGAGCAAGGGTCCCACTTCGGTTCAGTCTCAGTCGTAGCACAGGAGCACCAGTCAGCAGTCATGGTGGATACAGGGAAACCACCCTAAGTGCAATCGATGTAATTCGCACCATAGCGAGCAATGCAACAGAGATCGTTGACAGAGATGCAACAAGCTTGGTCATGGAGCCAAAGATTTTAGAATCTCACGTCCTGCAAACCAACACTGTCAACAGCAGCCACAAGCTCCACAGAATCAGCAGTAACAACAGGGTAACAAGGGATGTTATCTGGGTGATGCTTAAGGTCACTTCAAGAGACACTGCCCACAGTTGAACCAGGACCAGAATCGGAACCCCAACCAAGGAAACGGGAATAATAATGGAGGCAACAACGGGAGTAATGACGACGACAATGGTGCCAGGGGTCGAGTGTTCGTGATTGGTCAGGGTAATGCTAGGAATGACCCCAACGTTGTGATGGTTTCGACATCGTTATTGGTATGGATTGGCTACCTCAATATCGAGCAGAGGTTCTCTGCAATGAGAAGGTCGTTCATGTTTCTCGTACAGGTGATGAACCTCTTACGATTCGTGGCGGCAAGAGTGGTGCTGTGGTGAGCATCATCTCTGTACTTAAGGCCCAGAAATGTTGGAGAAAGGGCCACACTGCCATTTTGGCTCTTGTTACTGACACCTCGAAGAAAGAGAAGAAGATAGAAGATTTTTCCGACTGTACGCGACTACCCTGAGGAATTTCCTGGCCTCCCGCCTCATAGGCAAGTCGAGTTTCAAATCGAGCTAGCTCCTGGAGCAGCGCCCATAGCTCGTGCACCGTATCGCTTAGCTCCATCAGAGTTGAAAGAGTTATCTACGCAACTACAAGAACTCTTGGATAAGGGTTTTATTCGTCCTAACTCTTCGCCCTGGGGAGCTCCAGTGCTATTTGTGAAGAAGAAAGACGGTACATTCAGAATGTGCATCGACTACCGTGAACTGAACAAGGTGACTGTGAAGAATCGCTACCCTCTTCCACGCATTGACGATCTGTTCGACCAGCTGCAAGGGTCGAGCTACTATTCAAAGATCGATTTGAGATCGGGATATCACCAGCTGAGAGTTCGAGAAGAGGACGTCTCTAAAACAGCCTTTAGAACCCGTTATGGACACTATGAGTTTTTGGTCATGCCTTTTGGGATGACAAACGCACCGGCGGTCTTCATGGACTTGATGAATCGAGTGTGCAAGCCTTACTTAGACAAGTTCGTTATTGTCTTCATCGATGACATCCTGATCTATTCAAAGAGTCAGGAGGAACACGAGCAGCATTTACGACTTATTTTGGAACTCCTTCGAAAAGAACAGCTGTACGCCAAGTTTTCAAAATGTGACTTCTGGCTTCGCGAAGTCCATTTCTTAGGCCATGTAGTGAACAAGGATGGGATTCACGTTGATCTATCCAAGGTAGAGTCAATCAAGAGCTGGCCTGCACCTCGTACGCCAAAGGAAATTCGCCAATTCTTGGGATTGGCAGGTTACTACCGGAGATTTATCAAGGATTTTTCTAAGATTGCTCAGCCTCTTACTTCACTAATGCAGAAGGGCGTTGTTTATCGTTGGGGAGACGCACAGGAGTTAGCGTTTCAGCACTTAAAGGATAGACTTTGCAGTGCACCTATCCTTTCATTGCCAGAGGGCACAGACGACTTCGTGGTTTATTGCGACGCATCCATTCAGGGTCTTGGTTGCGTATTGATGCAGCGGGATAAAGTTATAGCCTACGCCTCACGTCAACTCAAAGTGCATGAAAAGAACTACACTACACACGATCTGGAGCTGGGAGCGGTTGTTTTTGCACTTAAGATATGGAGACACTATCTGTATGGTACCAAATGCGCTATCTACACTGATCACAGGAGCCTCGAGCATATCTTTAAACAGAAAGAACTCAATATGCGACAAAGACGATGGGTCGAACTACTGAATGACTACGAATGCTCGATCAGGTACCACCCAGGCAAAGCCAATGTTGTGGCTGACGTCCTCAGTCGAAAGGACACTGCGCCCAAGCGCGTACGAGCTTTACAACTCACTATACAGTCTAGTCTTCCTTCCCAAATACGAAATGCTCAGGTAGAAGTATTGAAACCAGAAAATGTCAGGGCTGAAGCCCTACGTGGCTCAAGGCAACGCTTAGAACAGAAGGAAGACGGTGCTTACTACGTCACAGGACGCATTTGGGTCCCACTGTATGGCAACCTACGAGAGCTTGTGAAGGATGAGGCACACAAGTCTCGCTACTCGGTACATCCTGGTTCGGATAAGATGTACCACGATATCAAAACCACATATTGGTGGCCTAGCATGAAGGCACACATAGTAACTTACGTTAGCAAGTGCTTGACTTGTGCGAGAGTCAAGGCGGAATACCAGAAACCTTCAGGCCCACTTCAACAACCAGAAATACCACAATGGAAATGGGAGCAAATTTCCATGGATTTTGTCACTGGCCTGCCTAGATCTCAACGTGGTAATGATACTATTTGGGTGATCGTGGATCGACTCACAAAGTCTGCTCACTTCCTGGCTATCAAAGAAATGGATAAGTTCTCCACCCTAGCAGAAGTATATCTCAAGGAAGTTGTCTCGAGGCACGGGGTGCCCATCTCAATCATCTCGGATCGAGATGCACGTTTTACATCAGAACTGTGGCAAGCAATGCACAAGTCCTTTGGCTCAAGGCTAGATATGAGCACAGCTTATCACCCACAAACGGATGGGCAGTCGGAACATACCATCCAGACTCTCGAAGACATGCTCAGGGCATGTGTAATCGATTTTGGCAATGGCTGGGAAAAGCATCTGCCACTCGTGGAATTCTCACACAATAACAGTTACCACACCAGCATTAAAGCTGCTCCGTTTGAGGCATTGTACGGGTGTAAATGCCGGTCACCTCTTTGTTGGGCAGAGGTGGGGGATAGTCAGATTACTGGTCCAGAACATGTGGTGGACACAACAGAGAAAATTGCTCAGATACGACAACGAATGGCGGCAGCTCGTGACCGTCAGAAAGTCTACGCCGATAAGGGCAGAAAACCACTAGAGCTCCAGGTTGGGGAGCGTGTACTACTCAAAGTTTCACCCTGGAAGGGTGTAGTTCGTTTTGACAAACGGGGCAAACTTAACCCACGATACGTTGGACCTTTCGAAGTCATTGAGAAAATAGGCAAGGTGGCCTACAGACTGAACTTACCAGCAGAACTCAGTGCAGTTCACGATGTTTTCCACGTGTCAAATCTGAAGAAATGTCTGTCAGATGAGACCCACATAGTTCCTTTGAAGGAGCTCACTATCGACGGGCAGTTACGATTCGTCGAGGAACCTGTTGAAATCACGGACCGGGATGTTAAGGTCCTCAAGCGCACTAGAATACCTCTCGTTTGAGTTCGTTGGAACTCACGTCGCGGCCCAGAGTTCACCTGGGAACGCGAAGATCAGATGAAACAAAAGTATCCCCAACTATTTGCAAACAGTACAACCACTACTGAGGCCGAAGCTACGGAATTTCGGGACGAAATTCCAGATCAACGGGGGGAGGATGTGACACCCCAGGAAAACCAGGAAAACTATGCAACTTAACTAGCTTCCTCAGTGAATACATGCTAAATTTCGGGACGAAATTTCTTTCAACTTGGGGATAATGTGACAACTCGTATTTCAGAACCTTTCTTTATACTTTGATGTAACGTATGTAAACACTGTGTGATTATATGAACCTTGTGATTGATTAAATGTTATGTTGTTATGATTATGTGATGATGTGTATTGTATAGTATTAAGCCGATCGTACAACGCTATTCGAATCGCACAAGCCTTTGGGCTTAACTACTCTCGGCCCACTTCTCTTGAACTTGAACCGAATGGGCAGCCATGTAAAGGGTTCGGCCCACTCCACCATACGTATACACACACCCTTAGAAATTTTGTTCTCACTTGTTGCAAAACATTCACACACACAAAACCCTAGTGCTCTCTCTCTCCTCTCAAACTCGACGGCAACAACCTTCATCTCTCACGAAGCTTTATCTTTCGGATCAACCAATACACTCTTCTTTAATCGGTTAGTGGTATTTATTGATTGTGTGTTACATGATATGATGATTATATAATTCTCATACAATGAGTCGTGAATGATATTAGTTAGTGATGAGATTCGGCTCACATCTAAAGTATGATGATCGATATAGGGTTAATAGTTATTTGATGTTGTTAAGAATTGATAACCGAATACTGATTATATCGGCTGTTATGTTTTTATGCTTGGATTGTTATTGTATGATGATGTTATATGATGGTTTTATATTAAACAATTTATATGGATCATTGTGTTGTTAAAGTCAACATAGAACAAATAAACACATGGGAGTATCTCTGACAATAGTTGATGATATTTTAAATTGAATAATAATTATGATGATTTGTTTATGCTTTCACATGAATCGATGGTGACTATTAATAAAGAATGATGATTTGTTTATGCTTTCACATGAATCTCACATGTAATTGTCAGTAGATCATGTGCATAGTCAACTTAATATATGACAATCATATTATTACTGTGATTGAAAGAATTTGTTATTGACTTGTATGGATGGTTGATCACGTGAATAAATCTGATCATATATGTCGAATGTGGTTGAATTTCTATTGGACCGATTAAAGGATCATATTCATATTTTTTCGGTTAAAGTTATTTAATACTGATAAAATTCATTATTTGGAAACCATTAAATGATTATAACTGAATTGAATCTTTGGAAACAATGTAACTAATATGCATAATATTCGGATGTTTAAACTGATCGCATAAGGAGTCCATTCATGTTTCGATCGCACAAGACAACCACAGTCGCACAATATGTTTGAATCGCACAAGTTGCAATAATTGTCTTAACTGTTGGGCCGGGCTAGTTCAATCGCACAAGATGTTGTGTTGGGCCGGATGAGTGCAATCGCACAAGGGGTAATGGATCGCACAAACTGTTTAGTTGTTTAATTATTGGGCCACTTACTTGTTGGACTGTTTTGATTATTGGGCTTATCCTTTCGGGTCGCACAAAGTAAATGGGTTAACGTGATGTTGCATGTTTGCCATGTTTCGTATGTGTTTCTTGTATGTTATCAATGTGATACTTGTGTGCGCTACTTGACACCAAAACCTGACTTGTATGATAACCATGTTAGGACGTGGTTGACCACTAGCTGCTAGACTTGACCTTTCTGTGTAATCTGCCGAGCAAACCAAGGTGAGTTCACACTTATTTACAAAGCATGGGATTCCCAGGGGTTGGGAATGGGTTAAGGAATATAGATTCCTCGTCCTGTTGAGACGTATTCAGGAATATAGATTCTTCGTCCTGTTGAGACGTATTCAGGAACGTAGATTCCTCGTCCAGTATGAGACGGATTTAACTATACTAGACTAGAACTCTATCAACGAAGTCCCTCCTTTTATATCGACTTAATCGCCGAGGCCCATGGCGAGCGGGTCATTAGTTAAATAGCGCTATTAGGTTTAACAAACCTCACACCGTGCCGCAGAGGACGGGCGTGGACTAATGGACTATGGCACGTCAGTGATGATAGACACAGACGTTAGGGCACTTAAACATGACGAACGTTAGTAGTCGATATGGTAACGAGTCTGGTGAATTAAACATGGGGTAGCCCCCACGGCCATAGAGCCGGGCTGGAATAGCCAACGTAAGAACGGGTAACTAATAAACGTTTTTTTCGAACTATGGGGTAACCCCCACGGCTGGATAGTTGGTAAAGAGCAAACTGTGTTTTCGGAACAACTATAAACTGGACAACCAAACGTGAACTCACTCCACTTGTTGTTGACTCGTTACTACATGCTTTGCAGGTCTATAGGTACTTAGCTGGAGCTTACACAAGGAAGAGTCGTTGTGGGACATGGACAGTTGTGTGCCATGTTAAACATTTGGATAATTAAACTTTTAATTTGGTTTTGAACATTATGCTTCCGCTTATAACTTAACTATGGTTGTTTTGGACACTAATCGTGTTGGTTGGACTTTTACATTTAATTATTTACTTGTTCAATATGATTAGTGGTTTGATCCTGGTCAGTCACGCCTCCAAGCGGTGATACTCCGCATGTGGATTTTGGGGGTGTGACAAGGAGGGTGCTAGTTTCTAGGTGATTGCTTAGTCTATTGGCAAAGGAAAAAAGCAAGCAGCTGTTTCAACATCCACTGCTGAAGCTGAATACATTGCTGCTGCAAGCTATACAGCCCAACTCCTGTGGCTTCAAAACCAGTTACTGGATTTTGGTATCACTGCCTTAAAGACACCACTCATGCTGGACAGCCAGGCAGCAGAAAATATCATTAAAAATCCAGTTTCCCATTCAACCACCAAACACATCGACATCAGACATCACTTTGTGAGGGATTGCTATGAAAAAGGTTTGATTTCTCTGCATCATGTCCCAACTAAAGACCAGTTGGCAGATGTGCTCACAAAAGCACTTGATACAGCCACCTTTGAAAGCTTGGTCTCTAGAATTGGGATGCTGAACATGGAATAACAAGCAAAATCTTGTTTTTCTATGAATAAAAGCATCAAAATGTTTTCAGAAAATCAAAAATCCATCCTTAAAAATAGCCAACAATGAATTTTTCATTAAAATCCTTAAAAGTCTGCCATATCCACTGCTTGGTCAAAAGTCTGCTTTGCTTCAAAGACTGTCCACTGCTGAAAGTCAACCCCTGTTCACTCATTTCTTTGATAATCACTGTTGTTAAAAAGCAGTGTCTTATCCACTGATATGCTATCCACTGATAGTGAAAATCATCCACTGCTTCCATAACCACTGCCTTCATTAGTAACTTTCATAAAAGTACTGTCCTTCATTTCATCAGGGGTTGTCACGTGGACAGTACATTGTGGTCAGACCTTTTGTAACCGCTGCCACGTCAGCCTTCACTTTTTCCTCTATAAAACCCCCACTTCACATCAAAAACAGGGTTTTACTGTCGAATTGAATTCTCAAAAATTCTCTTCTCAAAGCAGTTTTTCCATCTCATTTCTTCGATCATCATCTTCAAAATGACAAAATCGAAGCCATCTGCAAAACCCACATCCAAATCATCGTCGAAAGTGGCCTCTCAAAAGGCCAATCCCACTGAACTTCCACACAAACCATCTCACAATCTTCTTGGTCTTCTCACAAAACCCGGCACCACAGATGCTTTCGACTCCATCATTGCCAAAATGGCTAAATCAAAGTACAAAACTTTGTTAACAGCCGATGCACCAATTTACTTGACAACCCAACGAGAGTTTTGGAAAAATGTAACCCTTGAGAAACAAGGAGACACGGTAATAGCCATCAACTCTTCTCTAAAGGGAAAAGCCGTCAAGATCACACCACAATCAATTTCAGAAGTCTTTCAACTCGAGGATCAGCAAGGTAAAACCTCTTTCCCTAAAAACGAGTTAAAAATTGACTTCATTGAGAGAGGGTATGCAGACACAATGATGAAGAAAGCTACCTTACAAAAAAGTTTCTTTCCTTCTGCAAGAAGGTTTTTATTCCATACCCTCCTAATGTGTGTTTCAAACAAAACCACTTCTTTTAATGAAATACCATTAAAGATTCAAAATCTGGGATATGCTATTCTTCAAGAAGAAAATTTTAATTATTCTCGGGAAATCTTTAATGATTTGGTTAATAATGTTGAAACAAAATCATTCTTACTGTTTCCAAGGTTTTTAAGTTATTATTTTGAAACGAAATTTAGTAAGGATGATATTGCTGTAATAAACCAAGGTGATTATTTTCAAATGAACAGTTTAACTGCTGAAACTTTTACAAGAATGTTAACACCTTGCAAAACACAAGCAGAGGTGCCTGAGCAGAATTTAGCAGCTACCACTGCTCCTCAGGTATCTGCTGCTGAGCCCACTGCTCAAGGTGATCAAAGCAGCAGAACAACTATTTTGAAACCCACACCTACAATCCACAAAAAGGGCCACACAAAAAGAAAAGTCAAAAACCCCCCAAACCCATCAAAAAGGCAACTATGGAGGATGAGATACCAGAGCAAATGCCAGTGACAAAACAAAAGTCACAAGAAACCACTGCTGCTACTTCCTCACAGCAGTTGGTCAAAATATCTCAAACCCTAACCGAAACTCCTCCTGCTTCTTCACAAAAAGAACAGGTTGTACACATAGGGCCACCACATCATGATGCTCTGGAATCACTTGGTTCCATCATCCACAGCTCAATGCCCGGGGCAAATCCTGTTTCTACACCAAACCTCACATCCACAATTCCCCCACCAACTAAACTTCTGTTGGATGCAATCGATTTGAACCAGGCACTATCCAGTCCTTCTCAATCACCTATTAATGAGAATATACCTCAACAAATGACTGGGTTTGATGTATCAATCCTTGCTAACCCACCAACACAACCTGAGGAGGTTACACCCCTTGAGTTACAAGTAACTCTTGGTGGTATTCCAAGTGAAGCAGCCACTACAAATGTTGAACCCACTGGTTTGCATTTGGAAAGTGGTTACATTAATAAGACTTCCTTGGAGGCAATTCCTTCCATAGCACCTCTGACATCTAACAGTGGACTTTTCTTGGCCTCTGGCAACATCAAAAGATTGTCAAGTGTTGAAGGGAAAAGACCCCAGTACCAAGACAAAGGGGCATCAGTGGTTAATGTTTGGAGTAAACTCCCTACCTCAACCACTGATAAAACCACTGCTAGTGGGAACTCAGATGATCCCATTAAATTGGGTGATGGTTTAAAGTACCAGAAATTGACGGATCGTGTTGAAAAACTTGATAACTCTGTTGCAGAACTCAAAGATATGCTGCAACAGTTGTTACAAGTACAAAAGGTGCAATCCACTGCTGTTCCACCTCAAGCACCTGCCCTACCACAAGCATCTGCTACAAATGAGCTCTGGAATCTATTTCAACCTTTTCTCCATCAACAAGCACAAATGGCAGATCAGCAACATGAAAAACATGTACTACAGCTGAGAAATACATTGGAGTCTAGGTTCAAGAACACCCAAGCTGATCTCAAGGCTCTAAAAGCTCAGATCTTGCATACCACTGGCACTGCTCCTCGAACAGTACTTTTCATTGATCAACTTCCAGAAGATAATGCCAAAAAGGGGGAGAAAATTCAGGAGTGGAAGAAGAAGGGAATAGATGATGGTCTCTACATTGAACCAGAAAAGGATGCTATGACCAGAAAAATTCCTGTGCCAGATGGTAGTAAAAAGGTTGATGCAACCCAAGAAGCACTTGATGAAGGAGTAGCAAGTGTAAAAAGGGATAGAATGGCAAAGGATATTTCAAGGTGGAATGAGGAGAAAAGAGCTTTCATGGAGCTGTATGCGCAGGGTTGTTCTGGATCAAAGGATACTAAAAATCCTAAGACAAAAAGGAAACCTAAGTCCATCCCATCCAGAATTCCAAAGCATATTCCTAAACCACCATCCAAAAGCCATCAGCATCAAACCTCCACCCAAACAGCTGTTGTAACTCCTGATGTACCAACTACTGCTGGTACTTCAGAGGTTTCAACATCTGTTATCACTTCAACACGCACCACTTCAACACACACCACAACTACTTCTTTACCACCACCACCATCACCACCAAAAACAACATCACCTGCTGACAAAAAGCAGAAGACAGCAGAAGTTACAACATCTGTTGTAATGACAACAGTGGTTGAAACACCAGTTGTTTCAACAGCTGTTAGTCAATCACAAACCACTGCCACCAAATCTACCACCACTGTTCCACCCAAAACATCATCAGTCCCTCCTCAAACAAAAAGGAGAAGACTAATTCTTAAATATGATGACAATTCACCACCACCAACATCTTCAAAATCTCTATCACTTGTCACAATTCCAAAACCCATACCTCTCTCTTCAGCTCAAATTCTAAAGCCATTACCTCCTGCTGGTGTCTAATTTCCTCTGGAACTCATTGCAGTTAGGGAAGAAATCAAATCCTTTTACTATGAGGAAGACCCAGCTAAAAGGAGTTTGCCATCAGTTGAAGGATATCCCAGGCCTAACAATATTGAAGAATATTTGAAACTCAAGGCCAAGCAAGCAGAGGATATCGCAATAAAAAATAGACAAGGGAAATCTGATAGAGAATTTCAGCAAAACTATCAGTTTCTACTCACACAGGTCAGAGCAATGGAGCAATTTGCCAAAAATGTATGTCAGCAAATCTCAGAAAGGGCAGATGAGTCCTTGAAAAAAGACTACATTGAGAACATCATGACCTACAAGAAATACAAGGGAGAGAAACACATGTACAAAAACTGGACCATTCCTGAGCTTGAAAAAGAGGCAGCCAGGATTCAAGAAATGATTAAAAATAAGGTCAAGCAGACTCCTCCGGAAAAGTTCAAACAGTTTGAAGCTGATAAGGCATTAGAGTTGAAGAGAATGAAAGAGGAGCTGATAGCAGCTGATTATGGGTCAAAGAATTCAGTGACAAAGTTGGGAGAAGATAGGGTCAGAGCTACCTACAAAAGGTTGGAAGAACTGAGGAAGAAAGATCCCAAAGTTCCTCAAAAGTCTGACTACTACAAAGCAGAGGTCTCAAAAAGGCCACCAAAGCTGCAAGTCAAAAGAACCACTGCTCCAGCTGGTGCTGCCATCTACAAAAGAAGGAGTCAAAACCAGTCAGGTGCTGAAACAATTCAAGATCTAAAAGCTGGAAATGCTGTTGTAAAAGAGGGCATTAAATTAATGATAAAAGAAGATCTTGAATTAGAACAATCTGCAAGTACTGCTCAGCCAGTCATGAATAGGCCAGCCTCACCAAACACCTCTGCAAATAAACATCTCCCAAGGAACCCACCAGGCTCAAAAATACAAAAGTGGGAAACTGACAAACAGACCTACGTATTGACTTTACTCAGGTCTGGTGGAGTAGTGAAGAAAATATCAAGGGAACAAGCTCTTGGCCTGAGTATTGAAGATTTGCAGGATCTCCTTGATCTTCCACTTAGCAGGGATGATGATGACACAGATGCCCTAGACTTTAAACTACAATTTAAAGGTCAGATAAGGGAACTGCTGATGAGGCAATAAAAATTCCACAATAATGAAGAGTTTTGGCATTATCTGTTCCAGGGGGAGATTGTTGGGATTGAACCCTACCAGAGGAACAGATAAATAAAGCCAAAACTGGATCAGAGCAGTGGATCCAGAATAAGCAGATGTTACATACAAGTCTCTCCCCTTGAAAGTGATTTCAACATCTGCTGACCTTCTATCTACTGATCGTGCAAACTGCTGACCCACAACTGTTGTTCAAGTAAAGACCTGATGAAAGACTAAAGCCCTGCTGTTCAATCTACTGCCTTGGTTCAAGCACTGCTGATCCGGACAAGTACTGTCACGACCCCCGACCCACCCTGGACGGAATCGGGTGCCGTGAACAGTCCAGCGGTACCGGTGATTATTTTGAAAACGTTGCAGTGGAGATTTCATCAGAACCGTGAGTTAGGAAAAATATCAGAGTTTAGAAAACATCGGATTTTATTTATTAAATAGATGGGATAAACCCATGTTTTACAATGGTAGCTTTTAATAAAGATAAATTTGATTATATAAAACAATATTTTCTAAATTTTAATTTAATTAATAAAATAAGCCACTTCTTGATGCCTTTCAGTGCCGTATCCAACGCTTACTTCCATCTATTGTAATTTCCTGAAAAGTATTTTAAAAAGGTTTTGTCAGCGGGAAATACTGAGTGAATCATTCTATTTTGCATAATGATGCATAGTTATTAATTACAGCATAAGAGCGATTACAATGGCTTCTATCTTATTTTTATCTGGCGCTCTGTCACAATGGTGACAAGTCACAATGGTGACGATGGTCATACCACTATTAGATCAATGAACCTAAATAGTGATGATTATCCCTGTAGGTCAATGAACCTAACAGTGATTATCCCGAGTAGGTCAATGAACCTAACTGGGAGAAAATTAGTAATGTGCACAATACCCCACTAACCAGTAATTCAAGATATCCATGACTTAGTCCCTGTAATTATAACCTTGAAAATAATTTGAGGTATTGTAAAATAATTGATAAAAAGAGAATGACTCACATTATAAACATGCAGATTCATACGGGCAAAGTTTAGTCTATAGATAAGCCTTGATATATTGCAGATTTATATAGGCAGAGCTTAGCCTATTGGTTTAGCCTTGTAACCTAGTGCACACGAACTAGGTAAATAACTAATACAGCTTTTACGATTACTCACGAGATTAAAACCCTCACAACGAATGACAAAGTGCAATCACTTAAACATCCATCGGATTCACAACGAAGGACAGAGTATTCCCCGAGTTCGGGTGGCACTCAACATCCTATCGGAATCACAACGAATGACAAAGGATCACCCTAATGTGGGCAGCACTTAAACATCCATCGGATAGTTTCCATCGATCGGACATTGAATCGTAGCAGCGATTGAGTTAATACCCTGTATCGTAGTAGCACCCCCCTACTAATTAGTGTTTTTGAGGCTGTTTCGACTATAATTCAACATACAAAGTGAATTTGAGCGTCGAATGAACAACAGAATGCGATTGCCAATGCCTGCTATTTATACAAGAATTTTGGTTAGCTTATGGACCGTAACAATTAACCTTTACGGTCCGTAAGGGACACGAATTACTTATAGGCTTGCCACGCGTGGGACTAGGCATGCTGAGTCGATGGATTTGAATAATTCGATTTTTATAATAAGTTATAAGGATAATCGTTGAGTAGGGAATACCCCCCCTGAGTTTTAGGGGCCCTGATCCTGATTCTGATTGTTCTGATATTTGTAGGGTTTGTGCAGAATCACTTGGGTGTCACAATTAGGGTTTCCTATTGGATAAAATAATAAAATAAATAGGACTTTTAATGAGGGTCGTTACATTCTCCCCACCTTAATAAAAATCTCGTCCTCGAGATTTACTGGAATAAGTAGGAATACTTTTCTTCATCTTAGATTCCAGCTCCCAAGTGTATTTGGATTATTATATTTCTTTTGGAATTATGTCACCTTTTAGTTAATAAAATAATATTAGGGTAGATGATACAAAATTTAAAATATCAAATTTTGTGAATACAAGTTGTATTTTAAGTAGGATTCAATGGTTCAACTGGATTAATTCAAGAAATTGATGACAAACGAATGAAATGAAATGATATGCTTTCCAGAGCAAGCAAAAAGATATATGATCAATAGATATTTAAAATTTTTAGAATTAATAAAATTCTTTGCCAAGAGAAAGCTTACTTTGATTGGTAACTGAGGAAGAGTTAGAATTGACAGGTTCCAAATGAAATGATTTGTCAGATATTAAATTATGATATGAGAAAATCAATATGTTGAGATGAGTGAATTGCAAAGATACACCAAAAGATAATAAAGTTAGTGTATCATTATTTAGAATTCCAAGTTGTTTTGAATCGTGAAATAATGTGATAGTACACTATTAGTGACCATATTTTTCATATTATATCCTAGAGATTGATATATAAAAATACAAGTTGTTTTGACATGACCAATTATTATACTACGATTTGTAAAGCAAGTATAATATATATTATTGGTGTTCCTATCTGAATCATATATAAATACTATGTAATATATATTATTTGTTACACATTTTTACTTATATGTAAATGGTTACTGCTTTTAAATAAATATTATTTTAGTATTTTACTATACTATGTAAAATAACTTATTTTTACTATGTAATATATATTACAAAATTCCGTAATGAAGTTATTATATTTGTAAAAGAAATCACTATTATTTATAATGTTTTATTTGTCCCTTTTATGAAAATATGTCTTCTCCAAAGTATGTATATTTTCATATATAATTAAAATTTACTAAATAAGTATGATGACCTAATTTATATATATTAACTAGTCATTATCATGGTGGATATTGATTAGTGCTGCCTTGTTTAAGCATAGGTGGCCAATCCATGCCTAACTAAGGCTAGGCTATCCAATATCTGTCCTTGATAATAACCCTAGTATTAAAAATAATCTTAACACTACTACTTATTAATATATTATTATTAATAATAAAATTATCAATAATAAATAACTAAACAATAACTTTAAATAAAAGTATACCTCAAATATAATTTCTTCACCGCAATGGTTTAAAATATAGAAATACTATATTTGTAAATTAGGTAATTCCATATATAATCAATTAAATTTATATATACTGTTTTTCGATCAACGATGATAGAGCAATAAATATTACGAAAGGCTCGATTGTTATTGTAATAACTTTTAAGATATATACCGAAATATGAATTTGGGTATCATTATCTGAGCACATGATTGTTTTAAGATTCTTTGTATAGAATAAATCAACAAAGTGGATTTAATATAAGTAATTAAATGATTAAATCCGAGATTAGCGCAATCTTCAGATTTTGTGAAAATGTTACCTCAAAGTGATTGTGATCAAAGAAATGATTTAGTGAAGTTGAGGATCACACAAGCATGTTATAGTTCAAGAGAATTGAAATGCTTGTTAGGATTATTTTGAATATGATGGTTTTAATTCATCATATGGAAATTTGAATTGAATAAGTAATGCGAGCATGTTCAAACAATTGAACTCGGTTTAAACAAAACGAGTTTAAATAAGAAAGTTCAGACATGGTCATAACAGAAACCATGGATGCCAAAGAAAATTAACTTTTTCAAGAAATTTATTGACTCGATATTAAGAGTCATCGTTTAGTAATAATGCAGTTCACCGTGCCAAAATCAAGTTTAACTAAAGGATATTTAAGTTTGGATAAAACGACAAATTAGAATGAAGTCCTCCAGTGGAATTCAGAAATTAAATGAACCATATGCATAACAAATCAGTGCATGTGTAATGTGTGGATTTACCAAGAAATGAAATGAATCAATATTCGCTACTATGAAATAAATCCTCCTGGTATGACGGCCATTAGGGGAAGTAGAAACACGAAAGTTTATTATATGCAAAAGTCAAAATTTCAACGAAAGAAGTATAGGAACTTCTATTCGGAATTTCGTGTGATAACCGTTGTTAGGAAATGTCGAATAAAATGAAATAGGGAATTTGCAAAAGTATATGACTCCTTTTTCAGTATTAATACGTATGACTCTGATTAGACTGTGCACAGATGTTTTTGTGAAATCTTGTTCTAGCATACCTCAGCGATATTCATGTCGTTTGTAGGATCACGTGATAGAATGCTTCCTTTTAATTAATAGTTCTTCTATTTGACGGAATTAGCATTGGTGTCATCTTGCCCAATTATATTTTCCAAAGGTCTTGCCTTGGAAATTGTGTGTGATATACTTCAATTTCTGTGGAATTATAATTAATTTGTCATGTGTTTTCTTGTACCTTATCACAACTTTACATGCTTCTTACTTGCGTTAATAATTTATGGTAATGCGTTAGAATTTCTTTATACTCTCGATGGTATCCCAACTTAATGGGTTTCTATTGTTATTATTGTCGCTCAAGTTACTAGACAGATAATCAGATGAAATAATGTTTGATGTCAGAAAAAGAGATTCTTAATAAAGAAATCTAGACACAGATGTTTGTGCTTTATTTCAAATTGACTTTTGGAATTCCTTATAGATATATATTTCTATATAATCATATATTTCACATGCGGAAATAAATATTCCATTTATCAGGTCAATGTATTTAACAGATTCATATTTCCAAATACCAGTCAGATATCATGTCATGATACTATTTAGGGAAATCTTGTCACTTGCTGACATATTATATACCTTCTTACTCGGTTCTCGCCGGAGAGGTAATTTCAGTATATCCGGACAAACTGGAGAGTCTGCTACATCATACCCAGTCTTGCCGGAGAAAATTTTCTATTCCCCATAATAGTATCTTTTAAAAGTGCCTCTTTTATTAGGCTTTTATCCAGAATTAGGGAAATTTATATTTCCGTAACATATCTTATTATTATATTGACCACTAGACGATTCCTGTGACAGTGTCAATTTACTATTGATCATTCTTTCAACTAGTGACTCCGGTCATATTACTGTTGATCATTCTTTCAACTAGTAATTCTAATCATAACACTGTTGATCATTCTCTCAACTAGTGATTCTGGACTTAGTTGTCCAGTGATATTACTTTATCAAATATATTATTTTATGGCACACTAAAATCCATCATATTTATTTACACAAGTACTTAGCTTATCATGAAGCTAATACTAAGGCATCTTTTCTTAAGTTCAAGTCTAAATGCTATCATGTGTGCTACCAATTAACAGCAATCTCCTAACTCTTTTATATAAACTTAGGTATTATTGTTGCAACACCTAAAGGCGTAAAGCAGTGGCTCTTTGAGTTGGCTCTGATACCACCTTCTGTCACGACCCCCGACCCACCCTGGACGAAATCGGGTGCCGTGAACAGTCCAGCGGTACCGGTGATTATTTTGAAAACGTTGCAGCGGAGATTTCATCAGAACCGTGAGTTAGGAAACATATCAGAGTTTAGAAAACACCGGATTTTATTTATTAAATAGATGGGATAAACCCATGTTTTACAATGGTAGCTTTTAATAAAGATAAATTTGATTATACAAAACAATATTTTCTAAATTTTAATTTAATTAATAAAATAAGCCACTTCTTGATGCCTTTCAGTGCCGTATCCAACGCTTACTTCCATCTATTGTAATTTCCTGAAAAGTATTTTAAAAAGGTTTTGTCAGCGGGAAATACTGAGTGAATCATTCTATTTTGCATAATGATGCATAGTTATTAATTACAGCATAAGAGCGATTACAATGGCTTCTCTCTTATTTTTATCTGGCGCTCTGTCACAATGGTGACAAGTCACAATGGTGACGATGGGCATACCACTATTAGATCAATGAACCTAAATAGTGATGATTATCCCTGTAGGTCAATGAACCTAACAGTGATTATCCCGAGTAGGTCAATGAACCTAACTGGGAGAAAATTAGTAATGTGCACAATACCCCACTAACCAGTAATTCAAGATATCCACGACTTAGTCCCTGTAATTATAACCTTGAAAATAATTTGAGGTATTGTAAAATAATTGATAAAAAGAGAATGACTCACATTATAAACATGCAGATTCATACGGGCAAAGTTTAGTCTATAGATAAGCCTTGATATATTGCAGATTTATACAGGCAGAGCTTAGCCTATTGGTTTAGCCTTGTAACCTATTGCACACGAACTAGGTAAATAACTAATACAGCTTTTACGATTACTCACGAGATTAAAACCCTCACAACGAATGACAAAGTGCAATCACTTAAACATCCATCGGATTCACAACGAAGGACAGAGTATTCCCCGAGTTCGGGTGGCACTCAACATCCTGTCGGAATCACAACGAATGACAAAGTATCACCCTAATGTGGGCAGCACTTAAACATCCATCGGATAGTTTCCATCGATCGGACATTGAATCGTAGCAGCGATTGAGTTAATACCCTGTATCGTAGTAGCACCCCTTTACTAATTAGTGTTTTTGAGGCTGTTTCGACTATAATTCAACGTACAAAGTGAATTTGAGCGTCGAATGAACAACAGAATGCGATTGCCAATGCCTGCTATTTATACAAGAATTTTGGTTAGCTTACGGACCGTAACAATTAACCTTTACGGTCCGTAAGGGACACGAATTACTTATAGGCTTGCCACGTGTGGGACTAGGCATGCTGAGTCGATGGATTTGAATAATTCGATTTTTATAATAAGTTATAAGGATAATCGTTGAGTAAGGAACACCCCTCTGAGTTTTAGGGGCCCTGATCCTGATTCTGATTGTTCTGATATTTGTAGGGTTTGTGCAGAATCACTTGGGTGTCACAATTAGGGTTTCCTATTGGATAAAATAATAAAATAAATAGGACTTTTAATGAGGGTCGTTACAAGTACTGCTGGGTTCACAGCAGTGGAGGGATGCAGCAGTTGTTTACTCTGTCTTTATGTTATGTAATGTAATAAGCAGTAGTTAGTATTGCAGTGTTTGTATAGATCAAAGGTTAGAGTTTGTTAGGAGGTTAGATGTCGCTTTCATGGTGACGTCAGCTTTGATGCTCAGTGGTTTGCTAGTGCCTATAAATAGAACAGTGCTCTGTACTGTTCTATTAGCTCTTTGCAAAATCGTTTTCTTTGCACGAACAAACACTGAGCTCTGGCTGAGGGGGAGTTTGTATCAAGCATTACTTTGTAATCGTTGTTGAAACTAAATTCAATCTTTCGGTTCATAGTGAAAAGTGTTTTGATTAAAGCAATACTCTCGTTTGATTGTATGCAAAGTTTGTTTCCATCTTAATTCCGCTGCATAACTCATTCATTACCATCTTATTTTCAAACGTAAAATACAATCAAAACCAAACTCAGATCCAACACCGTTCCACCCTGTTTTATCATTACTATGGTTTTTAACACTTGTTTTTAGTTCTGACCCGTATCATTCCGCGTCGGTAACCATATTCCAAATATTATCTCTATTGTATTTATAACTTATAGAATAGATACGTATTGTATAAAAAGGTGTAAGTTTCACTTACCTTGCATCCATGCCACGCTTTTCTTTCCGTACTCGCTCCGTTTGATCCGCTTCATCCACAAGCTTCCATCTAGCTTGTTAAGCATCAAACTATCATTATAGTTTGAAAGACGGTTAGATTAGTCATTATCAATTATGACTACCCCACCTTACAGGTTCTATGTCGAATCTATCACTCGATCTAATCATTGGTCGGTTTGACTTTTTTTTAAGTCAACTAACTTACCAACATATTCAAATGCACATTTGGTTCATTGAACCCACTTAGGAATTCCGTCCAATTACTTAATGAAATCAAATTTTACATACTAACTAGTAGGTAGCATGATTTCAAACATCTACAACACGAGTTTAGCATCAATTTCTTTTTATTATACGAAAACTCATCTTATGACAAGTATGTTCATATACTCGAATTCAACATTGTTCAAGTACTTCGCTATTACTACCACCCATGATGGTTTCGAATACAAGTTTATTATGAACTCACTCATATTATCAATTTTATTACAAATTTGTCACTCTAATTCAAGACTTCATCATATTTTCACAAACCCATTTACCTCATACAAGGAAAATACTTCAATTACAAGCTTATGGCTCCAAATCACCTAATCAAGGCAATTCCACTTCTAATTTCTACTTAGGGTTTGTTCCTAAGCAGTCATACTTCACTAATTCGGCCCTAGCTTCAACGATTCATACTAAAATCGCATCATGCAAAGTTAATCATTTTCTTACAACTTCATAAATGTTAAAAATTTAACATACCTTACGATCCCCTTGACTTGGTGATCGCTTGGGTGTATTCAAATCTGAATTTGGCCTTCGATTGATCCTTCAATTTGAAGATATTGTTTGAGCTAGAGTTTGTAACCCTCTTGTCCTGCTCATGTCGTTCCCCACACACACACACACACATGCACACTCTCTATGCGTGTGTTGTGTTTTATATTTTATTTTTATGAAACAAGTTTCTTTGTTAGCAACATTAGTCCCTCATGTTTTGTTTTTTTATCACATGAAGCCATAACTCATCAGTTATCACCTAATCACATGCTACTGACTAGGTTAATTATTCCTAGTTAACTTCATAGGTTCGGGAAGTTATAACCCGTTATATTTTAAGTCCCGTCAACTCGGGCTTCTTATAAATTTACTTTTCTCAAATCATTTATTCTCCTTTTAATTAATATTAGGTTTAATTATTTCAATCCTAATATTTACCGGGTAAATTTTCACCACTATCGGTATTTTACCCGTCATTAATATTAACGTGATTTGAGTACGAAACCCGTTTTTTTGGGGTGTTACATTCTCCTTATGAAGGATCACCATATCAAGGCCCCGACTCATGGGCCGAACGGTGGAACACTTATACTTCGGAATTCACCCCTTCTTTTCATAACTCTCCACAACCGTTATTGGAGGAACCGTATCTTCAGGCAGTTACTCCACCGCCATTGCCTGTTGAGGAACCACCTCAACAACCACTGCAACTACCTCCTAAGCCACCAAGGCGAAGGAGGAAAGCACAGATGTCCGTGCGAGGGGGGCCTAGGTTTAGTTCCCCTCAAGCTTCGAGCATATACCCTCCAATCCCCGAATATCCATAAATGGGTGGACCTTCTCACGCGGTGCCGGAAAATAATCACTTAGTAATTTAATGGAATTTCTTTTGGAAATTTTATATATGTATTTTAATACATCACCAAGCATATTTCATTTCAATTTTAATTGATATGCCATAGAAAATTCAAAAGAAGTTCTTAAAGGTATAACCTAGCCAAAATATTAATGGCTATGATGGTATAACCTTTTAAGGACAATAATTTTCTGTTAACATCTTAAAACATGTTAACATTCCTGGCAGTGTGACTTGAGAGACCACACTAGCTTCCAGAAGTACTTGGATTTTTCCAAATCACCCTCATGGCCTATATGATGAATGCGAATCATGGCTGTTAAACATCAAATATGATGTATACATAAAAAAACATCCATTTGAGGTGTATGCCTACGGGCGAAGGTGTATTCATGACAATGATAGTTTTATCTTATTAACTTCTTGTCAAAAAGGCAATGAACTATGTTCGACCCTTAAAATCACTAATCCAAAAGATCATTGATAATACTTGAATTGTCTTAATGACAAGGCCTTTTGTGCCATCTAAATGTCCTTTGAGACGAGCCTTTGTGCTATATATAAAAATGTCTTTAAGACATTGACAGTTGTGACGTATGTCCCCTATCTGATAAATGTAAAGGATTATATCCTACTTGATTGCCAATAATGGTTCATTCGTAGCCTAGGCAAATCATGATGGAATAAATTTTGATTTGTTATCTAAAAATGGTCTATATGGTTTATTAATACCATAACCATCTAATCATCAGATACGATGATTTATTATATAATCTAAATAAATCATTATTATGTAATTTTAGTATTCAAATCATGGCTGGCTCTGACGAAGCTAATAGTCATTCCGTGGAAGGAAACAATAATACTAGGATATATGTTACCGGTGCTGAATTACAAGCAATGATAAACACAGCAGTTGCTCAAGCTGTGGATAATATGTTTAAGGAGCCAAGTATTGCATGGTCCAAAACTCATATAAAGTCCCTGTCACATTCGCATACATTGAAAAAGGATGAGTCTCGACACTCATCCAATCAGAAAAGTGAACCACAAAGGCAAATTGTCCTCGATCAGACTCCCAGGTACAACAAAGGTTGTACCTATAAATATTTTATCTCTTGTAAACCAAGAGATTTCACGGGAGAAAAGGGAGTTGTCGACTGTATGAAGTGGTTGGATGAAATGGAAACGGTAATTGATATCTGTGGGTATGCTAAGGAGGACATCGTTAAGTTTGTATCTCAATCCTTCAAGGGCGACGCCCTAACATGGTGGAAAGCCTTGGTGCAATCCACTGGAAAGGTTCCTTTGTATAACCTTTCTTGGAATCAATTTGTTGATCTTGTGAAGGACACTTATTGTCCGCAGCATGAAGTTGAAAGAGTGGAGACTGATTTCCTCACTCTGGTGATGAAAGATTTGGATTGCAGGTCTTATGTGACCAGTTTTAACTCAATGTCTCGACTCGTACCTTATCTGGTCACCCCTGAACCCAAATGCATTGCGTGTTTTATCGGTGGTTTAGCCCCTGAGGTTAAAGGAAATGTCAAGGCTTCTAAGCCTGCTACATATAGATCAGCTGTAGATCTATCATTATCACTTACTCTCGATATTGTAAAGAGTAGGTCAAAGAAAGCCACCGAAGAAGGGAAGAGGAAGAGGGAGGATGACCAGTCCCACCAATCGAACAAAAAGAAGAAATGAAACTCTGGTTTCAAGAAAGGGCAGTCAGGTGATAAGCCCAGGTGCAAGGTTTGTGACAAAAGGCACTTTGGAAAGTGCAATCAGGATCCACAAGCTAAACCTTGTGGAATTTGCAAAAAGAAGGGGCACAAGACTGTTAAGTGCCGAAACATCAAGGATGCATCCGGCTATGGTTGAAATGAAAAGGGGCACATCAAAACCAATTGCCCTAAAAATGCTAAGAAGCCTGATGAGGCAAAGAAAACCAATGCAAGGGTTTTTCAAATGAACGCCATGGAGGCGGTGAACGACAATAACGTTATAACATGTACCTTCCTCATTAATGATATTTATGCTAGGGTTTTATTTGATTCAGGTGCAGATAAATCTTTTGTAGACCATAAGTTTTGTAAGTTACTGAATCTGCGTATTAAAACTCTAGACATAAAATATGAGGTAGAACTCGCAGATGGTACCTTAGAAACTGCCTCAACTCTTCTTGATGGATGCTTTATATCCTTTAAGAATCATTCTATCCCGCTATCCCTTTTGCCAATGAAATTGGCTGGGTTTGATGTAGTTCTAGGCATGGATTGGTTATCGCATAACCAAGCCCAAATTGCCTGCGCTAAGAAACTGGTTAACATCAAAACCCCACCTGGCGAGTTGGTCACCATTCAAGGAGATACACAATATGGTTTGCCCGACTATGTATCTATACTCAAAGCATCCAAGTGTCTGAAGAACGGATGTGTAATCTATATGGCACAAGTAACAGTTGATGAACCGAAACCTAAGATTGAAGACATTCCGATTATCTCTGAATACCCTGATGAACTACTTGGATTACCTCTTGAGAGACAAGTCGAATTCAGGATAGACATTCTGCCAGAATCTGCACCAATTGCACGAGTTCCTTATCGTCTTGCGCCTAAAGAAATGAAAGAGCTTAGGACTCAATTGGATGACTTACTGGAAAAGGGTTTCATACAACCTAGCTCTTCGCCTTGGGGAGCTCCTATATTGTTTGTGAAGAAGAAGGATGGATCAATGCGTCTATGCATTGATTATCGTGAGTTAAATAAGGTAACAATCAAAAATCGTTATCCATTGCCCAGGATCGATGATTTGTTCGACCAACTCCAAGGGGCAAGCTTCTTCTCAAAAATTGATTTAAGATCTGGGTATCATCAACTCAAGATTAGAACAGAAGATGTACCTAAAACAGCATTTAGAACGAGGTATGGCCACTACGAGTTCTTAGTGATGCCTTTTAGGCTCACTAATGCACCTGCAGCATTCATGGATCTCATGAATCGAGTCTGTAAGCCATACTGATGTGTGTAAAATGAAACATATAAATTACATCAAATGAGGCATAAAACTAACCCTTTTTTAGTACTAATGTTAGAAAAAGTGTGCTTTTGTCTTCCTTTTGTATTTTCAGGGTTAAATGAGTGTAAATGAACAAAAGGACCAAATATGCAGCAAAATCTAACATAATTACAAGAAAATGAATAAACGTGGCATGCCCGACCCCTCGACAGCATCTTCCCAAACAAAAACAAGCAAACAGAAGGCTGAACACGCCCCGTGCCTAGCAAACACGGGGGCATGCTCAGGTGTTTATAGAAAAGACAAAGTTGAAGAAGCTTCTATTTCCCGACATGGGGCGTGCCCAGCCAACACGGCCGTGGTCAACGCTAAGATTCATAGAATCTAAGAAAATCTTAATAGTACAGATACGCTTCTGCACACGGGGCCGTGCCCAGCGGACACGGGGGCGTGTAGAGCTAATGCAGACAAAATGCAATTAATGAAGAAAGAGAAAGTTGATGGACACGGGGCTGTGACCAGCGGACACTAGGCCGTGTCCGGGCTTCTGTGCAGGCTATAAATAGGGGTGCTTGGTTCACTTCAAAGGCATCCCTTGGTAAACCACCTCTCTCACACTTCACCCACACTCCACCACCATCACAACCCACATCCACCACCATCATCCATCATTCATCATAGAGTGTGTGTAGTAGTCTCGGGATCCAAGATTGATAGTAAGAGTTCTTGACAATCAAAGGCCATGTTTGCCTAAGTCTTTTACATCACTTGGTGAAGACAAGCATTTAGTGTAATACTTTTGTTTTTTAATCTTTTCGCACTTTCTAATTGGTTTTGTATTAATGACTTTAATAACTAGTTTCTTATGTTGAAGGTAAAACTTCCTTATCATTTGTCTGTGGTGTCTTGGCGTTATTTTACTGTCTATATAAAAAAAAGATTTACACCATTCATATCTCTACGGTCTATACAGAGATATGTTGGCTACCTGGTCGGGGGTTAAGGGAATGGTTTGGTAAGGTTCTTGCCTTGTTCAGTGTATAGATCCTGCAAGGACCTGGGTCAAGCTTACTAGGACCTCCTTCTATAGCCACTGGTATTGGATGGCGGGGGTGCGAATGGCTTGATCCCCTCATATGTAAACTACTATTAATACATTAACCCGACTACTTGGGATTATATCCCTGCTGACTCAAACCACTTAGCCGAGGGTAACATCACCTTCAAAAGGGGGGCCTACCACATTACGCATTAATAACTTAATTAATTATCTTCCAATATTCCAACCCTTTAGGATTGTATCCTTGCTGACTCAAACTAATGGGTTGAGGGTAACGTCACCTTCAAAAGAGGGGCCTACTACTATAATTAAGATAATCTCTTAAAAAGTGCAAAAGTACGGAAATCATCAAAGGTTACACTAATGGCGAGTCGGATTCAAGTGATTCATCTTGTCTATCTGTTTTTATTTTATTTTTATTTTCAGCATTTTTAGTTTTTATTTTTCATGTTTAAAACCTTTTTCTAAATTTTTTATTTGATTAGACGTTGAGGATAAACCGGTATTAAAAGCTCTTGTGTCCTTGGTTGACCTCGGTATCTTACCAATGCTATACTACGCTCACGATGGGTGCACTTGCCATATGTGTGTTTAGTGTTAGTAAAATATCATGTTTTATAAATTTAAAACTTGACTAAAGTGTTAAAAAAGGCGTAAAATAAACATAAAAACTTATAACACACCGCACACATCAAGTTTTTGGCGCCGTTGCCGGGGACACAAGGATTTTAAGAAAGTTAGAAATCAACGGCCTAATTGTTTTTCTTATTTTTCTATATTTTTAGGATTTTTCTTAAATTTTCAATTTCTGCAGAAGCTCAGCACGGGGTTGTGCCCGCTGAACACGCCCTGTGCCCAATCTTTGGTACTAGCAATCTTGTTTTAAGTCAGACAGTAGCTAAACATGGGGCCGTGCCCACTGAACACGCCCCGTGCCCAAGCTTCAGATACTGAAAACAGAGCCGTAAGATCCCGACGGCTGGTAATTTCTGACGCAATCATGAGCGATACTGATAATTTTTACTTTCGCTCCTCTTATGGTACGTGGTGTCAATTATGTGGCGGAACTCATGAAGATTTAAAATGTTATTTTTTAAATTACAATCCCCAATATATAGACCCATTGTTTTCATGTAGCCTTAAGATGGGCGAAAGTAAAAATAATCCTTATCTCTCCCTCGAATGATCTCAATCATCCCTTTGAGATGAAATGATTCTTGAAGAATTATTTCAAATGGAAGAACTAATTCTCCGATGGATAAAACAACTTGAGATGGATATACCTAATTCATCTCAAGACGACGATCAAGGAAAATTAGTGGGGATGCATTCGAATTATAACAAATCCGTTGCTCCCAAAATCACCTCTAACTCTTGCAAGGACTTGAGCGATAGTCGTCCCTGTGTCGATTGTGCCGTGAAGGACTCCCCATCGGTTTCCACCGATGCATATATAGACCTGAGCGATTCGACATACACCTTCTTTAACGAGAGCCCGTATAAGGGAAATAAAGGTTGGTTTTACCCACCGGTATTTAGCTTAGGAATCACCCTTTCTGATAACCTCTTGTGTTCTTGTCTAAAACTAGGGCAACTTAGGTATCTCAGGCACTTCGGTGTTGTTCCGTCTAGTAAAGAACCGCCCGATCCGGATAAACTCCTTGAAAATAGACGAAACTTCATAAACAACTTTTAGCCACGGGGCCGTGTCCAAGTCAGCACGCCCCCGTGTCCACCCAAAGATTCTCGTCTGACTTTTGGTCAGAACACGGACAAAAAGTATCAGAATTTTGTCTGCACACGGGGCCGTGTCCAGCCGACACGGGGGGCGTGTCCAGCGTGCTGTCGTTTTCTATAAATGCAGCAAGATTCCTGCACTCTTGGACCCATTCCAAAGACAGAGATCCGGTGGGATCTTCACATATACCATACTAGGTATATTCTAAAGAAGGTTCTCAACAACCATCTTGTCTTTTCTACATTTGTCATTTGCCTTCTTCTTCATTTTCCCCTCCAAACCTCCATTAAAGCTTGAAATCCCCATAGTTTCAAGCTTTATTGTGATATTTGTTAGGTTTTTATTCAAGGAATCTTGTCAAAAATAAGTTTTACAACACTGTTTTAAGTTATTTCTGCTTAAAAATTCTTCAAAAGTCAGGAAAATAATTTAAAGCTCCAAGATTCCTTGTTACAAAAATCTGCATAGAGGTCAACACGGGGTCGTGCTAAGTGAGCACGGGGCTGTGTCTGAGGTACTGTTTCATTAAAGTGAACTCTTTTTGGTTTGTTTTCTTAGAATGTCGAGCAGAAATAGCGGAACATCTTCATCACACTCTAGGAACAACCGACAAGGGAGAAGGTCATCGGTAGAAGACTCTCTTATAAACTACGTGTATGCCTTGAGGGAGGCCATCGATGAAATGACGGGAGTAGAGGAATCTTTGGTCGACCGTATCAATCATTTGACAGTGGGGCTGGAAGGATGTCTTCGAGAATTGTTGGACCCAGTATGGCCTAAACAACTTCGTTTCACGTAATATGGCAAGTGATTTCAGTAGATGTGAAAAAGATGTGCGGAAATGGAAATCAGACTTTCAGAAACAAGACCTACAGAATTATCAAGTTTATATCACTTTGAAACAAAATGGTTTACAAGGTGATTGTAAGATTATTATCTAATACAAATGAATCTTGACTTATGTGGGTGAGAGGGCAATGGAGTTTTGTAGTATGTGTGAATGCTAAGCTTCAAACTCAATTGACTTCTACTGGTTGAGCCTTATATTTATAGAAGGCTGGGTGCATAAATAAACAATAGTTTATTCATGCAATAAGTCCTGCAAAAAGTAGCCATTTGACACATTCATTGAATCCAACGTTCAAGTTGCCTTTTTCATCATGATATCCAATAATGTCAACTTGCTTCGGTAAGTGTGGCAGGATAGAGCTGATTTCAGACAAGTGGGGTATTCATCAGAAATTCTGGTGAACAAATCATCAGAAAATCCTGATGATCAAAATTTTTAGAAACTGATGATATTTCATCAGAAATATCATCAGATCCATCAGAAATGACCTTCTCTGATAATCCAATTCAGCTCCTTATCAACTTGTGATTCTTTGAAGTAGATGATGTGCATTTCAGTTGTCCTATCTGATCTTCTTCTTGTTGTTGTGATCTTCAGGATTGTTATCTCTTCATAGATCCAGTTGATCGTGATTTTCTTCAATACTTACAAATAAAGTTTCCTAATAGTTTCCCCCTAAGTATTGTAAGAAAATGAACTATCTCATGAACAGAAAGTTTCCAAACAGTTGGAAACACAACATTTGCAAAAACAAACCAGTTACTGATGTTTTGAAAAACAAATTACATAAAAGATGGAAATTCAAATAAGTTAGTTCTTCAAGTCATCTTCAATTTCTTGTGTATATCTCCTTTCTTTAACTGTTTCTTGTAGGAGATATACTTGTTGCAGATGTCATACATGTCATGTTCTTGCTTGGATCCATTCTTCAATCATTTGCTCAATTTCTTTCTTGTGTCCCTCCAAGTTCTTTCCTATCTTCTGAAGATCTTCTTGTCTTTTGTTCATGGTTTTCATGATATACTTCAGAGTTTGATTTGAATACTTGCAGATATCAACACTTCTGAAGATGACACCATAGTTGTGACTGTTAGTTTTGCTTGTTAATTCAATTATGTCTCCAGATCTTGCATCTTCCAATATTTCTGAGGGAACTATTGTCTTTGGTGATCTGACATATACCTTTTTGTTGTGTACATGCTCATAGTTGATGCATAGATCAAAGTCTGAAAAAGCCATTCTTTCAAACAGTAGTATTCCAGCCTTTGATATGCCATTTAACGCCCTTCTGACTTCTTGATTATTTTTCTTTTCCTTTTCATAATGATCCTTCATAAACAGAATGTCTATAGGATGCAATTGGTCAGCTATTTCTTCATCAGTCACCTTTTGTTCTTCCCCATTTTCTCTCAGAAGTGTGTATATGTTTTGCACACGAGTTCCTCCAACATCATCAGTTGCAACTTTCATTTCATCCACTTTTAAAACTCTTTTTACTGGATTCTCATTTTTGGAGTGAATGCTAGCTACCTGAACCTCTTTTTATCCTTTCATCTCTTAAAGCCAATCTGACTGGAGACAATGATCTTGGTGGTTCATCTTCTTTTGTTAAATAATAACTCACCAGATTGTACTCAGGGAATATCATTACATCCTTGGCAATTTCTTTAACCATGAAAGACTTGGTTTCAGAGATTTTTCTTTTAACAATCTTTGATTTTCTTGATGAATCACCTTCTTGTTCCCATTCATTCATTGTTTGCATATTCATAAATTTACTTATGGCTGAGTCATCAGACAATGTTTGCTTTGGGACAGATGCTAGCAATTTCAAATTTGTAATAACTTGAGGTTTTGCAGTTGCTAACCTTTTCACCATTTCATTTCTTGGGATATTTGGAGGTGGACCCATCATTGTGATTCTAGCTTTGGTGCTTGGTGTAGCTGATGGTTGCTGTAGGGTTGACTTTGGAGCTTCTTGGTGTGAGCTTTCAGCATGAATTTCTTTCATGAGTTCTTGGGGATCCACTTTGGCCAATATTGCAATGTTGAATTGCATCTTCTCCATTAGTTGTTGCACCTCTCTTACATGTTTTGAGTTGCTGGTTATGTTTTTCTGAATTTTGGTGAATTCAGTTTGAGCTTTCGTCTGAATTGCAGCCCATTCTTTTGACAACTTCTCAAGGGCATATGTGATACTATTATTACTTGCCCTTAGTATGGTAACTTCTTCCAAAACTCTTATTTGTACTACTTGACTGCCTTGATTCCACCTCATTTGCAACTTATGCCTTGATCTTTTCTATTTCTGTGAGAATCATCTGGATTTCTGATGCATAGATGTTGGATTCTGGTGCCTTTTCTTTCATCTTTTGAATAAACTTTAGTGCTTCAGTGTTTTCTTCAGTTTGTTTCTTTATTACCTCCACTGATTCTGACAAAGTCTTCATATCAGCCCTTTGACCTTGTATTTCTTACTGCAACATATCAAGTTTTTCTTCTACTGGATTTCTTTTGCAAGCTTTGTAAACATTTTCCAGTACTGTTTCTAAATTCTCTAGGTTCATGGGTGTTTCAGCGATATTTGGAACAACAGATGTTCCTTGTAACATTCCAGCTGCAAACTGTTGGGATTGAACCCTATCAAAGGAACAGATAATTAAAGCCAAAACTGGATCAGCGCAGTGGATCCAGAATAAGCAGATGTTGCATACATGTCTCTCCCCTTGAAAGTGGTTTTAACATCTGCTAACCTCATATCTACTGATCTTGCAAACTGCTGACCTACAAATTGCTGATCAAGTAAAGGCCTGATGAAAGACTAAAGTTCTGCTGTTCAATCTGCTGCCTTGAGTCAAGCACAGCTGATCCGGAACAAGTACTGTTGGGTTCACAGCAGTGGAAGGATGCAGCAATTATTAGATGTCTTTTATATTATGAAATGTAATAGCAGTAGTTAGCATAGTAGTGTTTGTATTGATCAGAGGTTAGAGTTTGTTAGGAGGTTAAATGTCACTTTCATGGTGACGTCAGCTTAGATGCTCAGTGGTTTGCTAGTGCCTATAAATAGAACAGTGCTCTGTACTGTTCTATCAGCTCTTTGCAAAATCGTCTTCTCTACACGAACAAACACTGAGCTCTGGCTGAGGGGGAGTTTGCATTCAACATTGCATTGAAATCGTAATTGAAATAAATTCAATCTTTCGGTTCTTTGTGAAAAGTGTTTGATCAAAGCAATACTCTCGTTTGATTGTATGCAAAGTTTGTTTCCATCTTAATTCCGCTGCACAACTCATCCATCTTCATTCTAATTCAAACGTAAAATACAATCAAAACTAAACTCAGATCCAACAATTGGTATCAGAGCCTGGACAGTCAAATTTGATTTAACAATCATTTTGACATAAATAGTTCAGCTCATAATCGTTGATATCGATAGTTTGTTCGGTTTGTTGAAAAACAGAGTAAGGTTTAATCACCCTTAAAGTTGATTAATCAGTGCCTGTAAAACAACCAAGAGGACGTCACAATCACAAGATTATAAGAATAACATTGGCTCGCTTTTTAAACCACCCATGCTTAAACGTAATGAATACAACATCTGGGAGAGAAGGATGGGTCACATCCTTGCACAACAGAACACTGGATGTTGGAGGTCTGTTGTTTTTGGTCCGCATGTTCCTATGGTGCCAAGTGCTGAGGATGCAAAGAAGTTCGTTCCTAAACCATCTGAAAACTATACTGAAACTGATTTTCAAAAGTTAGAAATCGATGCCAAAGCATTTAGCATCATAGCATCTGCATTACCTAATAAGATCTATGCTGGACTGTTACATTGTAACAGTGCCAAAGAGCTATGGAATGCACTGAAGGAACAGTTTGGGGGGACAGAAGAAGTCATTGAAAACAATAGGGAAATTCTGAATCAGCAGTATGAAACATTTTGTCACATCAAGGGTGAATCACTTACTCAGCAATTTGAGCGATTCAGATGTCTCATAAGTGAACTAAGGCTTGTTAAAGTAACATTTCCAAATTCAACTCAAAATAGCAGGTTCCTTAGGTCACTACCAGAAAAATGGGACACCATAGCTTTTGTTACTAGAAACTCTGCTGAGTTCAAAGATCTGACACTGACCCAACTTCATGGTAGACTCCTGACCTATGAAAGGGAGTTGAACCAGAAAAAGAAGTTGCAAGAGTCTGCGAAAGTTACTGATGATTATTCATTTGGTAGCACAACTCTTTTTTGTCAGGAAGAATCTGGTAGCAGTGGTAAGGATCAGGGTTATGATCACTTCATTGATATAACTGCTGGTGGAAATTTTAACAACCCTGATCCTCACTCTACAAATTATGCTTTTACTACAAATTGTGAAAACTAGATGTCAGATAATTTGTGCTTTGAACTCAATGATTTGCAACACTTTGATCCCACTGACTTAGAAGAGATGGACATTCTGCACCAATTGGCTTTGCTTAGTGTAAGAACAAGCAAATTCTACAAAAGAACAGGGAGAAAATTCCCAGGGTTACATGGGAATCTAAGGGTGGGGTTGGATAAATCTAAAATCAAGTGTTACAAGTGCAATAGGCTAGGTCATTTTGCTAGGGAATGCAGGAGTCAAACTACTGGTCCTATAATTACTCATCCCAGCTCAAACCCTAGACCACAAAATCAAACCACTGTTCACTATACCCAATATACCCCTGCAGCCCATGTTAACACTGCTCACTATGCTGCAACCCCTGTGCCTGTGCATTATGTCCAAACCACTGTTCCACAAATTCAGTATGTTCAAACCCCTATCCCCCAGGCACAAGTGCAACCTGTTGCACCTCAAACAGCTGCTCCAGCAGTGGCACAACCAGATCAGCAAAGCTTTTTCACTCAAGGCTTTGTTGACTGGAGCAGCATGCCTGATGAGCTTGGTGATGAAAATTTTGCACTCTATGCTTTTAATGAACCTTCTAATGATGAATTTTGTTTGATGGCATTAGAGTCAATACCAGAGGGGGTAGAAACTGAAGGTGAATAGCTAAGTGCTGAAACAGTGGATGAGGTGACTGAAGCAGTTGTTAATGCAGTTGCTGGTGAACTGCTGCTGGGAGAAAATTCAGAAACCCTGATTGAACCACTAACAGACCCCTGGTCCAAAGAGGACAAAGAAGAAGAGGAAGAGAAGAAAGAAGGTGAGAAAGAAGTAAGAGCTGATGATGAAGAAATCATCAATGTGATTGTGCCATGATGGCTGCTGCCAAGGTATCATCTCAAGTTCTTGAAAAACTGTGTTCAGACAATTGCATTATTGCTTTTGCTAACATCAAAGAGGTAAATGAAAACCTTAGGGATAAAATCTTAACTGATGAAGTCAAATTTGAAAGGTCTTTAAAAGAACTTAAAAACAAATTGACTGAAAAGGAGAAAGAGATCAACAGTCTTAAAGAAGATCGGAGCATAACCAAAACTCAACTCCAAACTAAGGTAGAAAAATACCAAGTTTGCAAAAAAGAGTTGGAGTCCACCCAGATCACCTGTGAAAAATGGGTGGAATCATGCAAAGGGTATGAGGTTATGCTTGAGAAACAGATTAAAAGCAATGTAAAATTTGGTGTTGGTTATAGAAAACATGATGATGAAAACACTGCTTTTGAAAAATCTGTTCAAACCACTGATGAAACAACAGAGTACATTCCCACAAACAAGAATGGCCAAGAAGTGAAAATCACTGATACACTTGGTAACAAAATCACACTTGATAGACCAATAGGATCCTCTACTTTTGAGGAGATTGAGAAATACCAGTTTAAACCCACATGGTCTGATGAGTGTGATATTCTTGAAAATTTCAAGCCCATGGACTTTACAACCACTGATGGTGTTAAAGCTCCAAAAGCTAAAATCATTCCTCTCAAGGACATCCCAACAAAGGTTAAAAACTCTGTTGCAAATGTAACACCTGTGCCTCCACGGCCATCAAACAAATACCAAACCAATGAAATATTATATTTCATACTTGGGATTTGTAAAAATATGTGTATCATTTGCACATATCAATTCTTGTTCGATTTCAAGCTCTAAATCGCTTTCTGGAAGGTTATACGCGCACTGATGCGTAAATATAACCAGTTTAATCCAACGAACACTCCGGAATAGTGAAATAGGCTTAACATACCTTAAATAACCTTTACATAACTTAGTTATAAGTTTTGGAAGGTTTGGTGTGGTGAAATCAAAGTCTAATCGCTTACAGGGACTAAAGTTGACAAACTGCGAAAGTATGCCAATTTGAACTGTAACAGACCTTCCGGAACATGAACATAAGTTAAACATACCATAAATATCCTTTACATAGCTTAGAAATAGGCTTTGAGGTGTTCGGTATGCTAAAATAAACTTTTGTGTCATTCAGGGACTAAAAGCGTCAAAAAGTGCACAAGTTTGCATTTTTACGCGTAACTTACGTTCTGAATACATCCGGACATCCAAAAATTTATGTAAGCACTAAAATATTTTATTTTAGTGTTCGCCATAAGAAAAATCCATTCGTCGCGTCATTTGGTTCGTTTTTCGTGCTTATGCGTATTCCGTCGTAATTAAGCGAACATCGCGACCGTACGGCCAAACGAACCGACATCCGAAATATTTTTGAACATGTTTTAAGTTCCCTATACTTTAACTTCATTTTAGAGCTTTGAAATGGGGTTAACGGGCCTTAAACGTGTCGAAAATGGGCTGAATGCATAACAGGGACTAAAAGTGTAATTCTGCCAAACTATGGCCTAGCGGTGCGCTACACTTTTAGTGTAGCGGTGCGCTAGCCATGTTCAGACCAGATGCAGAGTACTTAACAGCCTGTTTTCAGCAGATTAACCCACAACCACAAGTTCCTAATTATCTAGTCAGCTGATAAGGATGGAATTTTAGTCATCATAAGGTCCCGACACATGTACGGGCAAGATTAAGGCACGTTTTCCTTGAAACGATCTTAACGGTGGACCGAATACTATAAATACCCCACCCCCCCCCCCATTGCTTCAAAACCCACAAGAATTCTGATTTGAGAGCTCTAAGTTGAAACCTTTGTTTCATACCTGAGTTCTTGAATCGGGATTAGCATTCGGGGACCCTTCGTAAGTATTCTTTCGTTCTTTTCCTTATTTTATTGCTTTTCGAGTCCGAAAGTCAAACTTTGTTTGACTTTCAGCGTTGACCAGTAATGGTCAATGCGAAGTTCGTTTGAACTTCGCAACGTGAGTGTAATCACGTTGGTCATAGTCCCTTGGGACTATGCCCACTGATTACCACGTTGTCTAGGGTCGTAGGGTAGGCGATCTAATAAATCGCCTATACCTTCGAACTCGACCCATTTGGTCGATCATTAGGATCCGACCAAATACATTAGGTGACCATAGTAGGTAGGGAATAACCTTCCGAGGTTATACCCTATGGTCACATCGTTTGAGTAGTTGTATGATAGGTAGTTTATATGCCTTAGGTAAATTACCAGAATACCCTTTTCATGTATAATTGGTAATTAAGCATATGTAACCTAAACTTTTGTCACATAACTGATTATGTAACATGTTTAGGCATATAACACTTGTCATAGGACTAGTTAGACGGTCCGAACGCATTTCACGCGCACGACACGTTAAAGTAGCATATGTTACCTTAATGGGTCGCGATGGGTCGAAAGCACTTAGGTTAGGTTTCATGTAGTATGTAGGCCTTGTTAAACCATATCATATGAGTTCCAACACTCATTTGGTTTACCAAGCCTCATCCTATCCGATCTCTCGATTTAAGTCCGGTTTATTTATATAGTTTTAGATTGCCGACTGATTCCGTGCTCTCTCTAGCTTTGTTTGGTTGTTGTTCAAGACCTCCAAGCATTCTCAGGCGAGTACATTATTCCCCTATTTTACTGCTTTCAATTGTTTTGGGGTGACTCATATGTGCTAAATGTTTTCGATGTTATAACGATGGTATCAAAAACGATTAAAACGATTTATACAAAACTAATAACGATTTCATAAAGTGAACAAACTTGTTGGTTGTGTTTACATAACAAATGACATTCATTAGCAATGATCAAGCCGACCAGTATTAGGTTATGGTACCATAGGATCTGACAAATCCCGTTATTTACTACACCCGTGGTTATGTGTGGGTATGGTAGGTAGCGACTGAATCTGTAATTGTTAACTTACCCTATGGAGGTTTGTTAATACGAAAACGAGAAGCGACGAAAACGAGAAGCGACGAAAGTCACGAAGGTTTGAATGTTATTAGCGAGACGACCTTATAAGTAGTTTCACGACCTAAAACGAATTAAACGATTGGGTAACGATTGGGTTTCACACGATGTTTTAACGATTGGGTAACGATTGGGTTTCACACGATGTTTTAACGATTGGGTAAACGATTGGCTTCAAAGCGATATACGATATTATTTTGGTTATACATATTACATGATTTACATTTGGGCATGAACATTACTTTGGTGGTTTGGTTTGGATTAAGTGATTAAGTAACAATGCGTGTGGAATATGATACAAGCATGGTGGATACGCCGCTGGTACTTCCTATATATAAGTGTTTGTATGGTATTACATATTGTAGCGTTATTTGAATCATTTCAGTTTGAGACATAGAACATTTTATACAAATAACATACTTTTCACAAGACATTTATTTACAAACAACTTATCTTATACAAACTCATTTTACATGGTTATTCATTTAATCATGCATTATTCTCTTATTTATACATATCACCTGAACTTATCATTGTTTTTCAAATAATTTACTAAAACAAATGTTTTTGGGTTAAGAGTCATGGCTACGAGGTTTTACAAATTATAACCCGCTTGATTTGAGTTGGTTAATTAAGTTGCAATATTATACTCTTTTCAAAACAAGGTTTTTAAATAAAGTATTGCAACGTCTAAACTAGCCATGATTTCGACACTCCTACAAAACCTATGTACTCGCCAGCATTTCTTTGCTGACCTCGTTTTCACATATGTTTCAGGTATTGTTGAATGATATCGATTGATAAGATGCATGCTCACATAGGACTGGACAAGGCCTTAGTGACTCAATAACAATGATAGACTATGTTTAAATAGTGTATTTAGATTTCAAGACGATGTAATTATTCAATGTTTAATAAAACGAAACACTTTTTGGTATCCATGGTTATGAAACATTAATTCTGTTGCAACACGCCCCGATGTTTCCGCCGCGATTTGTTGTTTTACGCGGTCGGGGTGTGACAGAAAAGATGGTATCAGAGCCAATGGTTATAGGGAATTAGGTTATTAGTAATTAGTAATGCTTTGACCTAGTCTATAACCTTCTTAGGACCCTAACGCGAGTTTACTTGCGTTTAGTCATAAAACAATACCATCACCTATCCTTAGGCGACGACCACAACAAGAACATATATTTCAAAACCGCTTTGAAACTAATCATCTGTTCTAGGATGATTGATTACTAGGTTTTGAACCCTCTATTGTAAGGTTTTGAACTCTCTAGTATATGGTTTTGAACCCCTTAGAGTTTTCAAAATCTCGTCAAGGTTTTGGGTTTTAAATAATGTGAACACGTGCAAACTGGAAGGGTGAATGCCTGTATTCTGGGTTTTCTGTCAAGGCAAGCACTTCGTATACATCTCATCAGACGCGAGACCAGTTGTGCTTACCTGGGAATTCTTGGGATGAGTGTTCACTTATAGGCGAGCATGTCTTCGCGATACATTATTTTTGACCCATTTACTTTGATTAGTCACCGTCTCATTTGTTTGCCTTAGGTAACAAACAAATGATCGCAATCTTCATGCGTTATCATTCTGTTTTGATTGTCCAATAATCTTTCACCTGTTTCTCCCTATGCCTTTCTTTTTCTTCAAGAATGTCTCTTCATCACGATGACGCCCAGATATCTGAGCAAGCAGCCAAAATTCGCTCAGCGAATAGGCGAAGTAGCCCTGAAGACTGTTGAATTAGCTACTGCCATGTATCATCTCCAGGATGAAGCCACTCAAGAGTCACCAAGACAGGCAGGACCTAGTCAGGTGACAGCACCATCAGCCAAGAAACCAATCGAGGAATCAAAGACCATGGATGAACGATCCCCTAAGAAGTCAAAGAAGCGAAAGGCTTCTCAGAACTTCGCCATGGTCGCTCACAATGGTAAAGCAGTCCCCAACCAACCAGCTCAACCCCCTGCTAGGTGTGTATGACTTTTCCTATGATACCTACATCAAGGAACTATGTACCATACAAACTACTCTTGTGATTACTCTCTTTCAAATGATTGCTCATGATTCCCTCGAAAATTTTAAGTACTCGTTTCACTCTAAGAAACAAAGTACAGAAAATTAAGTGACATTATGAGTAATCGTGCTTTTCGCACATCTGTGCCTTTGAATCCTTGGTTAGATAACTAAGGATATTTTCAAATCTCATACCCATTACGTTTTGATTTTTTCAACATACACAGTACCAGTATTTCAAAACAATCTTCATGATCTCAAAACATTTCATATAGTTTGAAAACAATTTTTCTAGATGCATTGTCTATGTTATTTCAAAAACATTGGCCATGTTATCAAAACCAACCTTTCTAATTTCAAAATATTTCATATAGTCTGAAGACAATATTAACACAATACATTTTCTGATCAAGTGCATGATTTCGAAAAGCATCATTCATGTCTTTCAAAAACCTTATACATAATTTCAAAATTCATCTCGCAGATTTTAAAACATTTTTGTAAATATATCTACCTAATACACCTACTTTATGATTTCAAAAGGTATTATATATAAGGTTTCAAAAACGTTAAACACATTTTTCTTAAAAGAACCCCATGCATAGTTTTCAAAAATATTTTTCCTCATACATTGACTTAACCTTCAAAATTCTGCTTCATATGTCGCCTTGACATATCAAGCATCTCAACTTCATAAGCATTTTACATCATGTTTTGACCTAAGCACATCCAGTGCAAGGTTTCAAAACATCTTCAACTTCTAAAATTCATATGGGATCTTTTTAACTTTACAATTAGATCCTTGTGGATGATTATCATTCAAATCAGAGTCCTTAATTGGATTCCTTATGTACCTTAATTCGAACACTTCGGTTCCTAATAATCGAAATCGAATTTTCTTTTTGAATCTTTCTATCTTTATAGTTTGATTCTTGGTAACGTTTAAAGTACCAAATGAAATTCACGGAATGGATTCCTAGTGTGCTTTAAATGCATGTACGCAATTTACAAGACAAATTAACGAACAATTTTGTGGTTATATGATATGTGTTTATGTGTTCTCCTCTATGTTTTTTTTGTGTGATCCAATTTTCAAATCCTCATAGAATCTTTCGTATCTTTATATGAGGGATTCATAGTAGGATATTCAAAATGTACTACTTTAAATCCTTAATGGGCTTCTACGTTGTAGTTAAAGACCCTTGGGATTATATGGTACCACTCCATGATTCTTAAGAAACCTTAAGTGGTCTAGTCAAAAAGATTGATTCACAATCTGGTTAAAGAATGACATCTAGTGATGTAGCTGAACAGACTCCTTGATAGTCTATTTAGATCATTTATTGATTTAATTAAAAGGACTCTATGGCGGTCTAGTTACACTCATCACAGGTTTGTTCATTTGGTTTTCCCCTACACACTATAAAATAGACTGTGTGTACTGTGCAAGGAATTGTCTGATTATGGACGCGTACATAATTATGAAATTTAGTGCATAGGAACCCAGTAAGATTTATTATGTGTAAGAACCGATAGTGACAAAAATAACGAAATGAGAACGATGTAATGGAGGTACGGTGGACGCACCAATGACACTTCATATACTTGTATATAAGTATCCCTCTTACATTGCAAGCATAATGTTATTAAAGATTACTAGAAGTTCAGAACCCTAACCAATATTGTTCGATCTTTTCAACCTCATGTTTTCAAGCTCTCACAAGTTTCCTCTAAATAAATTTCGGGACGAAATTTCCTAAAGTAGGGGAGACTGTAACACCTGTGCCTCCACGGCCATCAAACAAATACCAAACCAATGAAATATTATATTTCATACTTGGGATTTGTAAAAATATGTGTATCATTTGCACATATCAATTCTTGTTCGATTTCAAGCTCTAAATCGCTTTCTGGAAGGTTATACGCGCACTGATGCGTAAATATAACCAGTTTAATCCAACGAACACTCCGGAATAGTGAAATAGGCTTAACATACCTTAAATAACCTTTACATAACTTAGTTATAAGTTTTGGAAGGTTTGGTGTGGTGAAATCAAAGTCTAATCGCTTACAGGGACTAAAGTTGACAAACTGCGAAAGTATGCGAATTTGAACTGTAACAGACCTTCCGGAACATGAACATAAGTTAAACATACCATAAATATCCTTTACATAGCTTAGAAATAGGCTTTGAGGTGTTCGGTATGCTAAAATAAACTTTTGTGTCATTCAGGGACTAAAAGCGTCAAAAAGTGCACAAGTTTGCATTTTTACGCGTAACTTACGTTCTGAATACATCCGGACATCCAAAAATTTATGTAAGCACTAAAATATTTTATTTTAGTGTTCGCCATAAGAAAAATCCATTCGTCGCGTCATTTGGTTCATTTTTCGTGCTTATGCGTATTCCGTCGTAATTAAGCGAACATCGCGACCGTACGGCCAAACGAACCGACATCCGAAATATTTTTGAACATGTTTTAAGTTCCCTATACTTTAACTTCATTTTAGAGCTTTGAAATGGGGTTAACGGGCCTTAAACGTGTCGAAAATGGGCTGAATGCATAACAGGGACTAAAAGTGTAATTCTGCCAAACTATGGCCTAGCGGTGCGCTACACTTTTAGTGTAGCGGTGCGCTAGCCATGTTCAGACCAGATGCAGAGTACTTAACAGCCTGTTTTCAGCAGATTAACCCACAACCACAAGTTCCTAATTATCTAGTCAGCTGATAAGGATGGAATTTTAGTCACCATAAGGTCCCGACACATGTACGGGCAAGATTAAGGCACGTTTTCCTTGAAACGATCTTAACGGTGGACCGAATACTATAAATACCCCACCCCCCATTGCTTCAAAACCCACAAGAATTCTGATTTGAGAGCTCTAGGTTGAAACCGTTGTTTCATACCTGAGTTCTTGAATCGGGATTAGCATTCGGGGACCCTTCGTAAGTATTCTTTCGTTCTTTTCCTTATTTTATTGCTTTTCGAGTCCGAAAGTCAAACTTTGTTTGACTTTCAGCGTTGACCAGTAATGGTCAATGCGAAGTTCGTTTGAACTTCGCAACGTGAGTGTAATCACGTTGGTCATAGTCCCTTGGGACTATGCCCACTGATTACCACGTTGTCTAGGGTCGTAGGGTAGGCGATCTAATAAATCGCCTATACCTTCGAACTCGACCCATTTGGTCGATCATTAGGATCCGACCAAATACATTAGGTGACCATAGTAGGTAGGGAATAACCTTCCGAGGTTATACCCTATGGTCACATCGTTTGAGTAGTTGTATGATAGGTAGTTTATATGCCTTAGGTAAATTACCAGAATACCCTTTTCATGTATAATTGGTAATTAAGCATATGTAACCTAAACTTTTGTCACATAACTGATTATGTAACATGTTTAGGCATATAACACTTGTCATAGGACTAGTTAGACGGTCCGAACGCGTTTCACGCGCACGACACGTTAAAGTAGCATATGTTACCTTAATGGGTCGCGATGGGTCGAAAGCACTTAGGTTAGGTTTCATGTAGTATGTAGGCCTTGTTAAACCATATCATATGAGTTCCAACACTCATTTGGTTTACCAAGCCTCATCCTATCCGATCTCTCGATTTAAGTCCGGTTTATTTATATAGTTTTAGATTGCCGACTGATTCCGTGCTCTCTCTAGCTTTGTTTGGTTGTTGTTCAAGACCTCCAAGCATTCTCAGGCGAGTACATTATTCCCCTATTTTACTGCTTTCAATTGTTTTGGGGTGACTCATATGTGCTAAATGTTTTCGATGTTATAACGATGGTATCAAAAACGATTAAAACGATTTATACAAAACTAATAACGATTTCATAAAGTGAACAAACTTGTTGGTTGTGTTTACATAACAAATGACATTCATTAGCAATGATCAAGCCGACCAGTATTAGGTTATGGTACCATAGGATCTGACAAATCCCGTTATTTACTACACCCGTGGTTATGTGTGGGTATGGTAGGTAGCGACTGAATCTGTAATTGTTAACTTACCCTATGGAGGTTTGTTAATACGAAAACGAGAAGCGACGAAAACGAGAAGCGACGAAAGTCACGAAGGTTTGAATGTTATTAGCGAGACGACCTTATAAGTAGTTTCACGACCTAAAACGAATTAAACGATTTACGATTGGTTTTCACACGATGTTTTAACGATTGGGTAACGATTGGGTTTCACACGATGTTTTAACGATTGGGTAACGATTGGGTTTCACACGATGTTTTAACGATTGGGTAAACGATTGGCTTCAAAGCGATATACGATATTATTTTGGTTATACATATTACATGATTTACATTTGGGCATGAACATTACTTTGGTGGTTTGGTTTGGATTAAGTGATTAAGTAACAATGCGTGTGGAATATGATACAAGCATGGTGGATACGCCGCTGGTACTTCCTATATATAAGTGTTTGTATGGTATTACATATTGTAGCGTTATTTGAATCATTTCAGTTTGAGACATAGAACATTTTATACAAATAACATACTTTTCACAAGACATTTATTTACAAACAACTTATCTTATACAAACTCATTTTACATGGTTATTCATTTAATCATGCATTATTCTCTTATTTATACATATCACCTGAACTTATCATTGTTTTTCAAATAATTTACTAAAACAAATGTTTTTGGGTTAAGAGTCATGGCTACGAGGTTTTACAAATTATAACCCGCTTGATTTGAGTTGGTTAATTAAGTTGCAATATTATACTCTTTTCAAAACAAGGTTTTTAAATAAAGTATTGCAACGTCTAAACTAGCCATGATTTCGACACTCCTACAAAACCTATGTACTCGCCAGCATTTCTTTGCTGACCTCGTTTTCACATATGTTTCAGGTATTGTTGAATGATATCGATTGATAAGATGCATGCTCACATAGGACTGGACAAGGCCTTAGTGACTCAATAACAATGATAGACTATGTTTAAATAGTGTATTTAGATTTCAAGACGATGTAATTATTCAATGTTTAATAAAACGAAACACTTTTTGGTATCCATGGTTATGAAACATTAATTCTGTTGCAACACGCCCCGATGTTTCCGCCGTGATTTGTTGTTTTACGCGGTCGGGGTGTGACAGCAAAGGAGTCTGAAAAGAGAAAGAAGAGAGAAAAGATCAATAACATGTTTTGTGAATTTTGTGAGAAAAGGAATCATCTAACAAAAGATTGTTTCCATTTAAAAGCATATGATTTGAACAAAACAAGTGTCATTGTTTCTGCTAAAAGCTGCATTGTTTATGGCAAATCAAACCACAAAACTCAAGCATGTGTGTATCTCAAAAACTTTGAGGTGAAAAAGAATGAATACACTGCTAAAACATCCTTGAGTCCATCAACTTCATCTGTCAAATTTACCAAAAACCAACCACTGTTTGTGCCAGTTCAAACAGCTGTCACAAAACAGCTGAACCAAACATCTGTCAAAAGAGATGTTCAGGTTACTGATGCACCCCCTGCCAACCAGTTCAGAAGAGGTAAGGGACAACCATCTTACCAAAGGATTCCACACATTTATGAGACCTACAAAAGGCCCTCTAAACCTAAAGTGAATAGCCATCCTTTTGGTTATCAACAGGTGATTGGTCAAGACCCCCAACAGTGGTTAGCAAGAAACAGTCCTAAAACTGTCCAAACCCCTAACTTAACCACTGTCCATCAATCTGCATCCATCCCAGACACTGTTGAGACCCCATCCAAAGCATTATTGGCTTTGGAAACCCTAATGAACTAATCCTTTTACTTCATGTGCAGGGAGCTTCTGCCTGCTTAGATAGCCTCTGGTATGTTGATAGTGGAGGGGGTGATATATCCTTTGGGAATAACAGTAAAGGGAAAGTTCTGGGGTCTGGTACAGTACAATCTGGCAATGTAAAATTTGAAAATGTCAATCTGATAGACAGTCTGAAATTCAACCTCCTGAGTGTTTCACAAATGAGTGACAAGGGGTAAGGGTCATTCTTCACAAAGGAGTGTTGTAAGATTGTTGGAGCAGAAATGGTCAAAAAGATTGAAGCAATAATAAAAACCGGTCAAACAAAACGTGTTGCTCAAAGAAGTGGCAATGTTTATGTTGTTGATATGTCAAAAGAGTGTCCCAGAGCTGATGCCTGTTTGTTCTCAGCTGCCTCTAACAAAGAGACATAACTTTGGCACAGAAGACTGGGGCACACAAATCTTAAGACAATCACTGAAATTTCAAAAAATGGTTTGGTAAGAGGCCTACCACAAAAATTGTTTTCATGTCATGAGCATTGTGTTTCCTGTTTAAAAGGAAAAAAAACATAAAAGCTCTTTTAAGTCCATTGAAGAGTCCAAAACAACCCAGTGTTTGCAAATGCTACACATGGATTTGTTTGGCCCAGTTCAAGTCATGAGTCTCAAAAAGAAGAGATATTGTTTAGTTATTATTGATGACTTTTCTAGGTTTACATGGACTTTCTTTTTACACTCAAAAGATGAGACTGCAGGCATTTTGCAAGACTTTGTGACACAGGTTGAAAAGCAATTTGACCTTCCAGTAAAAGTCTTCAAGAGTGACAATGGCACAGAATTCAAAAATAAGGAGTTGGATGCTTTCTGTGTGAAGAAAGGGATTGTAAGGCAGTACAGCATCCCTAGAACACCAGAGCAAAATGGGGTAGTTGAAAGAAAGAACAGAACCTTGATTGAGGCTGCCAGAACCATGCTTGCTGATTCAGGTTTTCCATTAACTTTCTGGGCAGAGGCAGTAAACACTGCTTGCTATGTCCAAAACAGAGTTTTAATAAACCCCAGGCACAAAAAGACTGCTTATGAAATTCCGTATAAAATCAAACCACTGATCTCATACTTCAAGGTATTTGGCTGCCCATGCTTTATTTTGAACTTAAAAGATTCCATTTCAAAATTTGCAGCCAAAATTGACTGTGGTTATCATCTGGGATACTCAACCACTGCCAAGGCCTACAAAGTGTTTAATACACGGACCAAAGCAGTGGAGGAGACTTTGAATGTAAAGTTCAATGAACTTTCATCAATGAAAATCCCAGCAAATCCTGCAGATCTGTTTGATCTTGAAAAATTCACTTTTGAAAATACTGCTGTCAAGACTAACTATGCAGGTCCATCAGAGGATTCATCACCAGACTATGGGAATGAGATCATCATTCCTCAACAAAAGTCTGTCTCAATGGGTAGAGCAGCAGATGTTCAAAACAGCTGTCAAAGCTCAACCACTGCTACCTCAACTGTTGTTGACCAAAGTAGCCCATCAACCACTGCTTCCACATCAACAAACACCGCTGACAAAAGTCCCCAAACAGTGGATAAAAGTCAGCATGTGTCTACACCATTACCTCCATTCCTCCACCTTTTGAAGCCGCTGCTGGATCATCAAAGTCACCAGCAGTGGTTAGCTCATATGATACACATTTGCAGCCTTCACCAACAAATGCCATCATACCATACCAAGGAGATTTAATCTTCTTGAGATCTCATCCACCTGATCAAATCATTGGCAACATCAATGGAGGGGTGCTCACAAGAAGCCAAACCCAAAAAATTTGTCTTTTTGCTGGTTTTCTATCACTCCATCAGCCAGTCAAGTACCAAGAGGCACTGAAAGACAACAGCTGGGTAGAAGCTATGCAAGAAGAGCTCCAACAGTTTAAAAGACAACAAGTATGGGAGCTTGTACCACTGCCAGAAGATGTAAGTCCCATTGGCACAAAGTGGGTCTTCAAAAACAAAACTAATGAAAGGGGTATTGTTGTCAAGAATAAAGCCAGGCTTGTGGTTCAAGGTTACAGACAGGAAGAGGGGATTGATTATGATGAAACATTTGCCCCAGTAGCAAGATTGGAAGCTATAAGACTGTTCCTGGCCTTTGCTGTCAACCATAACATGAAGGTGTTTCAAATGGATATCAAAAGTGCTTTCCTCTATGGTACAATTCAAGAAGAGGTATATGTTTGTCAACCTCCAGGTTTTGAGAATCCATTTTATCCAGATCATGTCTACAGGCTAAACAAAGCCTTGTATGGCTTGAAACAAGCACCTAGGGCCTGGTATGAAACTCTTTCCAACTTCCTACTCTCAAATGGTTTCAAAAGAGGTACCATTGATAAAACACTGTTTCTAAAATGGAGAGGGAAGGATTTAATGATTGTCCAAATTTATGTGGATGACATTATTTTTGGAAGCACATGTAACAAAATGTGTGAAGAGTTTAGGGAACTCATGACAGCTGAGTTTGAAATGAGTGCAATGGGTGAGCTGCAATGCTTTCTTGGTCTTCAAGTTCAGCAAATGCAAAATGGAACTTTCATTCACCAAAGCAAATATGCTAAAGAACTTTTGAATAAATTTGATATGAATGATTGTAAACCATGCAGCACACCCATGGAAACAAATAAGCTTGTCATGTCTGATGAAAAGGATGAGCTGATTGACCAAACACTTTATAGAAGCATGATTGGGTCTTTACTGTACCTAACTGCATCTAGGCCAGACATCATGTTTGCAACATGTGTCTGTGCAAGAAGTCAATCAGCTCCTAGAAAATCAAACCTCATTGCTGTAAAAAGGATCTTCAGATACATAAAAGGTGCTCCCACACTTGGTATCTGGTATCCAGCTAATGGGAATATCAAGCTTTCAGGTTTTTCAGACAATGACTTTGCTGGATGTAACACAACAAGGAAGTCCACTTCAGGAGGGTGCCAGTTTCTAGGTGATTGCTTAGTCTCTTGGCAAAGCAAAAAGCAAGCCGTTGTTTCAACATCCACTGCTGAAGCTGAATACATTGTTGCTGCAAGCTGTACAGCCCAACTCCTGTGGCTTCAAAATCAGTTGCTGGATTTTGGTATCACTGCCTTAAAGACACCACTCATGTTGGATAGCCAGGCAGCAGAAAATATCATCAAAAATCCAGTTTCCCATTCAACCACCAAACACATCGACATCAGACATCACTTTGTGAGGGATTGCTATGAAAAAGGTTTGATTTCTCTACATGATGTTCCAACTAAAGACCAGCTGGCAGATGTGCTCACAAAAGCATTAGACACAACCACTTTTGAAAGCTTGGTCTCTAGGATTGGCATGCTAAACATGGAATAACAAGCAACATCTTGTTTTTCTATGAATAAAATCATTAAAATGTTTTCAGAAAATCAAAAATCCATCCTTAAAAATAGCTAAAAATGAAGTTTTCATTAAAATCCTTAAAAGTCTGCCATAACCACTGCTTGTTCAAAAGTCTGCTCTACTTGAAAATGTCTGTCCACTGCTGAAAGCCATCCCCTGTCCTCTCATTTCCTTGATAGACACTGTTGTTCAAAAGCAGTGTCCTATCACTGATATGCTATCCACTGATAGTGAAAATCATCCACTGCTTCCATTTTACCGTTGTAACCACTGCCTTCATCAGTATCTTTCATAAAAGTATTGTCCTTCATTTCACCAGGGGTTGGCATGTGGGCAGTACATAGTGGTCAGACCTTTTGTAACCGCTGCCACGTCAGCATTCACTTTTTCCCTATAAAACCCCACTTCACATCAAAAACAGGGTTTTACTGTCGAATTGAATTCTCAAAAATTCTCTTCTCAAAGCAGTTTTTCTTCAAATTCCTTCACAACTTTCTTCGATCAACATCTCCAAAATGATAAAATCAAAGTCATCTGCAAAACCCACTTCCAAATCAACATCAAAACAAGCCTCTCAAAAGGCAAAACCCACTGAAATTCCACACAAACCATCTCACAATCTTCTGGGTCTCCTCACAAAACCCGGCACTACAGATGCTTTCGATTCCATCCTTTCTACCATCTCTGCATCAAAGTACAAAACTTTGTTAACAGCAGATGCACCAATTTACTTGACAACCCAACGAGAGTTTTGGAAGAATGCAACCCTTGAAAAACAAGGAGACACTGTAATAGCCATCAACTCTTCTCTAAAGGGTAAAGCCGTCAGGATTACACCACAATCCATCTCAGAGGTCTTTCAACTCAACGATCAAGAAGGTAAAATTACTTTTTCCCAAAAACGAGTTAAAAAATGATTTTCTGGAAAGAGGGTATAATGCAGAAGTTAAAAAGGACACCTTACAAAAAGGTTACTTCCCTTCTGCAACAAGGTTTTTATTTCATACCCTTCTAATGTGTGTTTCAAACAAAACCACTGCTTTTAATGAAATACCATTAAAAATTCAAAATCTGGGATATGCTATTCTTCAAGAAGAAAATTTTAATTATTCCCGGGAAATTTTTAATGATCTGGTTAAAAATGTTGAAACAAAATCATTCTTACTATTTCCAAGATTTCTAAGTTATTATTTTGAAAAGAAATTCAGTAAGAATGATATTTCTGAAATAAACCAAGGTGACTCTTTACAAATGCACAGCTTAACTGCTGAAACTTTTACAAGAATGTCAACACCTTGCAAAACACAAGCAGAGGTGCCTGAGCAGAATTTAGCAGCTACCACTGCTCCTCAGGTATCTGCTGCTGAGCCCACAGCTCAAGGTGATCAAAGTAGCAAAACAACTGCTTTGAAACCCACACCTACAATCACCAAAAAGCCAACAAAAAGAAAAACTCAAAAACCCCCCAAAAACACATCAAAAAGGCAACTCTGGAGGATGAGATACTAGAGAAACTGCCTGTGACAAAACAAACGTTACAAGAAGGCACTGCTGCTTCTTCCTCACAGCAGTTGGTACAAATATCTCAACCCATAACCGAACCTCCTCCTGCTTCTTCTCAAAAAGAACAGGTTGTACACATAGGGACTCCACTATATGATGCTCTGGAATCACTCGTTTCCATCATTCACATCCCAATGCCCGGGGTAAATTCTCTTTCTACACCAAACATCACATCCACAATTCCCCCACCAACTAAACTTCTGTTGGATGCAATTAATTTGAACCAGGCACTAACCAGTCCTTCTCAATCACCTATCAATGAGAACATGCCTCAACAAATGACTGGGTCTGATGTATCAATCCTTGCTAACTCACCAACACAACCTGAGGAGGTTACACCCCTTGAGTTACAAGTAACTCTTGGTGGTATTCCAAGTGAAACAGCCACTACAAATGTTGAACCCATTGATTTACATTTGGACAGTGGTTACATCAATAGGACTTCCTTGGAGGCAATTCCTTTCATAGCACCTCTGCCAACCACCAGTGGATTTGTTTTAACCACTGGCAACATCAAAAGGTTGTCAAGTGTTGAAGGAAGAAGACCCCAGTACCAAGAAAAAGGGGCATCAGTGGTTAATGTTTGGAGTACACTCCCTACCTCAACCACTGATAAAACCACTGCTAGTGGGATATCAGATGATCCCATTAAATTGGGTGATGGTTTAAAATATTTGGAATTGACGGAACGAGTTGACAAACAGGATACAACTATTGCAGATATCAAAGACATGCTACAACAGTTGTTGAAAGTATAAAAGATGCAATCCACTGTTATTCCACCTCAAGCAACTGCTCCACCACAAGCAACTGCTGCAAATGAGCTCTGGAAACTTTTTCAACCTTTTCTCCAACATCAAACACAAATTGCTGATCCGCAACATGAAATACATGTACAAGAGCTGAGAAATGTAATGGAGTCTAGGTTCATGAACACACAAGCAGAGATCAAGGCACTCAAGGCCCACATCTTGAAAACCATTGGCACTGCTCCTCCAACTGTTCTCTTCATTGATCAATTACCCCTAGATAATGCCAAAAAGGGGGAGAAAATTAAAGAATGGAAGAAAAAGGGAGTAGATAATGGTCTCTACATAGAACCAGACATGGAGAATATGACCAAGCAGATACCTTTTCCAGATGGTAGCAAAAAGGTTGATGTAACCCAAAATGCACTTGATGAAGCTATAGCAAGTATAAAAAGGAACAGAGAGGCAAAGGATATGTCAAGGTGGAATGAGGAGAAAAGAGCTTACATGGAGCTGAATGCGCAGGGTTGTTTTGAGCCAAAGGATGCTAAAAATCCTAAGCCAAAAAGAAATCCCACTACAAAAGTGAGGGAACCCAAGTCCATCCCATCCAGACTCACAAAGCATACTCCAAAACCACCATCCAAAAGCCTTCAACATCAAACCTCCACCCAAACAGCTGTTGTAACTCCTGTTGTATCAACTACTGCTGGTACTTCAGAGGTTTCAACATCTGTTACCACTTCAACACACACCACAACCACTGCCTTACCACCACCACCATCACCACCATCTTCTCCTGCCAAAAAGCTGAAGACAGCAGATGTTACAACATCTGTTGTAATGACAACAGTGGTTGAAACACCAGTTGTTTCAACAGCTGTTAGTCAATCACAAACCACTGCCACTCAAACTACCACCACTGTTCCACCCAAAGCATCATCAGTCCCTCTTCAAACAAAAAGGAGAAGGCTAATCCTGAAAGATGATGACACTTCACCACCACCAACATCTTCAAAATCTTTGTCACTTGTTACTATACCAAAACCAGTTCCTCTCTCATCAGCTCATGCACAACAATCAATCCCTGTTATTACTCATGCAGGTGTCCAATTTCCTCTAGAACTTGAAGCAGTTAGAGAAGAGATCAAATATTTCTACTATGAGGATGACCCTGCCAAAAGGAAGTTGCCATCAGTCAAAGGATATCCAAGGCCAAACAATATTGAAGAATATTTGAAAGTCAAAGCTAAACAAGCAGAGGATATCTCAAAAAGAAATACTCAAGGAAAATCTGATAGAGAAATTGGACAGAATTACCAATTCTTGCTCACACAAGTTAGATCCTTAGAGCAATTTGCAAAAAAATGTGTGTCAACAAATCTCAGAGAGAGCAGATGAATCTTTGAGAAAAGACTACATTGAAAGCATCATGGCAACAAAGAAGTACAAGGGAGAAAAGCACATGTACAAGGAGTGGACCATTCCTGAGCTTGAACAAGAAGCAGCCAGGATTCAAGAAATGATAAAGAAAAAGGTCAAACACACTCCTCCAGAATGGTCAAAGTACAAAAAGAATGTGCCTGAAAAATCACTTGAGCTGAAGAGAATGAAAGAGGAGTTAGTTGCTGCAGATTATGGGTCAAAACATCAAGTGGCAAGATGGAAAGAAGATACAGTCAGGGCCACCTACAAAAGGTTGGAGGAATTAAGGAAGAAAGATCCCACAGTTCAACAAAAACCTAACAATCCTGAAGCAGAGGTTTCAAAAAGACCATCAAAGCTGCAAATCAGGAGAGCCACTGCTCCAGCTGGTGCAGCCATCTATAAAAGAAGGCCACATAAACAGTCGGGTGCTGAAACCATTCAAGAGCTCATAGAAGGAGATGCCCTTGTGAAAGAAGGCATCAAGAAAATGATTGTAGAAACTCCTGGATTGGATCAACCTGCAAGTACTGCTCAGACAGTCATAAATAGGCCAGCTTCACCAAACACCTCATCAAATAAAAATCTCCCAATAAACCGACCAGGCTCAAAAGTACTAAAGTGGGAAACTGACAAACAGACCCATGTATTGACTATGTTCAGGTCTGATGGAGAAGTGAAGAAAATAACAAGGGAACAAGCTCTTGGCCTGAGTCTTGAAGATATGCAGGATCTCCTTGATCTTCCACTTGGTAGGGATGAAGATGACACAGATGCCCTAGACTTTGAGCTACAACTTAAAGCTCAGATAAGGGAACTGTTGATGAGGCAATAAAGTTCCACAATAATGAAGGGTTTTGGCATTATCTGTTCCAGGGGGAGATTGTTAGGATTGAACCCTATCAAAGGAACAGATAATTAAAGCCAAAACTGGATCAGCGCAGTGGATCCAGAATAAGCAGATGTTGCATACATGTCTCTCCCCTTGAAAGTGGTTTTAACATCTCCTGACCTCATATCTACTGATCTTGCAAACTGCTGACCTACAAACTGCTGATCAAGTAAAGGCTTGATGAAAGACTAAAGCTCTGCTGTTCAATCTGCTGCCTTGAGTCAAGCACAGCTGATCCGGAACAAGTACTGCTGGGTTCACAGCAGTGGAAGGATGCAGCAGTTATTAGATGTCTTTTATATTATGAAATGTAATAGCAATAGTTAGCATAGCAGTGTTTGTATTGATCAGAGGTTAGAGTTTGTTAGGAGGTTAGATGTCACTTTCATGGTGACATCAGCTTAGATGCTCAGTGGTTTGCTAGTGCCTATAAATAGAATAGTGCTCTGTACTGTTCTATCAGCTCTTTGCAAAATCTTCTTCTCTGCACGAACAAACACTGAGCTCTGGCTGAGGGGGAGTTTGCATTCAACATTGCATTGTAATCGTAATTGAAATAAATTCAATCTTTCGGTTCTTTGTGAAAAGTGTTTGATCAAAGCAATACTCTCGTTTGATTGTATGCAAAGGTTGTTTCCATCTTAATTCCGCTGCACAACTCATCCATCTTCATTCTAATTCAAACATAAAATACAATCAAAACCAAACTCAGATCCAACACAAACACATTTGCTGCTTTAAGTTTACCAGAATCATCTCCACCAGTGATGAAAAACTCATTTTCATCCTGGATTTCCTTATGTCCTTGAACCATATCAACATATGATTCTCCATAAGTTTTTGAGGTAAACAGATTACCTTTAGCCAGATTTTCTTGATCAGTTTCCTGATCTCTATCTGTTGGGATCTCGTCCTCTTCCTCATTTTCTGATTCAGAGTTGAGATTAATGGAACTAGTAACCTCCTCATCAACATTAGTTGTTCTGTATTCTAACTTGTAAGAAACATTAACTAAACTTTCTGATTTTGTTTCTTTTGAGTGAGTACCAGCAATCTTAGATTCATCATGATGTATAACTTCAGTGTCTTTATCAGCATCAACAAAGTGAGTTTCTTCATCATGTTGTTCTTTAGCATCTTTATGAGTTCCTCCAGCAACATGTGATTCTCCATAGTGTACATGTTCTTTCTCTTGATAAATATCAAGTTCATGATGAATTCCTACTTCATGAATCTGTTGACTTTCAGCATGTTCTGTCTTGTTTTCTGGTGAGTTAGCTATCTCCAGAATTCTTTCTCCTCCTGCACCCTCTGTTTCTGATGGCGAGGATTTCTCATCATCTCCTTCTTCTGTTGATGAAGAACAGTTAACAACTTCTCTGCTGGGCTCTTCTGTTGGAGAATCTGATTTGGTCAGAAGTTCTTCATGTTGTATTCTATACTGTGAGTCTGGTGCAATGAGGCATAACATGCTTTCTGGCAACACAGGGATATCTTTGTCTGATTCCCATCCATGATTGGAGCTCCAGGCCTTCATGGTATTTGAACTCCAAACATCTTCCAAAATTGGAATTTCTATATTCCTTGCAGCAAATGTTTCAGAAATAAAAATAGAGATTAACCTTGGATATGGCAGATGTGAGGTTATTCTTCCATTTCTGGTGATGATTGACCTTTTGAGTAGGTTGAAAATTTCTGACCCATAATCAATTTTGAACCTAGTTATGAGTCCATACATGATTGTCAGAATAGCTTGACTGATTTGATCAGTTCCTCCTATCTTTGAGGTGAGACATTTGTTTAGAACTTCCATCATCACTTGCCAGATGGCTGGCAATTCACTTCTTCTAATTGCTCCAATTTTGTAGATATCCTTTTTCTTATAACCAAGCTTAAAGATTAAGCTTATCAATTCTTCTCTGCTTGGTTCTTCAATGTAACTATCAAGAATAGGCAGTTCAAGCCATTCTCTTACTCTTGCAGGGGTTAATGTTACAAAAACGTTTCCCCATACATGAGCAGAGACCTGATTTTCTTCAACTTCATTAAAAGTGTGAACAAATTGTTGTAGTAGCCTTTCTGGTACTTCTCTTCCTTTTGTTAGTGCTCCTGAGATTGGACATTTTGTGAGATATTCTACCAGAAGTTGTCATCTTACATCATACTCTGAATGCTCTGTATTCATCAGCAGATTGTTTTCCTTCATTGGTAGAAATTCTGCTTTTTCAACAAAAGGTACTTCATGTTGAACAATTGGGATGTTGAGGTTTACTTCTGCCATTGTTGATCTTTGTGAATTAGGGTTTGAAATTTAGGGATTTTGTTTTTTTTTTTTTTTTGAATTTTGAGTGAGGAACAGGGGATGTTCAGGGTTGAAGTTTTTGTGAGGAAGGTGAGTGATTTTTGAATTTCTGCTAAGTGTGTGTTATATAGGAGTGTTTCAGCATAGGATTGTGGATGTATGGAGTTGAAGGGGTATTGAACGTGGCATGTAATGGTGGTTAAGAGATCATTAATTGTCTTTATAACCGTTAGATCGTGTAACGTGTGTTTTTGGTTCAGAATGTAACCGTTGGATCGTGGGTATCAAGAAACTAATGATGGTTTATCATTTAATTGTGGTTAAGCCCTTTCAACTTATCCCTTCAATTTGTAGTTTCTTCAATCATTTCTTCACGAAAGTGTTACACTGATTTTTGATTGGAGAAAGCTATCGGTTCTATGACATCTTTTCATCATTGTGGACCCCATTAGATATGAGGTCCAATCACCTTCCTTCGTATGCATCCACTTTTTCTTGTAAGTCAAAGTCCATTCTGATGATGTCATCAGAAATTCAACATAAATTCTGTTGAAAATATGTATTGTCTTTTGTTCTGTCTTTTGTTGACCTTTTAGATGTGGTCAACAAAAGTGAACAATTTTCAACAGAATTTCTTGGTTTTGTTTTCCCCCTAAACTTGTGATCCTCTTCAACAGATTTTGAAGTTTTCTCTTTGACAGAAGTTAGAGGGTTTTTTTTTTTTTTTTGAGATGAGAGGGAATGAGATAAGATCAAAAGACTCACATTTGTTTTTCTGGTGGCATCCATGTTTCTTGGCTTTTTCTGATATTTTCTAAAACATTTTACTATTGAAGTTTTACCAAAAAAAAAATTAGATTCATTTTCAAATTACCAGATTTTGTCTCCTGTCATCAGAAACTTAGAGTTTTGTGTCAATTTTTTATTTCTGATGATCATGTTTCTCTGTTACTTTATCCATTTCCCAAACCATAAACCACAACCCAGATAACAAAGCAACAATAGGAGCACATAATATAAACATATTTAACATGCAAAATTTTTTTTTACAAAAACAAAACAAATAAAAAAGCTAATCAATATCTATGCCTTCTCCGTGTTCCATCTCAAGGAGCAACAACAGGTCAGTTATCAACCCAAAGTTCTGGTTGGTGGGTACAAGCATGCTGAGACCCATGTTTTCTTGAAGTCTCATATCTGCTCTTGGATAACTTGCAGGAATGCCTGCAAAGTCTAGCTGGCTCGTGATTATCTTCATCAGAAAACGAGGATAAATCAAGAACGGCTTGACAACCCATATGTTACTTGCAAAATATCTCATTAGATAATAAGAGAAGTTGTAAGGTGCTTTAAGTACAAGTGCTCGTATAGGTTCCATCAATCTAAGAGATACTTCATGATGATTGATGACCTTCTTTGAAAAACATGCACCCATCTGTGTGACCAGATATTGCCATGGCTTGATAAAGCCATGTTTGTTGATTGCTCGTTGTTGGGTTTCCGTATGGTAACCCATTTGCCTCAAGACATCATCCTTTTGAGCGCTTGAGAACATCAGGACATCATTATCATCATTGAGTTGAAGAGCTGTCCTGATGGTGGCTTCATTTAACAGATTTTTTTGATTTGGCACCATTCTCTCGATGGCCATCTGTTCTCTGTTCTCATACTCAGGTAGTGTTGCATTCTTCAAGAAGATTTGAAGAATCTCTGGATGAACACTTATATGAGCAGTGAGGGCATAGCTCAAGTTACTTTCCATGAGCATTTTAAGCATAACTTGACATCCTTCCCATTGAGGACCTTCCAGATTGGTCCTCAATCTGAGATTGTGATATGGATGAAGAGTAAGTGGGAAGCATTCATCTTTGATGGTAGGCATAGTGAGTGAGAAAGTATGAGGTGAAGGAGAAAAAGAAGTTTTTGATTGTGTGAAGACGACAATTTAAACACAAAGTAGTGATTATTTATAGTAAACTTAATATTTGCCAAAAATGGTATCTACCTACTTATAGAATTTCTTCACCGCAATCTCTGTTATTTAATTGATTATCAGAGGACAGAAAGTATAATAGAGATAAGCTTCTTCTCTACTTCACTTGCATTAAATGGTTTAGGCGGCCATTTTCTGGTAATGTATCATGATTGCCGACCAATATGTCACTTCAATCTCCTTAATACTTGATGGGGTGTAATTAATGAAGGAGAGAGAAAGTTTCATATTAACGAGTTCCCATAAATTTTCTATTAAATGACGTTATCAGCACAAAGAAGAAGTGAAGAGAAATTTTTTTTTTATTATATATATATATATTTTTTTTAAATGAAAGAAAGAAAAAAAATGCCAATGTACAATTTATAAATATGCTGTTAAGAGATATAAATAAGGATGATGACATGCAGGAAATTGTTTTAATGAACAATGATAATTTTGATTATCCAACATATGTTTCTGGTGATTTATCAGGTGTTCTGATGTTGTATCAGATTTTCTGATGATTACATCAGATTTTCTGATAACTTATCAGATTTTCTGGTAATTTATCAGATATATGATTTTTCTTTGAATATCACTAAAACAATTTATCAAGTATTTTTCTGGTGATAAGGTTATGTGAGAGATTTTTATCATTGAACTGCCCATAACTTAGCAGATTATACGTTAAGCCTACAACATAGGCTACTTTCTCTATGGTCAAACATCCATACCTTATGCATCCATATCCCATGATCCTCCCTTTTACTTCATTTCCAAAATTTACCATTCTACCCAGCTTTGAAACAAAGTTGCTGAGTAAGCTCATGTCCCCAGTCATGTGCTTGGAGCTTCATCGCAGTACCAGATATGCTGCACATGATGGTCCTGAAATGGAATGATTAGAGGGTTTTTGGTACCCAGGCATGCTTGGGTACTTTTTCTAATGGGATTTTAATCAAATTATTTTTTCTTGTTGGCTTTTCATCAGAAATTCTGTGATATGCTGAGCCATAAACAGACTTTTTATTTTTCTTTTGGAGATGGTGTTGAACAAGCTTCAGTATGTCAACACACATACAAGATTTATCAGAATTATCTGATATTTTTTCTTGTGATGGAATGAGTGGATAATTTTGAAAAGATGAGTGAACTGCTTCTGGAGTCTTTACAGATTCTTGACTGCATTCACTGTAAGTCCCAAAAACAACACAATCGGATATCAAACACTAATCAAAGCGCGGAATACTGAGAAAAGTGTAGAAGAACAAGAACAAACAATCGATTATAACAACCAAGGTGCACACAGTTTCTCGAGAACCGTCTGGTACACCAACACAGAAATAGAAAATACTGAAGAACCTCTCAAAAATGTCTAACCCTAATAATGAACTAAACATGTCATTATATAGGGTCCTTCTAGAATTCGGCCCACATGGCCTAACCCAAGCCTAAATCACTAATTTAGCCCACATGGCTTATTCTAATATTATCTAACCCACTACAAGGCTAAGCCCAATAGCCTATATTTAGGTCTGATAAAGATAGGCGTAAACCTACACCAATATATGGCCTTACAATATCCCCCTAGGTTTATGCTGTCTTTATCAAACTGTTGTCAATATTATGTCTCTGTGGGAAGATACTTCATCTTTTAATCTTCAAACTTGGGCTCTTTGTTCTTCTTAATCACTTGATCAGCTTTGCTTGAAAAATCTTGTTGAAAAGAATGCAAACGGAGGATTCTCAACAACTCTTTTCTTTGTCAATGACTTCTCTTTCAAGCAGGTTCACAGGTACTTCTTTAAATGTACTATCACTGTCAGATGATGACACATATCTGGTTCTTCTGACTCAGGTACATCTTGCTATTGTGATGCTTCAACCTTTGTCAGCAACCAACAGCATCTTAACCTTCAACAACCCCTGTTTCTTGATGTGAATTTTAAATTCTGCACATACTCAGAAATTCATAAGCAAACATTTCTGTGCAACAAAGGGAAGTACCACATGAACACTAGGTACATCCAAGTATATATACTTTGATTTCACAATTCAAATTTCATTCAATTTATGATGATCAATGAAATCTTCATGAACGGTTAAATTTTTTTTAATAAAACTAATAAATATTCTAATTTTGGATTTTTGATTTTCCATTTTTTTTAATTTTTAAAACTATAAACCAAAACACAAATAAACAAAGAAACTAATATACAATTACAATTTGCAGTGGGATCAAATCACAGTGTTTCAGGCCAGACTACACTTATCAACACTAATTTACTTTTGATGATCTGAGCGATTGCTAGTATGTTTGTCCACTTAAACTTATCTCCTTAGGCCTTTTTCAAATAACGGCCTGCAACTGATTTATCATGTTTTTCAATTTAATTAATATGAACACTCAATTCAATCACAATCAAATCCTGGAGTTTTAAATTTTGAACACACTATCATACATGCAGTTTCCCTACCACATATTTCACAAGCCCGTTCTAGGATTTTGAAATCTTGACTGGGACTGGATTGAGAAGAGAAAAGAATAGATCAGCAGTAGAGATGGATATAATATACAGATCAAATGAGATTTTCTTAGTTTGATATAGGTTTTATTTTTGGGTTTCTTTTGGGCACTAGAGGGCCTCTTTCGGGTGTATTTGATCTATAGTGCAACAACGTAAAGCTAGGTCTTTGCTCAGGCAAAACAGAAGTTGACGTTGCCTAGCACCTCCAGGTCTTTGCTCACGCAAAACAGAGGAGATACACGAGTTGGTCAGAAAAGATTTCAGAACTAGAACGAAATTGTGTGTATCGGGATGTCACACACGCATTCAAATAGCCATGTCCTAATTCCAAGTGATGTTCTTTCCTAAGGTCATAGAATAATATTAGTGTTTTGCACAGAACCAGTCAAAGAATCTAGCCATCAGGATAAAGCCTACCAACATATCGCTCTAGAGTCAGACCGTTTCAATATTGGTCTTACATGAGTCAGCCTTAATCCACATAGTGAAGTTATTTCACTTCCCATTTATGCAACAAATATTTTTGAACTTTCTGTTTTTCGAATGTTTTTGTAATTTTTTAATTTTTCTCTATTTACATATATCTCTAGATATCCCCCTAAATTTGTGCGTAAATTTTACGCGCAAATTTACCTAATAACGAACACGTATGTACAACGAGAAACACAAAAGAAAATGAAAATATTTTTGTTGTTTTTGCCTAACCGTTCCATCATAAGATTCAATGACTCATCAGTATCAAAATTTGATCACAAAATTTAAATTGTACCTTTTTCGCTGATCTTGTCTTACCTTTCTTATCTCCTTCAAACGAAACATATCAACTGTAAAGAAATGTACATTTTAAAACAGTGAAATGTTACCCGTTATCTCTCTGGAACAACCGCTATCAACATCCAAGGATTGTCAACAGCTCCTCCTTGGTTGTCCCTGAAAAGTAAGGAGATTAGTAAGACATTGGTACCCAGGCCATCGTGGTCCTGGGTATTCCTGAAGCATCAACGTAAGATAGTTCTCTAAAGCACATATTCCCTTTTGATGCAAGGACTGGTGATGTTGCTGCATTATTTTTTGCCCTCCAAACTTGTTTAGGCTTCTCTAATTTCTTAGGTGGCTTTGGCAAAACTGTTTGCTTTTCAACGTTTTTATTCTTCAGAACTTGTTTAGGTTTCAAAGCTTGTTTCCTTTTATTTTTCACAGCATTCCAGTCCCCATCAGATGGTTTAACCTTTGGACTCTTATTCATCATTGCCTTAGGTTTTTCAACCTTCATCGGCTTAGAATAAGATCTATCCCTAGATGTAACCTTCTGATGTTGTGCATAGTATGGCACATAGGGTCGATGTGTGCAGTTTCTTGCAATGTGACCGGGTATGCCGCAATTGTAGTAGGTCTGCTTCTTCACATAAGGGGCATATCCCGATCCATTCCATCCAACTGATGCTGAATATGAGTTATAAAATTTGTTGGATGATTTGTTTGCAGCCTGCTCAGCCTTGCTTCCCTGCTTCACATGTTTGTATTTACAACAGTTAGCACATTTACTGTTAGGGTTAGCATTTTCATTTCTAACTATTGGCTTTGGAGGCATATATTTGTTTGAAGGGCCACTCAAAGCTGGCTTAGAAACAGCCTTTCTCACATATGGAGGGGCATCAGCAGACAAATTTGATGTTTTTGAACAAACATCGTCAACCTTTTGGCAAACAATATCACCCCCTCAACCCAATCCTCAATTACTACCTCATCTGCACATGAAGTAGAAGCATCAGTAACGTTCACACAATAAAAATCAGAGGCTGGCCTTGTTGTTTCAATTTTAGACATTGTAGGCTCAGTCACTATTTCACTGCTTAATTCAGCTAAACCATCTGAGTTACATTCCTTTTGTAGTGGCTCTGCTGAATCCTCTGTTGCTGAGTCAGCTGCTTCAGAAGACTCACAACTGGATTCACTAGATTCAACTGATTCCAATTTCTCAGAATCTGTTGCTTCAGGTGATTCACATTTGGAGTCAGATGGAACAGGTTACTCAGATTCTACTATTGTTGGTTCTGATTCAACTATTTCAGGTGATTCGTTACTAGACTCGGTAGAATCAACAAACTCTGACTTTTCACAGTTAGTTGTCTCTGTGGAGTCACATGACAAATCAGATGAAGAAGTCGATTCATTTTGTTTGCGAGACCACTTAACAAACTCAGTCAACATAGCAAACTCAAAGTTGAGAGATTTTGTTTCAGACTCTTTCTCTTGTTGTTGTACTTCGGGTGAATTTTAAGAAAGACTTGACTCAGTATTATCTAATACTTGAAAATGTTTGTCAATATTAGCATTATTCTCAAAATTTAGAGTCTCGGTCTGGTCTGAAACAGCTGTTGGTTTGATGAATGTTTTCTTTAAGGCAAGTTTTTCTAAAGTGATTTCTGTTTTATCAGGACTTGTGATTTTAACTTTCTTTTGATTAACATGCTCAACCTTCCTATCCCCAGGCTTCCCATTTTCCATTTCAGGCAAGTCGGCTATCTCCTCCTCAGTAATAGGAATAGAGGTGTAATTGTGATTGTATGGTGGAGGTATGCATACAAATCCCAATCCTTTATTCCTCACTTCCTTTTTGCTATACTTTAACTGTTGATTTATCATCTTTTCGACCTTTTCACTTGAAAAATCAAACTTTTTAAAATTAAATTTAGTATTTTCAAAAGTTGATTTTAAATCGTTTAATTCAACAGTTAATTTTTCAGATAGCTCCTTGAAGTGGAGATATCGACAGTTCGCTTCCCTTAGATCACTATGCAACTTTCGAATATCTCGTTTTTGCTCCTCCACCATATCCTTATACCCACCCAGTTTCTTTTTAATTTCATAACTACTGGATCTGGTATATTGAAGTTGCATAGTAAACGATTCGGCCTATTCTTTAAACCCTTTTACCTTTTCCCTACACTTTGAAATACAACAAATATCGTCTACATATACCTCAGTAGGAATGGGAGTGAAGTCGTGAATTTGAATACCTGTACAGTAACCTGATTCTGAATTTTGTGATGAATCAGCAGAAGTGGATGAGCAAACTACAGCAGGCAATGGAGCAGTAGGAGTAGGAGTGGGTGAGCAAACTGCATCAGATGTGTTGCCTTGAGTAGACTGCTTGTCAGCATTGTTATATGATTTGATGAGTGAGATCAGCTCATCCGGCTTCATTTTGTAACAGTAGCAGTCGGTTGTCACAATTATCTGATTAACATTTCTAAACCAGCTACAATTTGCCTGATCTGGAATCCTTTTTATAGCATCCAGAAGCTTTCTGTTGCTCGTGTGAGTAGACACCACCATCTCTGCCTTCTCCATTTCAGAGAGTAGTTCAGCGAACCGGCCTGTAAGTGCTTCTAAAGATTCACCATATGAGTATCTGAATCCTTGAAGTTCCTGCTCAAGCACCGCTTTCTTAGAAGACATTTTTAAGATTTTTAACTGTGATCCCCCGAAAGTATGATCCCCCAAATATGTGATTCCTCGAAAATGTGCGTTTTAACTATTTCTTCAACACAAGCCCAAAGCAAGAACCCGTGTACTTGCTAACTCAAACCCTTTGCCACATGCACAAACCAGCTTTTTGTACCACGCCTCGAACCTGTCAAAACTTATTACCAACAATAACGAAACCCCCTTTTTAAATATTTTAATTAATAAACCCTTTTGTTTTTATAATTTTATAATTTTTTTAATAAATGTCAAACTAAATGATTATTTTTATTATAATTATTATTATGATTATTATTAATAAGCCCTAAAATGAAACCAACAGGCGGCAACGTCTTCCTCGTTTCACAAACAGTTGGACCAGAACCCTAATATCTTTTGAAATCTCAGCCACCAAACTTATACGAAGATGATGACGGAGAGTTATGGTCGTCGGAGAAGATGAAGATAGCGGAGAAGGTGGTTGCCGGAGCTAATGTATGGTGAAGATGAAGCAGGTCGTAGGCTGGTGTTTCGGAATGTGTACTATGATGGTGAAGATGTGCGATGTCGAAAAGAACTCGAACTCGTAGATGATGGTGTAGCGGTGGTGATGAAGATGATGGAATGGAGATGGTCAATGGTGATCGATGATATGGATGATATTGAACGATGATGAAGGTGCCGATGATGATGGAGTGATGGTGGTTTACTGTTGCGGGATCGGAGTACGGTGTCGGTGTGCGAAATCAGAAACCCAAACTCGATACCGAAACAGAGATGATGAAGATGGCGCTGTGAACGTGATGGTGTGTGGTGTCGTGGTGAATGACCGGTGTTCGGAGGTTGAAGACGATGGACAGGAGGTGATAGCAAGATGATGGTGAGTGGCAAGGATGAAGGTGCTCGATTAATGATGATGCTGATGAACAAAGATGGATGGATTGGTGTATCTCCGGTGGTGTAAGGTGGCTGAAATCAGACGTGGTAGCAGGTTGGGTTATGTATGGAATGGTGGTTCGACGAACTATTGATGATGATCAACGTGATGATTGACGATGATGATGAACTCCTGATCTCACAAGCCAAAGATAATCGCACAAGATCCCGTAGTCGCACAAGAATTAGTTCAGTCGCACAAGAACTGTTGGATCGCACAAGTTAGTTGACTTTTTCTTTATGTGAATGATAGGATCGCACAAGATGGAGATGTAGGTGACGATGAAGAGGATGAAAACAGTTTTGGATCGCACAAACGAAGTTGACTATTTGTTGATCGCACAATTTAATTTCAGAACTATATTTGGAATTAGATCACCAACTGCAATCTCGTAAATCAAGGAACCAAATCAAAATTTGAACTTTTGTGAAAACTTTCCACCAATGAACTCCTAGAAATCAGCAAACACTTTCTCTCTCTTTCCTAAACGAATCAAAATGCAGAATTTCTAACTGTTCTTCGTATCTTCAAAAATTTCTTCGTGTTCTTTGAATCTTCAAAAAAATATCCGATTAAAACCGAGCCTTCGTGAGACTACTTAGGCTCTGATACCAATTGTAAGTCCCAAAAACAACACAATCGGATATCAAACACTAATAAAGCGCGGAATACTGAGAAAAGTGTAGAAGAACAAAAACAAACAATCGATTATAACAACCAAGGTGCACACAGTTTCTAGGGAACCTTCTGGTACACCAACACAGAAATCAAAAATACTGAAGAACCTCTCAAAAATGTCTAACCCTAATAATGAACTAAAAATGTCATTATATAGGGTCCTTCTAGAATTCGGCCCACATGGCCTAACCCAATCCCAAATCACTAATTTAGCCCACATGGCTTATTCTAATATTATCTAACCCACTACAAGGCTAAGCCCAATAGCCTATATTTGTGTTTGATAAAGATAGGCGTAAACCTACACCATTATATGGCCTTACATTCACTTATGTTTGCTTTGAAGTTTGGTTCTTCAAAAGAGTATTCAGAACAGGTTGACTTGCAAGATTCAGAATCAGATTCTGATGAAAATTTATCAGAGATCTGATGGGTTGCTTTTACAAAGACAGTGGGTTTAGTTCCTCTTGTTTTTATATATCCTAAACCCTCTCCTTTGTTCTTTGGTGTGAACTCAATGAAATTTAAAAATTCCTTTGCTTGTTGAAAACCTCTTACATTAATTTCTTTATCATTGATTTTCTTGTAAAGATCTTTTCTTTCATTTTCATAGAACTCAATTTTAGCTCTGTGATCTAAACTTTCCTCTATAAGTCGTTGGTTTTCAAGAATGATTTTATTCAAGGTCCTTTGCAACTCATCAGATTTTCTAGTATCTGATTGATGTATTTCTTGCAGATTTAGAAAATCTGACATGAGCTTGTTTAGCTTGTGTTCAAGATCAAGATTGTTTAAATTTACCTTTTGTTCTGAAGTTTCTGGTAGACCTTCAGAAAGTGCCATGAGGCATAAATTTGCCAATTCTTCTTCTTCATCATCAGAAGAATCATCAGATAACCATGTATATGTTCCTGCAATTAAGCTAACTTGTTGCTGCTTCTTTGCTTCCTCTAGCTTTTTCTCATAATAAGTAACATCCTTGAGCTTCTTGGTCTTGCATTCTGATGCATAGTGACCTCTCTGCTTGCACTTGTAACACACAACTTCAGCCTTCCCTTTATCCTTAGATCTAACTTCTTCTTTAGATCTACCATCCATCCTCCCTCTGTCACTTCTTTGGTATTTCTGGCCTCCTCCCCTTAACCTCTGCTCAAAGGTTTTGGTGAGCAGGGCTATTGGTTCAGCAAAAGCTAAAAAATCTGATGAAGTATCAGAAATTTCAAAACTTTGGTTGTTTGATAGTTGTGGATCATTGGTAGGTATTGTTCTTTGTGAGTTTGAGATAAGAGCTAAAGATCCCCCTCTTTGAATGGTTTCTTCAAATATTTCTTCCTCTCTGGGGACCAAGATGCTATATAAGTCATGGAGACTCATGTTTCCTAGTTCTAAGGTTGAGGACAAAGTCATGGTTAGACTTCTCCATTCTCTAGGTAAAGCATCAAGAAATTTTATGTTTCTTTCATCATTTGACTTTGTTATTCCAAATTTCTTTAGCTTATTTAAAAGTTTTGTAAATCTTTGATATGTATCATTTAATCTTGCATTTGGCAAACTTTTAAACCTCTCATATGATGAGACATTGTTTGTTCTTTTGTTTCTTCTCATCCTTTCTCCTCCTTCACAAAGATTTTCCAACTGATCCCACGTTTCCTTGGCTGATGCACATGCATCAACTTGTGAAAATATGTCATTGGGGATGGCCATTATTAAAAGTGACTTTGCCCTTTCATCCCCAGCCACCAGTTCCTTGTCTTCCGTGCTCCATTTTATTTCACTTTTGGGAGCACGGGAGGAAGGGATTGCTGGTGATTGGTCAGTTGCTGGAATAGCTGGTATTTCTATCATTGGTGTATGTGGACCCCTTTCAATGGATTGAAACAGAGCTCGGTCATGACCATTAAGGAAATTGACCATCCTGATTTTCCATTGGGGTATTCCTCCCTGACAAGAGTCGAAGGTTTGGACATATAACCAATGTTAAAAGCATTATTCCAGGATTGAAAGTTGGCCATATTTAGAGAAAAGAAGATGAGAAATTGATCATTTAAAAATAATTTATTCAATCTGCTTTGATACCAATTGTTGGACCCAGTATGGCCTAAACAACTTCTTTTCACGTAATATGGCAAGTGATTTCAGTAGATGTGAAAAAGATGTGCGGAAATGGAAATCAGACTTTCAGAAACAAGACCTATAGAATTATCAAGTTTATATCACTTTGAAACAAAATGATTTACAAGGTGATTGTAAGATTATTATCTAATACAAATGAATCTTGAATTCTGTGGGTGAGAGGGCAATGGAGTTTTGTAGTATATGTGAATGCTAAGCTTCAAACTCAATTGACTTCTACTGGTTGAGCCATATATTTATAGAAGGCTGGGTGCATGAATAAACAATAGTTTATTCATGCAATAAGTCCTGCAAAAAGTAGCCATTTGACACATTCATTGAATCCAACGTTCAAGTTGCCTTTTCATCATGATATCCAATAATGTCAACTTGCTTCGGTAAGTGTGGCAGGATAGAGCTGATTTCAGACAAGTGGGGTATTCATCAGAATTTCTGATAAACCACTTCATCAGAAATTCTGGTGAACAAATCATCAGAAAATCCTGATGATCAGAATCGTCAGAAACTGATGATATTTCATCGGAAATATCATCAGATCCATCAGAAATGACCTTCTCTGATAATCCAATTCAGCTCCTGATCAACTTGTGATTCTTTGAAGTAGATGTTGTGCATTTCAGTTGTCCTATATGATCTTCTTCTTCTTGTTGTGATCTTCAGGACTGTTATCTCTTCATAGATCCAGTTGATCGTGATTTTCTTCAATACTTACAAATAAAGTTTCCTAACAAGAAGTCAACCTTTTGCACCAAAGGGTGAATATTCTCGCTTCTCCTCCTTTGGTACCAATCATTACACAAAGGGCATGGAATGTGGTGCTGGAAGTCATCATACCAGCTGAGTGGTATGCCATGCACACGGAACCCCCTCGAGATATATTACATGGGGTCTCGGTTGCCGTCACTCCTCCTCCATAAGATGTTGTGGAAAATGAGCCCGCATTCTTCCTCCCAAGAGAGATAGAAGAATGACTCAACGACATCTAGGGGACACCCCTCGGTTTCGAGTTCTACGACGCCTTTAAATACTGGAAAGCTATTTCCGAGCTTTTGCTATTCCTACAATAAGGGTAGAACTCCTTAGCATGATTTTATGTATCACTTGACCTATCTATCTTAGGAACTTTTTAGTTTTCTAATTTTTCTTCTTTATTTTTTCTAGGACTTTGTGTAATTTGTTATCTTCTATGAATGATGGTTTTTAAAATGGTGTTTGGACGATGTTGCAATGAATAAAACACACTCGGGATGATGGAGGATACTAAGGGAAGCTTGAACCCACACCCCATGCACAAAAACAGAGCCTCCTGACAATTTTTTCTTCATTACAGCGAGTTCAGCACGGGGCCGTGCTCAGCCAACATGCCCCGTGCCCGATGATCTGCAGAAAATGCCCAGTTCAGGTAACTGGACACAGGGTCGTGCTCGCTGAACACGCCCACGCACCCAACCTTCTGTAAGCTATGATACTGGCAATCTGAACACGGGGCCGTGCCCGGTAGACATGGCCCGTGTCCAGACGCCAAGTAACATAAATTTTTGTTTTTAAACACCTTTTACACATTCAATCAACCTAAAAACTTATTTTTGGGACACATTGAGGACAATGTGTAATTTAAGTATGGGGGGGATGCTAAAACCTTGAATTTTGCAAGTCTGAATAACAAGCCTTACACAAAACTCTATTGGAACCGCTAATCACCCCAATTTTTTTCAAAAACTTTCCATTTTTTACTTACCTTGGTTTAATTTGGGAATAACAAGTTCTAAAAAAGGCTATATTTTTACAAATTTACAACCGATAGCATCGTGATAAAAAGAACCAACATAAGAAAATTATGAAACGGCATGACAAATCTAGTTAAAATTCGATTATATATACTTGATCACATAATAAACCCATTCCCACAAAAAGTGAGTTTTGAGCCTTTATTGAGCATACAAATACACATCTTTAGATTAAATGCTCAACTTTCGTTTCTTGTGTGAATAGCCGCTTGGTTTCTTACAACTCTAGAACTTGCAATGACGATACATTCTCGGTCCTTACCAACTTAAACCCAAGTAAGTAAATGATGGAGGCATTAGGACTAACCCTTTTTTTTCTTTTCAACAAAATTATTTTTCATTTTTTTTCACACCTACCCAAAATTCCCCTAGTTAACCCCTTTGAGCATAAACCTTTTCATTTCTAAACCCACAAAACAAACATCATTTACCCACCAAAACCCTTTTTATTTTAGTAAAAAGCTCGGTCTTCATGTGACATTCCTTATCAGAAAAAAATGATGTATAGCAATAAACAAACAAGTTCCTCAAAAGAAACTTTGTTTGAAAATGCTTTATTTGAATAAAAGTCACAAAAACAAAAAGTTTTACGACTACCGACGCTTTTTACGCTTTTTGCCCTTTTTACTAACCACTAACCCGAACCACCTACCTTTAACCCAAGCCTAACCCTTCCCTAAAGTCCTTTTGATATTTAGAAAGGTGTATAGTTAAAAAGGAGGAGGATTGATTGCTTGGCAAGCATATGGTAGGAGTAAGTTCCATGCCGGTCCCGAGTGTTTCACAAAAATACATCTTCGGCCGAGTGTTGAGTGATCTCCCGTGAGGTATGTGAACTTGTATATAAATGGAATTTTAAAGAGGCATGTTATGCCCAAATAAGTATTTTCTCTTATGAAACGTTCAAAATAAATCATAACGAATAGGATTCTAAATAACATAAAAATAAAAGCCTAATAAAGATCTTGGATTCCCAACACTCAAGACAAGCCCGAAACTTCTCTTCTACCCATTCCATTTGGGAGTGTAAGCCACATTATAAAGAGTTTTGCTTGAGGACAAGCAAAGATTCAAGTGTAGGGGTATTTGATGTGTGTAAAATGCAACATATAAATTACATCAAATGAGACATAAAACTAACCCATTTTTAGTACTAATGTTGGAAAAAGTGTGCTTTTGTCTTCCTTTTGTGTTTTCAGGGTTAAATGAGCGTAAATGAACAAAAGGAGCAAATATGCAGCAAAATCTAACATAATTACAAGAAAAGGAATAAACGTGGCATGCCCGACCCCTCGACAGCATCTTCCCAAGCAAAAACAAGCAAACAGAAGGCTGAACACGCCCTGTGCCCAGCGAACACGGAGGCGTGCTCAGGTGTCTGCAGAAAAGACAAAGTTATAGAAGCTTCTATTTCCCAACACGGGGGCGTGCCCAGCCAACACGGTCGTGGTCAATGCTAAGATTCGTTGAATCTAAGCAAATCTTGATAGTACAGATACGCTTCTGCACACGGGGCCGTGCCCAGCGGACACGGGGGCGTGTGGAGCTAATGCAGACAAAATGCAATTAATGAAGAAAGAGAAAGTTGATGGACACGGGGTCGTGCCCAGCAGACACGTGGCCGTGTCCGGGCTTCTGTGCAGGCTATAAATAGGGGTGCTTGGTTCACTTCAAAGGCATCCCTTGAAAAACCACCTCTCTCACACTTCACCCACACTCCACCACCATCACAACCCACATCCACCACCATCATCCATCATAAAGTGTGTGTAGTAGTCTCGGGATCCAAGATTGATAGTAAGAGTTCTTGACAATCAAAATCCATGTTTGCCTAAGTCTCTTACATCACTTGGTGAAGATAAGCATTTAGTGTAATACTTTTTTTTTAATCTTTTCGCACTTTTTAATTGGTTTTGTTTTAATGACTTTAATAACTAGTTTCTTATGTTGAAGGTAAAACTTACTTATCATTTGTCCGTGGTGTCTTGGCGTTATTTTACTGTCTATATAAAATAAAAGATTTACACCATTCATATCTCTACGGTCTATATTGAGATATGCTGGCTACCTGGTCGGGGGTTAAGGGAAGGGTTTGGTAAGGTTCTTGCCTTGTTCAGTGTATAGATCCTGCAAGGACCTGGGTCAAGCTTACTAGGACGTCCTTCAATAACCACTGGTATTGGATGGCGGGGGTGTGAATGGCTTGATCCCCTCATATGTAAACTACTATTAATACATTAACCCGACTACTTGGGATTGTATCCCTGCTAACTCAAACCACTTAGCCGAGGGTAACGTTACCTTCAAAAGAGGGGCCTACCACATTACGCATTAATAACTTAATTAATTATCTTCCAATATTCCAACCCTTTAGGATTGTATCCTTGCTGACTCAAACTACTGTGTTGAGGGTGACGTCACCTTCAAAAGAGGGGCCTACTACTATAACTAAGATAATCTCTTAAAAAGTGCAAAAGTGCGGAAATCATCAAAGGTTACACTAAAGGCGAGTCGGATCCAAGTGATTCATCTTGTCTATCTGTTTTTATTTTATTTTATTTTCAGCATTTTTAGTTTTTATTTTTCATGTTTAAAACCTTTTTCTAAATTTTTGATTTGATTAGACGTTGAGGATAAACCGGTATTAAAAGCTCTTGTGTCCTTGGACGACCTCGGTATCTTACCAACGTTATATTACGCTCACGATGGGTGCACTTGCCCATATGTGTGTTTAGTGTTAGTAAAATATCGTGTTTTATAAATTTAAAACTTGACTAAAGTGTTAAAAAGGGCTTAAAATATACATAAAAACTTATAACACACCGCACACATCACATACTTAGACAAGTTTGTCATTGTCTTTATAGACGACATACTTATCTATTCTCGTAGTCAAATTGAACACGAGAAGCACGTTCGATGTATCTTAGGATTGCTACGACAGGAGAAGCTGTATACTAAATTCTCCAAGTGTGAGTTCTGTCTTCGCGAAGTCCAATTCCTTGGACATGTTGTGAGCGAGTGTGGTATCCAACTAGATCCCACTAAAATAGAAGCCATTATGAATTGGGAAGCACCTAAGACACCTACAGAGATTCGCAGCTTTCTGGGATTAGCTGGTTATTATAGAAGATTAATTTAGAACTTCTCAAGGATAGCTGCACCGTTAACTTCCCTAACCCGCAAGAATGTGAAGTTTGATTGGGGTCCCAAACAACAAGAATATTTTGAGATTCTTAAAAAGAAATTGAGCAATGCTCCTGTATTGACATTGCCTGAAGGGATAGAACAATTTGTCGTGTACTGTGATGCCTCACACACCAGTGTGGGATGTGTGCTTATGCAGAGAGGCATGGTGATTGCCTATGAGTCACGATAACTAAAGGTGCATGAAAAGAATTACACCACCCACGATTTGGAGATGGGTGTCGTTGTCTTTGCACTTAAGTTGTGGAGAGATTACTTATATGGAACTAAATGTAATGTCTTAGGATTGCTACGACAGGAGAAGCTGTATGCTAAATTCTCCAAGTGTGAGTTCTGTCTTCGCGAAGTCCAATTCCTTGGACATGTTGTGAGCGAGTGTGGTATCCAACTAGATCCCGCTAAAATAGAAGCCATTATGAATTGGGAAGCACCTAAGACACCTACAGAGATTCGCAGCTTTCTGGGATTAGCTGGTTATTATAGAAGATTCATTGAGAACTTCTCAAGGATAGCTGCACCGTTAACTTCCCTGACCCGCAAGAATGTGAAGTTTGATTGGGGTCCCAAACAACAAGAATATTTTGAGATTCTTAAATAGAAATTGAGCAATGCTCCTGTATTGACATTGCCTGAAGGGATAGAAGAATTTGTCGTGTACTATGATGCCTCACACACAGGTATAGGATGTGTGCTTATGCAGAGAGGCATGGTGATTGCCTATGCGTCACGACAACTAAAGGTGCATGAAAAGAATTACACCACCCACGATTTGGAGGTTGGTGCCGTTGTCTTTGCACTTAAGTTGTGGAGACATTACTTATATGGAACTAAATGTGTGATTTATTCGGATCACAAAAGTCTCCAACACTTGTTCAACCAAAAGGATCTCAATATGAGGCAGCGTCGTTGGATGGAGACTCTAAATGACTACGATTGTGAAATTCACTACCATCCTGGTAAAGCAAATGTAGTCGTTGATGCATTGAGCAGAAAAGAAAGGATCAAACCTATAAGAATTAATGCCAAGAGCATTGAACTTAAGAATAGCTTGAATGAAAGGCTGTTAGCTGCTCAAAAGGAAGCTATACTGGAAACTAACTTTCCAAGTGAAAAGTTATGTGTAACAGCTGATCAGTTGTTACCTGGCAAGGATGGAATTCTCATATTGAATGGTAGAATCTGGGTTCCTATACATGGAGGACTTAGAGATGTAATCCTCCAGGAAGCTCATAACTCCAGATATTTAGTTCACCCTGGAGGTGACAAAATGTATCAAGATTTGAAAGCCAATTATTGGTTGATAGGTTTGAAGAAATCTATAGCCGCACATGTAGCTAAATGTCTGACATGTGCTCAGATAAAAGCTGAACATCAAAAGCCGTCAGGTTTGCTACAACAGCCAGAACTTCCCACATGGAAATGGGAAATGGTAACTATGGATTTTATAACCAAGTTACCTAAAACAAGGCATGGAAATGATACCATATGGGTCATAGTCGATAGACTGACTAAGTCAGCACATTTCTTACCCATTAAGGAGACTCATAGCTCCGACAAGCTAGCTCAGCTATACGTAGATGAGATTGTATCTCTCCACGGAGTGCCTGTATCTATTATATCCGATAGAGATACTAGATACACCTCTCACTTTTGGAAAAGCTTCCAACAATCATTAGGCACTCGTTTAAATTTTAATACTGCTTACCATCCACAAACAGATGGACAAAATGAACGTACAATTCAAACTTTGGAAGACATGTTTCGTGCATGTGTTATTGATTTGGGTGGTAGCTGGGATGACCACCTACCATTAATCGAGTTTTCCTACAATAATAGTTACCATACTAGCATTCAGGCCGCGCCATTTGAGGCATTGTATAGGAGGAAATGCAGAACGCCTGTTTGTTGGGCGGAAGTAGGAGAAGCTCAGTTATCAGGACCTGATATAGTTCTTGAAACAACGGACAAGATTGTCCAAATTCGTGATCGCCTAAAAGCTGCCAGGGATAGGCAGAAAAGTTATGCTGATAAGAGGTGAAAACCTCTAAAGTTTGAAGTAGGCGATAAAGTCTTACTGAAAGTGTCACCCTGGAAAGGTGTGATGCGTTTTGGTAAAAAGGGCAAGTTAAGCCCAAGGTATATCGGACCATTCGAGATCATCGAATGTGTTGGCAGTGTAGCTTATACGCTAAACTTGCCTGAGGAGCTTAGTGGAATTCACAATGTATTCCACATCTGTAATTTAAAGAAATGTCTAGCTGATGAATCGCTAGCAATATCTCATAAAGACGTACAGATTGATGAAAGCCTGAGGTTTTATTGAAAGACCTATATCGGTCAATGATCGACAGGTTAAAAAGCTCCGAAGAAAGCACGTGCCTATAGTAAAAGTTAAATGGGATGCCCGTAGAGGCCCAGAATATACGTGCGAGGTTGAGTCCACTATGCGACAAAAGTACCCTCATTTGTTTCAGTAAATCTCAGGGTCGAGATTTCTTTTAAGGGGGTGAGGATGTAACACCTCGTAAAAACGTGTCCAGTTATGTGAAGACACGTGTCCTAAACGCTAATCGTATGAAAGATTGAGTTTGAAGGACTAAAGTTGTAAAACGATGAAATTATGTATGCGAAGGGACTAAAAGTGTCAACATGCCAAACTTGTGCCTCTGAATGACCACACATGAAGAATATATTCTTAAACGAGTAATTATTCGAATGTAGAAAGCCGTTTGTGAAAATAATCGAAAGATTATAAACTACAGGGGTTAAACATGTCAACATGTTAATTCTTACCTCTGAGTGACCTTTTAACGAACCCGGGGCTTCGTAATATCCAAATATACTCTCAAGAATAAGTGATATCAAATTCATGAGGTTTAGAAATCATTATGTGTTGTTTACGCGAATTCCCAAGAATTAGGGTTAAAAGCGTCAACGAGATGAAAGTTATGTTTTCAGTGATCGTCTAACGAAACTAGACCTAACGGTGTTTGGTTATACTCCCTAGATTAAATAAAAACTAACTACAAGGGCCTATTGTGCTTAAAATGAAAGATATTGAGCTTATAAAGGTGCAGGGACTGAATATGTCAAAGTTGAAACTTGTTTGGCTGGTCATGGGGGTGTCGCGCTGCGCGACCTTGATGATCATATGCCGTCGCATGACGCGACGACCATGTTTCGACAGAATGTTGATGCCAGGTGCTGGTTATCTTCTTCCTTGTGCTCCAAACCAAAGTAAATCAAATTCCATGGCATGTTGATGGTTTTAAAATACCACTTGGACACCTGGAGGCATTTGAATTCACCCCTAAACACCTGTAGTGATCTTGTGTAACCTCAATGCACTATAAATAGGCTCTTCGGGCAGCCATTATCCTTGCACCATTCACTCAAAATCACTCCCCTCTCAAGTTCAAGCATTCCTTGAGCATTTCGGGGATTCCTGATTAAAAAGGAAGCTCACCTTGGTAGAAAAGATTGCTAGGACCCTTTGTAAGTGTCTTAGTCCCCTCTTTAGTTCAGTTTTCTTATTTAAAAACCGAAAAATCAAAGTTACGTAAAATAGCTTTGACTCTCGGTTTAAACATAAATGGTCCAGCCATTGTTCGAGGCGAATATGGCTATGTGACCATAATTAGGTAGGTGTTAATCCCTTAAAAGGGCACCTCCTAATTATCTCGTTTGCTTAGTTAATTGTTGGGTCAAACTATTTTAACCAAAAAGTCAAACTGGTCAGAATTTGAAATAATAATCAAAATTAACAAAGCAGAGGTTATAAGTTATATTTTATCATTCTAATAACTTGGTAATTATTATTAGAACATGGTTAAGCATGTTCAACCCGACAATTCTGAGTTTAGGGTCGGTTCACAACCAAAAGTCGCAAAAGCTTAACTTTTGCTTTGACTCTCAGTTCTGACCCGATTAAGCTTAAATCTTCTATGTTTTAAGCTTTCATTAGGACCATATTATGTTGTAGTATAACTCTATGAAGTTATATTACCTGGTCATTAGTATTTTGAATTATATGCTAGTTTCCGTTATTATGCTTATATTTGACCGTTATGCCCTTATATCATAAAAACAAGAATTTTGTAAATGTGAGAGGACAAAAAACTTTATTTCTGATATATAAGTATATCCACAAAATTTGACATCAGTTTCTGGTCTCAAACTAAAGTTAGGCATGATATCGTAAATTAGAACTTTTTATTAATTAAATTACGCTATTATGCATAAGTCATGTTTAAACATAGGTTTTGACCCAAAACTCATTACCTACTGTTAAGATATTATTTTTAGGGATTTTTGGAATTTTTGGTCAGATTATAAACTGACCATTTCATTGAGTTCTCGTATAATTTGGTAAACGACGATAATACCCTTTTCGTTCATAAAATGAGATTAACATATGATTTGCACACCAAACCTTTTCCTAATGATATTATATATTAAATAAAATATTTTGAACATTTAAGACTGATCAAAATCTCAGATTTCCATAAACATCTTAATTATCGTCAATTATCGACTTTTACGCTAATTAAGCGCATAGTATGGTTTAAAACCATACTAAACACCTAAGACTTGTTACCTACTGATTTTATAAATAAATTTTAATATTATTACAGTAGGTATAATTCATGAACTCAGACTTCCAATTATATCCTTAAAAGCATATGTGAAATGACCAAAATACCCTTTCGGGGCATAGTTTGGCCATAAATGGTAAGCCACACATATGTATGATATATTACTATTATAATAACATAAAATAAATATTTTTACTGATTACTTAAGACCAGAATATCAGTTTACTATAAGACCTCTCTTATAAATGTTAAAATGACCGAAATGCCCCTACGGGACTAAAATTGGTTTTCAATACTTTTTGGGCATATATGTTAACATCTTACTGATGTATTAACATATTCTAAGCATAATAACTTATGGGACTTGTATATGGTTCATGTGGTTACCCGTTATGCAATTATGTGTTCGATTCAGTTTATGTAACTAGTTTACGTAAATTAGCCGAAACGGGTTTAACCTTATCATTTTCACTTCAAAATCCAGAATGTGTTTAGCTTACCCATATTATACAAGTATCCAAACTTGTCGGGTGTAAATCACATTCCATTCCGGTCTCCTCTTAATCTAGCGTTTAGAACCGTTTTGTGTCTTTCAAACTAATCGGTCTAAGTCTTTGACTTAAATAAAGACCCGTTAGTATCCTAATAGGTTAATAAACCTTCCATAAAGATTGAGTTGCTTCGGTAGAAGGTATTTCACAAGGCTTTAGGAAACATACGGATGAGTTACATCCTTACACATCTAGCTCAGGTAAGTACTTTTAACTTTTTTTCCCTTATACGGGCTTGGGATACGGTATAATAATAATACCACTTGGTCGGGTATGGAATCATTTAATCAGATTGTGATTAATAAATTGCATAACCCGTTTTAATCTGTTTTGTTTGGTAACATAAACATTGGGGGTTAATACGACCGTGTCCTGGATATCCTCGGCTCATTTCATTTGTAAATGGCCACGACTTAAGCACGGGGTGTAGGCATACACCTGACAGATGCTAATATGCAAATTACCCACAGGTTGGGGATAACTCCTTTGTGGGTTTTATAAGTGGTGTGTCAATTAATAGTGTTTTGGCTTCTAAACCGGCCCCATATGTATGACAAACATGTAAAACTGTATACAAGATTTTATTAAAGATTATCCCAAGTTATAAATGGTTTGTGCCTTGTGCACTTAAATCAATTTTCATAAACTTTTTTTAAATGAGTCGGTTAATTGTATTTACCAGTGAAAACTGACGTATTTTCCAAAGACTAAGTGACAGGTACCTCTCGTAACTAGGCTGGAGCTACTTGGTGTCAAATAAAAGGATCTTGCAAATCCTTAGATGCCTAAAGTCTGTTATTTCAGTTTTCTTGTATTTTGTTTTATGATCCGCCTATGGATCTCTATTATAACCAGTCTGTATATTCTTTTATTTGGACTCTCGGACACTAGGGTTTGTAATAGTAATATTCTACCAAGCCTTCCGCTGTGCTATATTATTGTGTGTATTGACTATGATGATATCAACTACGTTACGATACTCCCCACCGGGCCCACCGTTAATAAGTTAAAATATCAGTGTGTGACAGATGCAGGCTTCGAATGCCCAACCTGGCCGGTTGACTCTTGGGTGGCTAAGCTGAAGGATCTCGGAGGGAATCCTGTGCCACATCCTGTCAAGTCTGGAGTTGGCGAGCCTTCAATGGTGGCTGAGGCGGCAGTTGAAGCAGGAGAGAAGGTGAAGGCTGGAGTGGATGCTTGTTAGGATGATGGTTGTGATGGAGCCAAGAAGGTTAGTGAGGATGCTGCTGCATGAGGGCAGCAAAGTGGGCGATGATGGATAATGATGCCTAGGCCGGAGCCCACTTTTTTAAATTTGAATGGTCTGTACCCCTTAAACAATTTACATTTCCTGCAAGCTTAGAACAATCTAACAGTTGGAGGTGGAGGGATCCTGTGTTTTCAGGATGAAGCCTTCAACTGTTTATGTTAATATGTTTTCAGAACTAGTTATATTCTTGGTGGATGGGTCTCATTTTGAGATGAAGCTAAGAATATAACTTTTTGAACCGTTAATAATAGACTAACCTTTCGACCTTATCTTTGTGTTATGTGTTATTTTGAAAAATCTGTTCTGAATATCCTGATCAGGATACTGGTATGATACTTAATTGTTTTATCATTTTTTTTCAAAATGTTTGACAAAAACTTAATTAAATACAACTTTACATAAAAAAACACCGCTTACTCATATAAGGCCTTTAAACTTAGGAGAAATAAGAATCCATACTAGAAACACTTAGGCAATAACCTTCATTCTTAACCTTTGGATCATTTGCAATGTCCCCAGCATGGATATCCCCTGTCTATGCAGGATGTTGCATTAGTATATAGTATACTTATGTATTTTCTTACTTAGTAATTAGACTTTGTAACTTTTCATCAACAAAGAAATGTGTGTAAACACAACTGTAGTTTAATCATCACTTTAGGACTTGTCCAAAATCTTGTGTTTCACTGGGGTTAAACCCCTAATCTACTGGGGATAAACATATGTTTTTGTGCGCTACAGGTGGGAATGTATAAACTCCAAGACTTAGAAAGGTGAAAACCTTTAAACCTTAGAGAGTATGAAAATACCCTTTCGTGAGAGAGGGTGATCAATCCTCATATCCCGTAAGAATCCAGGATATAGCCAATAATAACAAAATTGTCAGCCACTATTACATGAACTGGTCCTGCCATCTTGAACTATACCTAGATAACTTGCACTCCATGCAGAGTGTTTAAACCCAATTCAATAGAAAGGTGAATACCTTTAAACCTTTGAAGGGATATAAATCCCTTAAACGTAAGAGAGGGGGCCAATCCTCTAGTCTTTCAATTCATCTTGAGTAAATATCCTAGATCATCATCCTGAGATGTATCCCTAGAAAACATCTTCAAACTAAGGTGGGTGTTAGCTTGGCTAACACCCCTCCGATGCTTAAGTCAGTACAAGGTTTCAAAGAATAATAAATGAAATAAATCAAACATATTTAAATAAGATAGAGTTCATACCATCCCGAGTCAAAATTCAAATTCTAAACTCAATTGAAATAAGCTTTAAGGTGTATGGCATTCCAGGATCTTGGCAACATATCTCCCTCCATGGTCTTGAGAGTGTATGCTCCCTTTCCGGATTCTGATTCTATCTCATATGGTCCTTCCCATTTTTGGGCTAATTTCCCATCAACAGGGTTTGTCGTATTTCGAAACGCTTTTCTCAATACTCAATCTCCACCTTGAAATCTTCTAGTCCTTATATTTCTGTTGTAAGACTTAGCTATCCTCTGCTGGTATGTATGCTACCATCCTTAGCTTTGTTGCATCCTTTGTTTCATCAACACTATCTAACTCTTGACATAAGACTTCAGGAATAGACTCAGGATCCCGTAGACTTGATCTAGCTGTAGGTACCACCATTTCAGTTGGGATTACTGCTTCTGCCCCAAATACCAATGAGAATGGGGTCTGCCCAGTAGCATTCTTCACGGTTGTTCTATCTGCCCATAGGACAAATGGTAGCTCCTCTACCCATTTTTCCTTTTTTGGCACCTAACCTCTTCTTTAAGTTGTTGATGATTATCTTGTTTGAGGATTCTGCTTGTCCATTAGCTTTAGGATGCACCGGTGTCAACATAATCATCTTGACTCCCCAACTCTTACAAAATATGTAGTTCTTTTGTTGATGAATTGTGAGCCATTGTCACAAATTATCTCAGCCGGTATCCCGAATCTTGTCAAGATATTCCTTTTTATGAAGGATACCACTTCTTGATCGCAAGCTTGGATGAAGGCTTCTGCTTCAACCCACTTGGAGAAGTAATATGTCATTGCTAACATGAAAACCTTTCCTCCTGGAGCCTTTGGGAGTTTTCCCACTATATTCATCCCATATTTCATAAACGGCGAAGGGGATATGATAGGATATAATGGTTCTGCAGGCTGATGCAGTATGTTGCTGTGTCTCTGACATGCATCACACTTCTGAGCATATTCCATAGCATCCTTTCTCATGGTTAGCCAGTAATATCCTATTCTCAACACCTTTGAAAACAAAGCTTTGTCCCCAGTGTGGTTGCCAAAGTCTCCTTCATTATATCCTGAAGTACCTCCTTGGTCTCAGGATCCTCCAAGCATCTTAGGTATGGACCTGTAAGAGATTTCTTATACAAGATGTTATTTATTATAGTAAAACGAGATACTATCCTAAAAGCCCTAGGTTTTTCATCCTTTGGGATATCTCCTTCTTGAAGATACTTCATAACTGGAGCCATCCAGGACTCAGGATACTTTTCGGGATATCCATCAGCAGGATCCTGGATACTTGATACTTGCTCATCCTAGGATTTAAGATGTTCCATCGCAGGATACAAGATATGCAGTATTGGTATCCGAGTTCCTTCCGGTATCCTGACAGTAGATCCCAAGTTTGCTAGAGTGTCTGCTTCAGCATTTTCTTCCCTTGGTACCTGTTCAAGTGTAAGTATTTCGAAATATCCTGCTAATTTTTTTAACAATTTCAAGATATTCACTTAACTTTTCGCCTTTTACTGCATAAGATCCATTGAAATGATTAATAATCAATAGGGAATCAACATATACTTGTAAGCATCTAATATTCATATCCTTAGTTAATTATAATCCTGCTATTAGAGCTTCATATTCAACTTCATTATTTGTAGCAGAAAATTCTCATCTAATAGCCTGGGGTAATATGTCCCCCTGTGGTGATTTTACTAGAATCCCTAATCCTACACCTCTTATGTTGGATGCACCATCATTATATAATATCCAAAACTCTGAACTCTTACCTAGTTGTTTTACTTCTAGGTCAGCTTCTTTTTGTATATCACTACTGTTATGGGTGATATTTTGAGCCCATATCCTGGATAATATCTTGAATTATATCTTGACTATATGATAAATATTCATACTCAGGATGCTGACTCGGGATATTGGTAACATCTTGGGATTGTAGCCTGAGGATTACTAACGGATCATGTGCAGGAATACGAGCTCAAGCTTGCAACGTTCATGGAGACCTCTTCCCCTGAAGATTCGGTCCAAGTTGTTCAAAGAAAGACGTTGAGGCCGCTTTACTCGGTCTCCAACGTTAACTATAGAATATTTGATGGCATCCCCCATTTATAGGAAATTTTGTTTTCATTTCTTAGCTATAAATAGATGGATAAATCAGATCAAATAGGACATCACACTCACTACTCTCGAACTCTTCTACTCTCTCTCTCTCTCGCAACTCTCACTTTCTGAAAAAGCATTGTAACACTTAGTAGCGATCTGGTCATTATCCTGCACTGTATCCTAACATTTGAAGTAATAAGAAGAACAAGGCAGCTGCGATTGTCAGCTCCTGAGGTTTTGTGCCAGCGATCTGGATTGATCAAGGGCTTTCCTCGTACATCTCATGTCACCCTTTATGTTTTGCTCATTGTTTGATTATATATATAGCTCGATATCCTGAGCTATATCCTGAAACTGTTTTTGCAAACGACCAACTAAACATATTTTTGATACACATTCTTAGCACACTACCTCACTTAACTAATTTGATCACTAAATTTCTTAGGTAATTTTTAACCAAAACAATTTGGCACCCAACGTGGGGTAAGTGGTGCTATTTCTACTAAAAGCTTTTGCAAAATCATTACTTAGCTTTCTATTTTCAAAACTTTTTGCCACACTATTTTCAATGGCCTCAAGATCAAATATGAGCTCATCTACTGTGTCTGCTACAACCTCTGCAACAATTGGTTTGGTGCTTCCACCACCTCCTCCAAGGACGCAAGCTTCTCCACAGCCTCAGGATATTATCCCCACTCGGAATATTCAGGGATCTGCTCCTGAAATTCTCACTTTATTTGGTAGTTATTTTGGTCAAAAATTACTGAAGCAATTAAGTGATCAAATTAGTTAAATTAGGTAGTGTGCTAAGAAAGTGTGTTGAAAATATGTTGATTAAGTTGTTTGCAAAAACAGTTTTCAGGATACGGCTCAGGATATTGAGTTGTATCTACGATCAAACTATGAGCAAAAAGTAAAAGGGGGTGACATGGGATATACGAGGAAAGCCCTTGATCAATCTAGATCACCGACACAAAACCTCGGGAGCTGACAATCGCAGCTGCCTTGTTCTTCTTATTGCTTTAAACGTCAGGATACAGTGCAGGATATTGATCAGATCGCTAAGTGTTACAATGCTTTTTGTGAAAGTGAAAGTTGCGAGAGAGTAAAGTGTTAGAGAGCAGTGAGTGTTGTTGTGTCCTATTCGATCTAATTTATCCAACTATTTATAGCTAAGAAATACAAACAAAAATTCCTATAAATGGGGGATGCCTCCGAATATTCCATAGTTAACAATATGGACCGAGTAAAGCGGTTTCAACGTCTTCCTTTGAACGACTTAGACCGAGTCTTCCGGGGAAAGGGTCCTCATGAACGTTACGAGCTTGGACTCATATTCCTGCACATAATCCGTTAGTGATCCTCAGGATACCGTTCAGGATGTTACCAATATCCTGAATGAGCATCCCGGGCATAAACATATATCATACAACCAAGATATAACTTAAGATATTACCCAGGATATGGGCTCAGAATTTCACCCATAACAATTGTCCCCAAAAAATGTTACCGTTTAGTATCCTGGCACTAACGGTTATATTATTTTACGAATAACGAGGTAATTAAGAGATTAGACCTTAATGTGACAGCTTGTAACCGCTTAGTCTATAATTACTCATTACCTCCCTATAACTTCTCATCCTCATCCTCTTTTAACCATTACCGAAGAGAAAAAAAGGTAAATAATTTCTCTCTCAATCCCATCTTCCTCCTTCATTCTGTTCAATATTCTGGCACCATGAGACAAACAAGATCGAGCTCTGGTGACTCTGCTCCCACGTTCATTCACCAGAATCTTCTCCAAGAACCGGAGAAAGAGATATGCTCTTTCGATAGTGCCCACTTGTCGGCTCTTAAATCCTCCGACGTCTTCCCGAAAGGGACGGTGTTCTGGCCGTTTGACCAGGAAATCCGATCGGACATGGTTTCCGACGAGTGGTTATGTTTTAATGCCTTTCCCTTTACCTTAAGATTGCAGTTTCCCTTTCAAGATTTCATCACTAATTTCTTTAATACCACGAAAATCTGTTTTAGCCAAACAATGTCGATGCTTTGGCGAGTCTTGTCCGTTCTTGATCAGATCAAGAGGAATCATATTCCTGACCTTTCCGTTCACGACCTCCCCTTAGCATATCGGCTTAGATGCCATGGTTCCTGTAGATTCTTGTTCTATTCTACCTCCGGCGATCCACTGATACTTCGTGCCACCAGGAATGAGGAGAAATGGCAATCTAAATTCTTCTTTGTAAAAAGAGACTCAATCCCTGGTGGAACGGAATATCCGGTGAAGTGGTTGAGAAAGGGTAGGATTTAGGGTTTAAGGATGATCCTGCCTTATATCCTGTTTCATATCTTGTACTATTTTTTTTTTCATTTTCTTATACACAGCCAATTTCAGGAAGCTTGCACCTCCCCTAGCTGACTCACAGAAGGGAATTGACGCTATCAGACTCCTCCCAGAGGCTGAAAGAAGTTTCAACCCATTTCCAGCATCTCCAAGTCCACTTTCCAGTGCAAACATGTCTGGTAAGGATCCTGCACGATATCCTGCATACATATTTTTATTTGATATATTTAGGAAAGAATTTCACTCCCTGTATGCAGACTCCAGCAAAGTTCCAGTCTTCCTGGACCTTGATGAGCTTGATAGCTACCCCACTCCAGTCGATGTCAAGAAAGAAACTCCCGCCATTACCAGCTCCAAGCTGCTCCCGGCTCCCAAGCCTACTCCGAGAACCCGTGCTTCCACTTCCAAGAAGAGGAAAGGTTCTGAGGTCAGCACCCCAGGTCCTGAAGGGTTCTCATACGAAGAACTCAGCTTCACTGATTCCTTAGAACCGATGACATCCTTCCTCAACAAGGTAATATCCTGCGACTATATCCTGCACACATATCATGATAGGATATCATGATAGGATATCCTGACAGGATATCGTGACAGGATATCCTGGTTAATATATTTTGACTTATACCTGAATTTTGACGTACAGGGCCTCCAGCATCTGCTTCATCTTTACACCGATGCTTGCAGCACAAACAAGTTCCAGGAGGCCAGGATCAAACAGCTTGAGACCACTGTTGCCGACTAAGGGGCCATTGCTGAAGTCAAGACCCGGCATTATGAGGACAAATTGAAGAAGGTCACTCAGGATGCTGAGATAAAGCTAGCTGCCGTTCAATTGGAGCATGAGCAGGCCATGGTCTCTTTCCGGGAAGGGATCAAGAACTCAGCCATTGTCTCTCTGCTGCAAGCTCACATCAAGATGGCTTATGAGGCCAAGGAGACAGGTCTTGAATGCCCAACCTGGTCGGTTGATTCCTGGGTGGCAAAGCTGAAGGAACTTGGAGGCAAAGCTGTGCCACTTCCTGCTGAGACTGGCGAATCCTCTAAATCAGCAGAGCCGGTGGACAAGGCTGGAGAAAAGAAGGATGCTGGGATGGATGCTGGCGAGGATGCTGCTCAGGATGCTGGGGCCGAGAAGACGGAGAAGGCTGGTGAAGATGCCGCTAAGTGAGGGCATTTAAGTGGGCGATGATAGATATTGATGCCTAGGCCGAAGCCCACTTTTTAAATTTGATCGTTGGTCTGTAACCCTAAAACAACTTACTTTTCCTGCATTTTACTTTTCCTGAATTTTACTTTTCCTTCATTTGAACAATATGATGGCCAAAGGTAGAGGGATCCCGAGTTTCAGGACGAAGCCCTTGGTCATCAACGTTAGTATGCTTTACTTTTAGACAATATAACAGTTGGAGGTGGATGGGTCTTGGTTTGAGACAAAACCTTCAACTGTTAAGTAAATGTGGTAAGGAACTAATCATGATTTTGGTGGATGGACCTTGGTTTGAGGTGAAACCAAAAGCACAACTTTTGATATGTTAATAATATAACCTTCTTTTGGCTTTATTACTGTTGTTATACCTTTACTGCATAAATTTTATTTATGAAAACAGTTTTGTTTGAACATTCTTGGGAACATATTGTAAGAGTATCCTGAGAGATATCCTGCTCAGGATACTACCACATAACTTATAAAACTCAAGTTATCCAAATAAAAAGGAGAGATCATACCAGAGATTCCTAAAGAGTCAACTTCAATTTCCCATCATAGGAATGTCCCCAGTGCACATTTACAAGTTTAAATCCATCCCTTGAAATGTACGATGTATGTCCCCTGTGTTCAGCATATTTGAAGACTTAGGAATACAAGCATAGTGATACTTTAGCTTTTTTTGTAGATAAATCATGAATATCCTGGGGACAAACCCTTAATATCCTGGGGATAAACCCTGATTTTCATGCGCTACAGGCGGGAGTGTATAAACTCCAAGACTTATAAAGGTGAAAACCTTTAAACCTTAGAGAGTATGAAAATACCCTTTCGTGAGAGAGGGTGATCAATCCTCATATACCTTTAGGATCCAGGATATAGCCAATAGTAACGAAATTGTCAGCCACTTTTACATGAACTGGTCCCGCTACCTTCAACTATCCCCAGATAACTTGCGCTCCAGGCGGGGTGTTTAAACCCAATTCGTAAGAAAGGTGAATACCTTTAAACCTTGAAGGGATTAGAATCCCTTATACGTGAGAGAGGGGGCCAATCCTCTAATCCTTCGAAATATCCTGAGTGTATATCCTGGAGCTATATCCTGAGGCATATTCTGCAAAATAATCTTAAACTAAGGAAGCTAACACCCCTCCGATGCTTAAGTCAGTATTGGGTTCAAGATAATAAACAAGTTCAAATATATTTAAAAGAGGTAGAATACATACCATTCTGAGATAGAAATTAAATTCTATTCTTAGTTGAAATAGAGCTTTAAGTGTATAGCATTCCAGGATCTCGGTAGCATATCCCCCTCCATACTCTTGAGTCGGTATGCTCCTTTCCCTGATTCTGATTCAACCTCGTATGGTCCTTCCCACTTTGGAGCCAACTTTCCATCGGCAGGATTAGTAGTATTTTGAAAAGCCTTCCTCAATACCCAATCCCCAACTTGGAATCTTCTAGTCCTTATATTCTTGTTATATGCTCTGGATATCCTCTGTTGATATGCTGCCAACCTTAGCCTTGCTGCATCTCTTGTTTCGTCTACAGTGTCCAAATTTTGGTACAAAGCTTCAGGATTCTGCTCAGTATCCCGGAGGATAGATCTTGCCGTAGGTATCACCATTTCTGTTGGGGTCACTGCTTCTGCTCCGAATAGGAAGGTAAATGGGGTTTGGCCAGTTGCATTTTTTACCGTTGTTCTATCAGGCCACAAAACAAAGGGTAGTTCTTCTGCCATCTTCCTTTCTTAGCTCCTAGCCTCTTCTTCAAGTTGTTGACAATTATCTTGTTCGAGGATTCAGCTTATCCATTTGCTTGAGGATGTACTGGAGTAGATGTGATCATTTTAATTCCCCAATTCTTGCAAAACTCAGTAGTCCTCTTACTTATAAACTGAGATCCATTGTCACAAATGATTTCAGCTGGTACTCCAAACCTGGTCAGGATATTCCTTTTTATGAAGGATACCACTTCTTGGTCTCTAACTTGAACAAATGCTTCAGCTTCAACCCATTTGGAAAAATAGTCAGTCATTGCCAGCATAAAGACTTTTCCTCCTGGAGCTTTTGGCAATTTCCCTACTATGTCAATCCCCCATTTCATGAATGGCCACGGGGAAGTTATAGGATATAGTGGTTCAGCTGGTTGATGTAATATGTTACTGTGCCTTTGACATGCGTCACATCTTTGAGCATATTCTGTAGCATCTTTTTTCATTGTCGGCCAATAGTATCCTGTTCTTAATACTTTTGAGAATAATGACCTGCCCCCAGTGTGGTTACCACAATCTCCTTCGTGTATATCTTGAAGCACTTCTTTAGCTTCAGGATCTTCTAAGCATCTCAGGTATGGTCCTGTAAGAGATTTCTTGTATAAAACATTATTTATAATAGTGAATCGTGATACCTTCATCCTAAATTCCTTAGGGTTTTCGTCTTTGGGGATGTGTCCTTCCTTGAGATATCTTATGATTGGAGTCATCCAGGATTCAGTATCCTCGTCAGGATCATGACCAGGATCCTGGATGCTTGTTACCTCCTTATCCTGAGCTTTGAAGGGATCCACAGCAGGATACAGGATATGAAGTATCGGTATTTAAGTTCCCTCAGGTATCCTGACAGATGATCCTAGGTTTGCCAAGGCATCCGCTTCAGCATTATCTTCTCTTGGTACCTGTTCAAGTGTAAAAACATCGAAATATCCTGCTAATTTTTTGAGAATATCGAGGTACTCGATTAACTTCTCACCTTTAACTGCATAGGATCCATTAAAATGATTAGTGATTAACAAGGAGTCAACATATACTTGCAAATTCTTAATATTCATATTTTTAGCCAACTCTAGTCCTGCAATTAAAGCCTCATATTCTGCTTCGTTATTAGTGGCAGGAAATTCACACCTAATAGCCTGGGGTAATATGTCCCCCTATGGCGATTTTAGTAGTATTCCCAATCCTACTCCTCTAACATTAGATGCACCATCAGTATATAATGTCCAGGATTCTGAGGTTTCTCCTAATTGTTGGACTTCTTGGTCTACTTCATCCTGAATATCACTACTGAAATTAGCCACAAAGTCAGCTAGAGCCTGTGATTTTATGGCTTTTCTAGGTTCATATACTAAGTCATAAGCACTTAATTTCACTGACCACTTAGCCATCCTGCCTGACATCTCAGGTTTCCTAAGCACATTTTTAACTGGATAATTGGTTTTAACACGAATCCTATGTGTCTCAAAGTAATGTCTAAGCTTTGTCGACGCCATAACTAGAGCCAATATTAATTTTTCTAAATGAGAATATCTAGTTTCAGCATCTAATAAACTTTTACTAACATAATAGACAGGATACTGCTGACCTTCATGATCCTTTACAAGGACGGCACTTACAGCATTCCCTGATACTGCGAGGTATAGGGATAGTGGTTCACCATTTTCGGGCTTCATCAATAGAGGTGCAGTTGAAAGATACTGCTTTAAATCCTGCAGGGTTGCTTCATGCTTCTCTCCCCACTCGAACTTCTTATTCTTCTTCAGGATATCATAAAATTCCTTGCACTTTTCCGAGGATCTTGAAATAAATCTGTTTAATGCTGCTAATCGTCCTATTAATCGTTGAACATCCTTCATATTTGAAGGTGATTTGGTATCCAAGATAGCTTTAATCTGCTCTGGGCTTGCCTCTATTCCTCGTTTAGTCACCATATATCCTAGAAACTTTCCTGCCCCCACTCCGAAATGGAACTTAGCAGGATTTAGCTTCATGTTATACTGATCCAGGATATCAAATGCTCCCTTCATATCCTGGAGGTGATCCTCAGCTTTCTTAGATTTTACCACCATATCATCGATGTACACCTCCATGGTGTCCCCCCGCTTGTCTTTAAACATCATGTTCACCAATCTCTGGTACGTTGCACCTGCATTTTTCAAACCAAAAGGCATAGCAGTATAACAATAAATACATGTTGGTGTCATGAAGGCAGTATCCTCCTGGTCTGAAGGTTCCATTTGAATCTGCTGAAATCCTGAGGATGCATCCATAAATGTTAACATCTCGTGGCCGGCAGTAGCATCCACCATTGCATCAATATGAGGAAGAGGAAATGGGTCTTTGGGATAAGCCTTATTCAAGTCTGTGTAATCTACGACTACATTTCCCATTTTTCTTCTGTACCACGACTACATTTGCTAGCCATCTTGGAAACTTGACTTCTCTGATCATTTTGGATTTCAATAGCCTCTCTACTTCTTCTTGAATAATCATATTTCGCTCGGGAGCAAATTCCCTTCTCTTTTGTTGGACAGGTTTTAATGATATGTCAATACCGAGCTTATGTGTTATAATATCTTTGGAAATGCCTGTCATATCCTCATACTTCCATGCGAATGTCGACATCCTGCATTTCAAAAAGTTAGTTAACTGTTCTTCAATATCCTGAGGGATATTGGTTCCTACGAGCACCGAGATATCCGGAGTATCCTGATCCAGGATAATTTTCTTTACATCCTGCTCTGAAACCTCCACGATATCCTGGGCCCGCATCTTTAATTGCTATGCTGCATTAGGCTTGGCTGAGGATTTCATTGAGGATGAGTAACACTCCTTCGCCTCCTGCTGATCACTATCAACCTTGACAACCCCGCAAGGGGTAGGGATCTTGATGCATTGATGATAAGTTGATGGCACAGCTTTCATATCATGGATCCATGGCCTACCCGATATGATGTTATAACAGGATAGGGAGTCCATCACACAGAAACGTTGTATTGAGTTGACCCCTCCAACATATACTGGTAACTTTATCTCTCCCACTGTGTTCCTAGCCTCTCCACTGAACCCAACAAGCACGATGGATTTCGAAGTGATATCCATTGGAGATATATTCATTCTTTTCAAAGTCTGTAGTTGGATTATGTTGACGGAGCTGCCATTATCCACCAATATCATGCGTACAAAATGGTTAGCCACATATAATGTTATTACCAGAGCATCATGGTGAGGATCCTGGACAGTATCCCTGTCTTCACTGTCGAAAGTGATCACTTTATCAGTTGTGAGGGTAGACATCCTGGCTGGTTTATCTCCTCTTTCGGCCTTAGCCTCCTTTGCATGTCTCTTGGCCGCAGAATACGAAGTCCCATAAATGTCGGATCCTCCTGAAATAAAGTTGATTATCTTGGCATCCGCAGGAAGTGATGCTGCTCGTTCAGGATCCTTCTCAGTATCCTGACCCTTATTCTTCTTTCTTCCTAGGAGATCCTTCAGATATCCCTTGCTTAGAAGATAACTTATTTCTTTTCTTAGAGCAATGCAATCCTCAGTTACATGTCCGAAATCTTCATGGAAGGCACACCATTTGGACTTATCCTTCCAATCATCTTTTTGTTGATTCTTCCGTGGCCACCTGGCTTTGTCTCCTAAACCCTGCATAGCATACATCAGTTCAGCTATGTTAACAGAAAAACAATATTCGGATAATTCAGGATCCTCGTCTTCAACATCATTCACTTTCTTGTTGTCACTTCTGCCATACGGCTTAGAGCGATATGGTTTAAACGAGGATTCTGATTTCCTATTAGTTGACTCATAAGTGGTGGACGAATTTATCCTCTCTTGCATCTTTTTGTCATCCTCCAGTCGAATATATCTTAGGGCCCTGTTTCGAGCTTCATCCAAGTTCCTGCATGGGTTCATTACAAGATCTTGGTAAAATTGAGAATCTTTTTGCAGCCCCATCTTGAAAGCCTGCACAGCTGTTGCAACATCAAGATGTGGAATATCTAAGGATTCTTGGCTAAACTTGTTCACATAATCTCTTAAGGATTCCTGAGGTCCTTGAGTTATCCTGTAGAGATCACTTGTAGTTTTTCAAAACTTCGAATGCAAGAAAATTGACTATTAAATAAATTCACTAGGTGAGAAAATGATGTAATCGAATGAGGAGGAACATTTAAGAGCCATTTTAAGGCCGATCCTTTTAAGGTAGAACCAAAACCCTTGCATATGCATGCTTCCTTGAGCTCCAGAGGGATAGGGTTAATCTCCATTCTTTCCCTATACTGGGCAATATGCTCTTCAGGATCCATAGTTCCGTCATAGAGCTTCATGTTGGGGGCTTGAAATCCTTTTGGGATTTCAGCATCAGAAATAGGATATGCAAACCGAGATATCATGTGGCTATCTTGGGACACTTCTGGAATTGGCTGGACCACCCCAGGTACACTGGATATCATGTACTTCAATTTATGGAGCTCCCTAGTAAATGCTGACGTCATACCTGCATCCTGCAAAGATCCACTATTGTTAGTTGCAAGAGTATTATTATTATTTGACACGTTACCAGTCTGAGGATTCTGGCCATATCCTGAAACATATCCTGAGCTCCTCACAGTTGACATCCTGACCGAGGAGGGTATTTCAGGAGTATGATTCTGAGAATGGCTAGGCACAATATTTCCCCTGTTATCCTCAGTATATACAGCCGAACTGAAGTTCAAAGCTCTGGGCAGTAAAGGAGTGATAATATCCTCAGCGGGCCTGCCCGAGCTGGACTTCAAGAGTTGTATTTCTCTCATCAGCATTTGGTTGGTTTCCTGTTGTTGCCTCATCTGTTCCTATACACTACCAAATAAGGTTAGAATTTCATCATTAGAAGCCAAAACAGGACCAGATCCCTGAGTATTGCGGGAAGGGATAATATCCTGAGGTTGTGAAGAAGCTTGCATCCTTGGAGGAGGTGGTGGAAGCGCCGAGCCAATAGTAGCAGAGGTTGTAGCAGACACGGTGGAGGAGCTCATGTTTGATCTTGAAGCCATTGTAACTAGTGTGGCAAAAAGTTTTGAGAATAGAAAACCAAGTAACGATTTCGCAAAAGTTTTTAGTAAAGATAGCACCACTTGCCCCACGGTGGGCGCCAAATTGTTTTGGTCAAAAATTACCGAAGCAATTAAGTGATCAAGTTAGTTAAGTGAGGTAGTGTGCTAAGAAAGTGTGTTGAAAATATGCTGATTAAGTTGTTTGCAAAATCAGTTTTCAGGATACGGCTCAGGATATTGAGCTGTATCTACGATCAAACTATGAGCAAAAAGTAAAAGGGGGTGACACGGGATATACGAGGAAAGCCCTTGATCAATCTAGATCGCTGGCACAAAACCTCAGGAGCTGACAATCGCAGCTGCCTTGTTCTTCTTATTGCTTTAAACGTCAGGATACAGTGCAGGATATCAATCAGATCGCAAAGTGTTACAATGCTTTTTGTGAAAGTGAAAGTTGCGAGAGAGTAAAGTGTTAGAGAGCAGTGAGTGTTGTTGTGTCCTCTTCAATCTGATTTATCCAACTATTTATAGCTAAGAAATACAAACAAAAATTCCTATAAACGGGGGATGCCTCTGAATATTCCATAGTTAAGGTTATGGACCGAGTAAAGCGGCTTCAACGTCTTCCTTTGAACGACTTAGACCGAGTCTTTTGGGGAAAGGGTCCTCATGAACGTTACGAGCTTGGACTCATATTCCTGCACATAATCCGTTAGTGATCCTCAGGATACCGTTCAGGATGTTACCAATATCCTGAATGAGCATCCCGGGCATAAACATATATCATACAACCAAGATATAACTTAAGATATTACCCAGGATATGGGCTCAGAATTTCACCCATAAAAGTAGTATACAGGAACAGATGAAGCAGCAGCAGGAGACTAACCAAATGCTGATAAGAGAAATACAACTCTTGAAATTCAGCTCAAGCAGGCCCGCTGAGGATACTGTCACTCCCTTGCAGCCCAGAGCTTTGAACTTCAGTTCTGCAGTATATACTGAGGATAACAGGGGGAATATTGTGCCTAGCCATTCCCAAAGTCATATTCCTGAGATACCCTCTTCGGTTAGGGTGCCAACTATGAGAAGTTCAGGATATGCTTCAGGATATGGCCAGAATCCTCAGACTGGTAATGTACCTAATAATAATAATACTCTTGCTACTAATGGTATTGGATCTTTGAAGGATGCAGGTATGACATCAGCACTTTCCAGGGAGCTTCAGAAATTAAAGGACATGATATCCAGTGTACCTGGAGTAGTCCAGCCGATCCTAGAAGTATCACAGGATAGCCACAGGATATCTCGGTTTGCATATCCTATATGTGATGCTGAAATCCCAAAAAGATTTCAAACCCCCAACATGAAGCTCTATGACGGGACCACGAATCCTGAAGAGCTTATTGCCTAGTATAGGGAAAGGATGGAAATCAACCCTATCCCTCCAGATCTTAAGGAAGCATGTCTCTGCAAGGGTTTTGGTTCTACCTTAACAGGATCGGCCTTCAAGTGGCTCTTAAACGTTCCTCCTCATTCAATTACATCATTTTCTCACTTAGTCAATTTATTTAATAGTCAATTTTCTTGCAGTCGAAGTTTTAAGAAACTAACTAGTGATCTCTACAGGATAACTCAGGGACCTCAGGAATCCTTGAGAGATTATGTGAACAAGTTTAGCCGGGAATCCTTAGATATCCCACATCTTGATATTGGAACAGTTGTGCAGGCTTTCAAGATGGGATTTCAAAAAGATTCTCAGTTTTACTAGGATCTTGTAATGAACCCATGCAGGAACCTGGATGAAGCTCGGAACAGGGCTTTAAGATATTCGACTAGAGGATGACAAAAAGATGCAAGAGAGGATGAATTCATCTTCAACCTACGAATTGACCAACAGGAAGTCGGAATCCTCGTACAAGCCATATCGTTCTAAGCCATATGGCAGGAATGATAGCAAGAAAGTGAATGATGTTGAAGACGAGGATCCTAAAGAGTATCCTGAATTGTCAGAATATTGTTTTTCTGTTAACATGCCTGAACTGATGTATGCTATGTAGGGTTTAGGAGACAAAGCAAGGTGGCCTAAAAAGTACCAACAAAAAGCTGGCTGGAAGGATAAGTCCAAGTGGTGTGCCTTCCATGAGGATTTCGGACATGTTACGGAGGATTGCATTGCTCTGACGAAAGAAATAAGCTATCTCCTGAGCAGGGGATATCTGAAGGATCTCCTGGGAAGAAAGAAGAATAAGGGTCAGGATACTGAGA